>CM070547.1:58055289-58430194 GCA_036346405.1 Phyllostachys edulis | reverse complement strand
TCAATTACTGTGGTAAACAATAGAGGGAATCACAGTAAAAATGGAAAGTAAGTAGGGCACTAGCTGAAGCTGAAGAGCTTCACTCAGTAAGGCAAGGCTTACTGAAGCTGAAGCTGACGCGGAAAAATCTGCACTCTCTTGACTTGGAATTGTTTTGGCGTCCGAGTCCGACTCCTGGCCCTAACCAACCACAGTCCTCCTCCTCCTCCCCCTCCAATTCCTCCGGCGACCTCTTCGTCCCAAGCCCATCCACGAAGCGCCTCCGTAAGACCGTAAGTGTAATCCCTCTCTGCTCCACCCTTTCTTCCTCTCGAACCCGAGCGAGCCCAAACCTAACCCCCCTCGTTTCGTTTCTGTTTCTTTTCTTTCTTGCCCACCAGCATCACCATGGCCTCGCGCGCCAAAGCTTCCAAGAACGCTCCTGGGGACAAAGGAGCCACCTCCACGCGCCCGTCGCGCCTCCGCGTCATGCACCCGGACGTCGAGGAGGTTCTCAGGAGCCCCCGTAGCCGACCCAAGCAGCAGCAGGAGGGGGGAGGAGGACGCCCGCGCGCTACGACTGCGCTTTTCAGGACGAGGGGACCGCCGCGAGCTCGCCCCGCCGAACCTGGTGGGGTAGGTGCGGAGCCACCCGTGGTGGCCGGGGCAGGTGTTCGACGCCGCCGACGCTTCGGAACTCGCGCTGCAGCACGCTAGGCGGGCGCCCCTCTCGTCGCCTACTTCTGGGACAAGACCTTCGCTTGGAGCGACGCCTCGCGCTGCTCCCGTTCCGCACCAACTTCACGCGCCTGGCCGGCCAGAGCACCATGTCCGGCTTCGTGTCCGCCGTCGACGCCGCGCTGCAAGAGTTGTGCGCGCGCGAAGGCTGGCCTCGTGCGCTTGCTTTGCTACAAGCGGCCAGAAGCAGGGGATTGAGAATTCTGGTATCCGGCAAGGGCCTATGGTGCTGTATGGTGGTCTGCTGCATACATGAGGGACACGTTCTGCGGTAAACCATTTCTTGACTACATTTCAGCACTGGAAAGAATCCACTTGCTGGTGCCGACCGTCTTGACCTTGACTGCCAGGCGCAGTTGAGGGCATTCAATCGATCAAGGGGTCAAAGGGACCTCCTGAGTTGTGATCTTTGAGGGGATTGAGGATGTTGCTGAGGCGATCCCACACACAAGAGGAAAGGATGGAGAAAAGTGGTGGGGATGTTGTTTCCAAGCAAGGAGAGATCGATGCGTGGTGAGAGCTCATTGCGCAGAAGAGGAGCTCTACAGAGCCTGCAAAGAAAGATGCCATGGATGAGGACAGTTCTATTCCGAGTAGAGGGGCAACTGATGATACATTGAGTGAGAGGAAGTCAAAGCATTGGAAGAGTTCAGCGAAGAAGAAGAAAGACACTTCCAAAGATGCAGATGAACTTGAAACAGTTAGTGGCAGCAAAATGTCGGATGAGAAGGCTGTGGATGATGTTTTGGTGAGAGCAAATCAGGGGCGTAGGCTAAGATCCACGCGCAAGGTGGAAAGATGCTTTGGAGGGGGTTTGAAAAGGGCTGGGAAAGGATAATGGTGGTAAAACCTCAAAACGGAAAAATAAAGATGCTGCTTTGCCCAAGGAGAACAAGCTGGGGCATAGAGCCAGCTCTGCACACAAGGATAAAAGTACAGAGGATGGGGATGGACTTGGAGATGGCAGTGCCAAGGATTCTGTTTCTCCCGGTAAGAAAAGGTCAGGGGCAGGGTGAAAACTCAGTAACTAAGAAAGTGCCCATCTCAGAGCATGGTAGGAAAAAGCTTTCTGAACTTATGGAAGAGGCAGGTAGGCCTAATTCTGCACCTCGTGATAAGAGCAAGGCTCAAGGGAGGCGTTCTTGCATGCATCAACTGAGAAACTTGAGGATCCTGATCGTGATTCGAAGGATACAGTGAAGACTAGGAAAAGAAAGAAGCTCGACACATTGGGGGATTTGTCTTGCCAGTCACAGCCTCCCTCTCGTAAGAAGTTCACAAAGGTTGGAGAACTGATGCACAAAGCTGCTGGGCAGAAGTCACAGTCACAGACACCTCCTGTTCTCAAAGCTAATGGTGCAGCACCTCAGACGAGATCACATAGGGCTAAACACAGACAAGTAAATGCTGCAAACAAGTCTCTACATTCTACGAAGGTGAATAAGGGCAAGAAAGATGCCTTGACAGAAGACTCTCTGTCTTGTGGTGAAATGCTATCACAGCTTTCTAGCAGCTCGTGATCTTAAGAAGAGAGAGAAAATTGCTACAACAAGTGTTAACTTCTTTTTACAGATTTTAGAAAGAACTCCTATGCTTATAGTTCTGATGTCAACGAGATACATGAGAAGGCAGCCAACGCTAACTCCTATGCTTCTAGTTCCCATATTGATGAGGAGATACCTGAGAAGGCAATCAATACTGAGCACACTCCTTCAGAACAGCCCTTGGCTGATCATATGCAGGACGATTATTGGGCTGACATTCTCATTAATGTGGAGGAACCGCTATCTAGTCTCAGAAAGAATAAAGGTAAGAGAACGAGCAGAACAAGCAAGAAGGCACACTATGTTAAGGAAGTCAAGAAGTCATCAGTGTCTCTGGGAAATGCAGAGGAACCAAGTGTTGAAGGTAAACAAGATTCAGAAAATGGGAAGCAACCAAGGCTGAAACCAAACCGAGTGTCGTGAACGGAGCTCAGCTAAATGCTGAAACCAAATATGCTGAAGAAATGGAAAACTCCTTGCTTGCTGGACTAGTGTTGCACTTCAGCAGGCCAAGTTCTGTTCCATCACGCAGTGACCTTATCAAGATCTTCAGTCAATATGGGCCTGTGAACGAAGCCAAGACAGAGATTGCAAACAATGCCAACTGTGCCCAGGTGATCTTCAAGAGGCGCATGGATGCTGAGGCAGCGTTTGCAGGTGCAGGGAAAATCAGTGCCCTTGGACCAGCCCTTGTCAGTTTTCGCCTCACTGACTTTCCAGCTGCTACTTCAGGAAATGAGCCGCGGCAGGTTGCATCAAAGAGTGAATAGGGTGTTCCTCCCTCCTGTTGAACTTGTTGTATAACCAGTGAGGTAATTGATTTCATTTCTTCCTGTGTATTCGTCTTCCATTCGCTGCTGTATAACAACGCAGTCTTCTTTTCTGGTTTTTCCAGGTCAAGGAGACGAGTCAGAGAAAAAGGTATATTAGGTGGTAGCTTGTTACAAGATTAAGCATTCATAGGAACAGTGATTACTTCTCTTTTTTGGGTCTTGTGGAGGTGGCATGTATCTCATGCCATTGTATGCTGCAGATCAGATCAGTTTCCAATAGGTTTTGTAAAAACATGTTCTAAGCCGATCTGCACTTTTTAAAAGTTTCGTTTATTTATTAATCTGAGATCGGATATGAGCTAGGTTTAAGTCTATCTATTATGCATAGTTTTTGTTGTGCCCTGGAGGAATGGGAATAGATCGATCACATACAAGATCTATCACCAGGTAACTACTGAAGGTATGCAGTTTGTTTGAATACACGTGTGCTTTGTAATCTATGGGTGATTCAATATTTGGCATGCGTTCATAAGTGCCACAGTTGTTGTTAAGGTGAACTATCACAGATACATACTGATCTTTTGCTGTGTTGTTTAAAAACCCTTGCATAAAATTCAGTCACATGGGAAAAGAAACCATAGAATTCACCCATGGGGGTCCCACTCCTGATTGAGAAGCAGCCAAGCCAGCTACCACAGGTGACCAAAACCCTTGCGACTAGCAAGGACTAGAAGTAGAACTACATTGTAGCAGTGTCCATGTATCTTGTCAGTAAACACATGGTTTAATCCTACTATGAAGAAATGCAGAAATGTAGAGAGCAGCATCAGAGAGATTAAGGGCCTCCAAGAATGAAAGGAAGACATCCTTGAGTCATCAGCTCGACACTCACTGAAAGGCCCTGATGATGATCAGGTTGGATTGGGTATTGGGATGCTTAGTCGGGATGTTCTCATTTGCAATATCGATCAGCTTATTGATGCGTGCTTCCTGCTCAATCATTCGGCAAGGATGTTCTCCTTTGCCATGGAAAGCAACAAAACCAGAATCCACCTGAACGGCTCAACCTCTTCACTGTTGAGAGCTCGTGTTGCTTTGTGAGGTTCGAAGCGCCGTTCTCCCACTTCTCCGGCCGGGCTATTCAGCACTGCTGCAAGTTTTGATTCTGGCTAACCAAAGGCGGTTGGAGCCGTCCTTCCTTGTGACCAGGATAGCAGAATTACTACTGGTCTTCTGTTTTGTCAGGCAATGAATGCTGTAGCCTAGCTTGTGGGTTGAACAATTGCATCCGCCTCTTGATCCTGAAAGCGTATATATACGACATGATCATCCAGATCAAAATACTACATGCAAATAACATTTCACATTATGTAAAAGAAAATGATTATTGTGAGGTAAACTTGTGTGTATGCTTACAGCATCATAATACCCAGATTCGGGTTTAGGTAACCGAAGTCCAAATGGCTTAAAGCCTTCCCTCGAGAGCTTCTGTTTGTGCTAGTTTCTGAAGACTGATTGCCTGTAGCAGTAGGGCGCCTCAAGTTCATGGTTGGGGCCTTGGGGAGGTCTGTCTCTTTCCAGAAGATGGAGAAGAACATGATTGCCTGCAAGTGTAACAGCGGTCAAAGCTGTCTGTTGTTGTATGGCTCGACATCCCTACAGTCGAAGCCGACTAGGAAGCCTCAGAAATCATACATACTGTGCACCGAACTGCTTGGCGACTTGAGTGCTGGTACTGCACTCGATGTATAGTTAGTTGCCTTTACATCTGACTGGAATCTTGCTCCTCCATGTCCTTGCAGGGTTGAAGCTACCAAGTGCACTGCACGTCCTGAAGATGAGCGAGCAGGAGCAGCGATTCTCTGAGCAAAGCAGTCCTTTTACTAGTGTTGGGGATTCGGTAGTCATATCAGATGTCGTGCTACAGAAAATACTTTGGGAACTCGAAGCTTTTGCCATCACGACGCTTCTTGAAGTTGGCGCACTCGAGAGCTGAACGAATTGTTAGCAGCTGGTTTGCCTGTGAGCACGACGTCCCTCCTTCAATTAAGTCAAACTAGCAGCTGGTCCTCACGTTTGCGAGTTAGATTTATTTTGAAATTTGTATAAATGATGGAGAATATATTTACTATCTTGTAAGCTATTTAGATTACGAAGATATCATAAACATTGACAATGGCAATAGAAGCTTAAAAGAAAATACAACCTGAAAAACGAATTGAAATATGAGTTTTGATGGAAAAAAATCATTAAGCATAATAAGTTATTGGGGTTCTAAGAAACTAATCACTCTATCATGCATAAATCATGTAGTTACATACCCTATTCTTACTCTATTAGTAATTAGTTACATTTTTCCAAATTGTATGGATGCTGCTGGTACCTCTATATAATATCAAGCAATGTGTTACTTATAATGCGGCAAACTATCTTATTAATTTACATGATATTAGAGTACCTTACTCACGATATATCGATGCATTATGCGACCTATCTTGAACTTATCTTCCTTTACATGCCACCTGTCCCATCGAACCGTGTGTCTTCTATCTCTTCTCGTGTTGCTAAGCAGTATATACTTTTGTGCTTGATATTGCTTCTTAGGCACGACGATTAGTCATCTAAAAAGGTATTAGTCCGCTCAATAAGAAGTTTTACGGTGACAGCATCTAATAGGAACGACGACATACCAAATCTCAAATCTCCGATGCTTCTCCTAGTTTCAAGGGAGAGGTTCTACTAATTACGATAATTAATTAGCATTATAATAGTCTCCATGGGTTGGTTGAGACGCTAATGGGCATATCCAATACGGAAGCATCCGTTAGCCGGTTGATATACAGAAATTGGTATCGCTAGATCTATGATCTATCATGTGGAATATACCTTCATAATATAGATTTTTTTGGTTTATTTAAATCAACAATATTTTCATAGAAATTGAGAGTCAAAGTGTCACCTTAGAGTGAAATGCCCAAGACAAATTATATTTGAAATAGAGGGAGTAGTAACCCCACATAAAATGAACCAAAGGAAAAGGAACATGGACTCACCTTAGAGACCAACCATTTGAATGCAATCTGGGAGCAAGGTCTCTACTCTCTTGTAAGAAGAATAACAGTCTGGTTGGTACCTGAGGCCACGGTCATGGACTCAAACTACAAGTAGCACACACATGACAGGAGCAGTAGCATTGCTCTGTCACTCTTTATCACAAAAGGAAAAGTGAAGTCGGGCAAAGTTCCCGCTAATTAAGGTCCCTCCCTCCCTTATTTCAACAAGAATTGAGGCGATTTGAGAAGGGCAATCAGGATAGCTGTGAAGGAGCACCTGACTATCAGTCTCCAGGGTAATCTTATGATTATGAGCACGCACAGTTTGAGCAAAGTTGGAGCCATCGCTTAGTTCCACGAGCATGGGGATGGGGATACCACCGAGATCGGAGCTGCGGCTGCGCGGAGAAGAGAACAAGAGACGACTCACTCATATTGGGCCGGGCCAACAAAGCAAATGGGGGCATTTCGGTCAATCCACACTCGCATCGATTAGATCAGATCAGATTAGGGTTTCCCCGCGACGCCGCCTGTCCTGTCCTGTCCTGTCCTGTCTGTGGTTCTCTAAAGGCTTGCTAAACCCTCCTCCGTTCCCATTTCCCGCCGCCTCGCCCGATTGATTCGCTTCCCTCCTCTCCTCTCCACCCTTTCCCGCCTTCTCCTCAGGCCAAGATCCAGTAGCAACCACATACCAGCAACCAATCCGCCCAACCAGAGGTCGATCCATCCACACATCGGATCAATTAAACCTCTCCATCCCTCCCTCTATCTTGGCTCTGGAGATGGATCCATCCCCTCCCGTCGACAAGGTGGATCCCGACGAGTGCACCGCCTCCGGCGAACCCAAGGCCTGCGCCGACTGCCACACCACCAAGACTCCGCTCTGGCGCGGCGGACCAACAGGACCCAAGGTCTCTCCTCGTCTTGCCTCTCCTTTCTTAACCCCCCCCCTCTCCTCTTTTTCGCCTTTGTGTGCGTTTCTTGATTTATTCATGAGTCCCCTGTGATGATCCGATCGATCCGCTTGTTGTTTCTTGCTTGCCGATCCAGTCGCTGTGCAACGCCTGCGGGATCCGCTACCGGAAGAGGAGGAGGCAGGCGCTGGGGCTGGACGCCACCGAGACCGAGGGCGCAGAGCAGCAGCAGCAGCAGCAGCACAGGAAGAAGGCCAAGAAGGAGAACAAGGAGGACGAGGTCACCGTGGAGCTCCACATGGTCGGCTTCGGCAAGGACGTCGTGCTCAAGCAGCGCCGCCGGATGCGCCGCAGGAAATGCCTCGGCGAGGAGGAGAGGGCAGCCATCCTCCTCATGGCCCTCTCCTCCGGCGTCATCTACGCCTGAACAAGCTCAAAAAAGAGAGGAAAACGGCAATCATCAGATCCAGGAAGAAGAAGAGGGTGCTGCGGTTGTGCTTGACATGCTTGCATCACTCCCCTTTTCCTCCAGTTGTATCAAAGTGGAACCAAGTTAATAATCATGTGGTGTAGTAGTGGCTGTTCATGTTACTGCTGTTCTTGCCTAGTTGTAATATGGCGCACCGGCACTGCAAGTGTCTTGATTAGTAGCTATCGTCTCTAACTTGGCAATGTAAGTCTCTTCTCTTGTTGCAAGAGAGTAGAGTAGAGTAGAGTAGAGTAGAGTAGAGTAGAGTAGTGTAGTGTAGCCCCAGAATCTGCCTGTGCTAATGTTTGTTTCTGCCGAAATCGTGCCTGCAAATGCAGGTCTACTAGCTCCTTGGTGTGCTCTCGTCTTGTGGTTTATACTAGTGCAGATGTGCTGGGATGTGTCGCTCTTGCACCCATGCTATTTTCCTTCGCTGAAAGGGGGAAAGTAGATAGAACAAGTGCTGATTGGATGGATGTTTCTTCTCCTGGAGAGAGGGTGCCGATTTTCCGTAGTGCCATGGGGATCTTGATTGACGAAGGCTTGCTTGATGCAATATGTCGTAACAGCAGTGCATCTCATCTTGCTGTTGGTTTGTGTCGTTTGTTGATTTTCTGTTGGTCCCGTGCCCAAGACGAGATGGAGACGAGCGACAGTGTCTACAAGCTGTCGTCTGCTTGCCTGGTATGTATGTTGTAGTACCAAGTAAAGGTTTCTAATTATAGCAAGGAACTGTGACGACGAGATCAGTTACTTTTGCCTGCACTGAAAGGCCAGATCATCATGTCGCCGTGGGTCTCTGCTCTGCAACTCAGATCTCACAGCAGAATTACGCTAGTAAATATTAGCTCTAATCTCATTTATGCTCCCGTAGCAAGCGTTACACTGCTGCTAGTGCTACTATACAAAGGTGAAAACCAGTACACTAGTACAGCACCAAACTAGAGGAAATAGCAACATGACACATGTCGTAAAAAAAATCAGACAGTAGAGTGAGGGAGACTTTTGGCTTCTAAGCAAGAGGCCGAAAGGTCATAAGAGTGATTTTAGCTGGAGATGTACTTGATTTGATTGTCGAATGCTTTTTTCTCTCCCTCTAATGATAGGAGAGAAGGCTATTTATAACCTCCTCACGGTACATGAAGTTGCATACATACCCTATAAAGTACAACTACCCTAGGGGTAGTAGGGTTTTTCCTAGCCTAAGGGTAGACCCCACAAGATGGTAGACTCCTGACCCTGGCCATCCTGACAAAGGAGCTTGGTCCACATTTGTTACACTTTGTTGATGGTTGCGAGGTTCTTCGGGGCCTTCCTTCGAGCCCACGGGCCTCCTAGGGGCATCCTTGGAGCCACCTGGGGACCCTTATGAACCCTTCTGAGGCTTCGAGTACTTCAGGCTCTCCGAGGTCGCTTTGGTGCTACCATCTGAACCTCCTAAGCGCCTTCGAGGACTTCTGGCCCTTCGAGGGCGGCCCGGTCGCCTTCTGAGCCCTCTCTGCTAAGCACTCACGTCCTCTATCACACCATCAGGCTGCATGGGCCGCCTCTACGACAACACACAAATGTAATCACAACTTGTGTCGCAAAATTAGATAGATTCTATCACTAAACACAGACTCAAATGCCTTACATCACTTAACATACATCTTTTCATATTTCTTTCCTACTAGCCGAAAGTGCACGCATACATAAAGAGATTTGAAATAAACATAATATAAGTTATAAATTTAGAAATCGATATGCATAAAATAATTATTCATACAAATGAAAGTTTCATACATGATTTTCATCTAATCAACAAACCACAGAGAATCTTATCACAAGCCACAAGCACGGATAATCTAATTATCCATAGAAGATCCTTTAAGTATCTTATACATGTATGCACATATTTGTCTACAAAAGATCCTACCAACTTAAGAAGAGGTAGATGAAAGATCCTCACCGGGTTGTATGATTTTCAAGACAACCGCCTACAAAATTAGAGCAAGATCAATAAACCGGCCTAAGATATATATAAATAAGATAAAGAACAATTGATTATTCATTTTAAGTCTCGCTAGTCTCTCTTCAACAGAGACTATCGCCAAGATGTCGGAAATGCGCCTTCTCGCTAGGTTCCCCGACACAGATCATTTTAATCCGCTCTCTGATTTTCTTAGGAGAAATGGCTTTAAAAAAAGAGGGAGATAGAGCAGATTTTAAGGTTTTACGATAATCAAGTAATAAGTTATACTGGTCAGAGCTTCTTCCAAAGACTTACCATCTCGTGAGTCCGTGATAGCTTCATCACGACCAATAGACTAGAGCAGGATTGAGTCCTGAGCTTCAATGACTAATTCGCATTTGGTGAAATCTTCACCACATGCCAGAAGTCAAGCCCTTGATACTCGGATCTCGAATGGCATCCACACATCTTCTAACCATCCTCGTCTTCTCCACTTCCCCTCTTTCGGATTCTCGTCACCTAAGTCCAAATAAGTAGAGGCCATCATCCTTGTAACCGCTATATAAAACCGATCTTTTTCCATGATTTACCACGAGGACTTCGAGTACATTTAGATGTACTCATCACCTTTCCGTCATGAAGACGCAGCTGCGGCATTCTCCAGAGCCGCTGGATCTTCCCGACATCGCCATCCGATAGAAATACCTAAAGAGCTTCAAGTTTGGTCGATTCCCAAGCACGCCCTCCACAGATAGACGAAGATATCGATGTTGGCGATGGAATTAGGGCCAAATTCGCCAACTCTACCCTATAGTACTCTGAACACGGGGAGGAATTTGTGTACCAAAGACCTCACCAAGATTCGATGTAGGCGAGGAAGACTGAATTTCTCCATCTTTATGCCTCGAAAGTGTTCTCCTACCGGACCTCCATCCGATCGATTCTCGTCTCGAGCATTCCGATCTTCTCCAAATACCAAGCTTCTTCTCACTCAGATCCGAAGCCATCCACTTTGTAATTTGCTCTGACATGGTGAAATTTCTCAAATGGATGAGTAGTGGCCTGAGGAGGCTTTGAGGTCGGAAAGACAATAAGATGTCGGAAATGTTTTCTTGGCAAGGAACCGAAGGATTGAAGGAAGATCCAAAGCGTAAAAGCTCTAAAGCCCAACAATGGGGATTTTGTAGCTTCAGATCTTTAACCGAATCGAGAGTAATCTAAAGTCCAACGGATGAAAAAACTCTTTAGTTCCCAAGGCAAGTTCTCAACTTTAAAGTGAACACAGCACCACTTCAGATGTCACGACATTAAATGAGGTCTCGCCTGATATGACTTCATCTAAGAAAGTGTTCACACGACTGCATTTAAAGTTCGGGGCTAGCCGACGAGGATTAAAATCTATATGTATTACTTTAATAAATAATAAAAGACAATACGTTTTCATGGTCAGAATTCCTAAGGCTAACCCACCACATCGGGTCGTAAGGATTTCAGAGGTTACATAATTGGTACAATCGGTTTGACAAGGTCCTGCGCTTACTCTCCACCGTGATAGTCGCTGAAAAGCTATGAACTGTATCCGATCTCGATTCTGTGTATATTCTTTACTGCGTGATGAATGGAACACGTATAAATACTCCATACCACGCGATGTTACATAGTCCTAAGACATCGACAACACCACTATACGGTTGAGTGTCTCATAGACACTCAACCGCAGAAAGCATTGACATATTGTTAATCGACGCCTCCCGATCACTTGTAACATTTCACTAGGGACGCCTTTCCAGAGTAATCGCTACTTTTTGGAAGTTATTTAAGGGTGAGCGCAGGACGACCAGAGACAACTGAGGCGATTTGAGACAAGCAAGACAACAACACCAGATTAGAGCAACACAATCACCTTAGATTCGCTTTTAAGTCCGATTGGTTAGCATAGCAATCTTCGATTCAAGTAATTAGGATTAGTCCCCATCCGGTCATAAAGCACCCCAGTCAGAATCCGGTTCATATCAATAAAGAGCAAATCACATTATCTCCCAGAAATATTGCGCCATTTTCCTCTTTATTTCAGAAGATCGGCGATTGATCGCCGACAAATGGGCGCCGTCCAGAGGGAAGAAGACACAAGTCTCCAAGAAACTTTTCGCCATCAAATCTCGCTTATTCCTCATAATCGCCATGCGGCTATGGTCAAGGTTGGGATAAGGAGAATTGGTTCTACCGCGGACTACTCTAACCTCAACATGGAGGATGCATCCGCGCCATGCAATAAAACGACATGTCCTCCTCCCCACGCCGGTTCAAGACGTCAGCCGACGTTAGTGACATCGACCGGATGGATGAGGATACACCACTATGACAAGTGGCATTTCTAGAGGAATCACCATCCCGACCAGCCGAAATGGCCAAAGACCTTTCCAAGCCCGGCCTTCCGACCGCAAAAACAGTGACGAAAATTCAGCATAGCAACTCGAGAATCTCTATACTCGACTTAAATCATGGTCAAAAGTACTCACCTACGGCTTAACGATTCCAGGGCCAACCGACACCTAGTAACAGTTGTCGATGAAACCTCCACCGGTCGAGGCCATGTGGGATGATAAGACTCAAGATACCACACTCGCCACGCCACCATGTGCCGGTAGAAATGATACGAGCCATCAAGCACCAACTTCCGGAGGCAACAGAATCGATCGACGTCCATCGCTTAACTCGCTTAGCTCGCCCCACCAAGAGTTGCCGATCGGACAGAACAAACCAGAGGTTTGGGAAGGTTCAGATCTTCAACACCTACTACCAAGATGAATCCTCCAAGACCTTCTAGAATCGGCACGAAATCGCAACATGTTCAAGATATGTTGAATAATTCTAATCCTACTCTAGCAGAGACCCATCCGCCTCCCTCTCACTACCAGTCGGGGATCCTCATCCACCAAGCTCATCTTGCCCTACCGCCACGCTCTCAAAAATCATCACACGACAAATGGTGACTCTTAGGTCTTAATCATGAGCAATATGTCACAATCTTACAGTTCACTGTATCTAAAATAGTAATTAGTGCTTTGCTTGTTTTAAGAAACAGCCAATCAAACACTGAGTGCACATCTTTTTGCTCTGGCACCAAAAATGAACAAGGTGGTCGGTTTAATGAAATAAATGATCGTTTGACAAATTGCCGCAACTACACGATTGTGGATTCTAGAATTCCTTGGAAAAAAATAGTTGTATAGTGCGGAAAGAGACTAGAGCTCAATGACCAGAACAAACAAAAAAAAAACATACCTCAAGCGAATGGCTCTAAATATGTTGTTTCAGATGGGCTGGCGTCTTAAAGGTTGCACCACATTCTTGGCAAGCATTGCTGTTCTGTTTTCCTGCCGAGCTGCACCCATTCTCCAAGTATTTATCCCAATCATCCACTTCATCCTGCAGCGAAAAAACAAATCGATCATCAGACTAACAAAACTTTTTCACCCCAATCACTATTTTTCACAGTTGCTTTGGTTATGTTTAACTGGAATATTGTACTGTCCATCAGGCTTAGAGGCTACCATCCAAGTAGTGATGGCCGGATGGGCCGTGCCGGCTGGCCTAACCCGACTCAAGGTACGGCACTGTTGGTCCGATCTAGACATGGCACGGGCCTCATTGTTCATGGGTCGTGCCGGCCCCACCACCGACACGAAGGCATCGCGTGGTTTGAGCTGCAACCCCGCACTGGGCTAGCCCCAAGATGACACAAATAGTGTCGGACGGTCGTGCACGACACGACGTCGACACACCCATCCGAGGAGGCGAAGGGCGACGCACCAAGCAGGCGAGTAGGGAGAGGAAAGGAGGAGGATAGAGGAGAAGCCGCGCCAAGGCTTGGGACGGAGAGGAGAAGAGGTGGCGCCGGACGCATGGCGAGCTGTGATGAGGGAAAGGATAAGGTAGGGTAGGCTGGTAGGGAAGCGGAGGCCGAGCATGGGCTGCCATGCAGATGATGGACCGTGCCTCTGTAGAGCTATGGGTTGTACTTTTTTTTCATTTGCTAAGGTTTTCTCATGTTGAGTTTTTACTTGGCTATTTATTACATTTTCAATATGCTTGTCTCATTTTTTACGACTTTCATATGTATTTATGAATTCTACATATTTTTCTCAATTTTTTTGGAATTTTTCTCGCTTCCCAATTTTTATGATTTTTTTAAAATTTCCGAGCTAATTGGGTCATAAACGTCTCGATGGGCTAAATGGGCTCGTGCCGCACGATCGGCCTTCAACCATACTTAGACCATTATTCATCCCATGGGTCAAGATCGTTCATGGTCTGATTCTTCATGCGCCAGAATGGGTCATGTTCTGCCGCATGTCGCCCATTTGGCCACGATGCATCCAAGTAGCTAGAGCAAGAAGTATCTAACTATCTAGTATAGTATGTAGTACGATATACACCTTGTGGTGGTCGAGTAGATGCGCGGATCAAACGCTTTTGGATCGGACAATGCAGAGAAATCGTGACTTGTATCGCCTAAGAGCATGTACAATGGTATGCATAAATTCAGTTTATAACAATTTTCTATGTCACCGTAGACAAAGACTAAAAATAGTTCATACAATGGGCCATGTGATACAACGGCCATGTAATCATGTAGACAATACACAATCTTTTAATGCTTTTGTTTTGGCTACATATGGTTATGTAATTATAGACAAGACATTTCTCTCTTTATTCTCTTTTATTCACGTCACCTTAAATTCTACCCGACGGGCGTATAGACAATGACCGTAAACAACAGACATGACCTAATGTCCCTCTCCTTCGTCCCACAAGCATCGCCGCTGGCCTCCCATCCTCGCAGGCCATCTGAATATCTGACTGCAACAGCAACGAATCAAACTACCGGTTATAAACAAACAAACAAAAATAGATACGTTGCACAAATCCGTTGAAATCGGCATCTAGATTGGCGACCTGGCGTGACAGGAAGCAACAAGTATTTTACCTGTGTGTGTGTGATGTGAAGAAATCAACAGGAGCAGCTCCGGCGCCTGTGGCTCTCTGTCCAGTCCACTCACAGGAACCAATAGAGAGACAGGTGGTTGGTGGACTCACCGCCTCGCTCTGGTCTTTGCTTTTGCTGGACTTCCATCGAGCGAGCGCGGCTGCTGTGCTTCGATTTGATTTGGTCTATCCTTCGTTTTCGATTGAACATGGAGATCGTTTTTAATGGTATGGTAGTGTAGCTCCTCTGTATTGAATACATAATCCATATATTTCTATTTTCTACCAAGAGTACGTTCAAAACTGCAGAAATTTAAATTTAATTAAAAAATCTATAAACGCTTTTCACAAGAAATCTGACACAAGGTCAACGACCCGCTAGGATATTTCAGCGAGGAAAAATGCTGTACCTTACCAGCTAGTACTATCTACCCACCTGGCACGAGAGCAACACAAGCAAGCAGCATGACTAGTTGTCCATATGGCATGGTTCTCCATGCACGTGCAAAGCTTACGTTGCATGTAGCTGTCAGGATGGTTTTTTTTCGGTTTGCTCATACATCTCGTGTGACTTGCCTTTTCTTTTCTTTTCTCCGGCTGAAGGACACATATACACGCCCACCACTTTCCCTTGATTTCGGATTTGAACACTGGTCGGTGAAGTGATTGAGTTATATATAGACAACTTCACCATCTTACTAAAAATGTGGTTTCGTTGTCTCTTTTTCGCTTGGACCGAAATGACCTTCTTTTATCAGACTTTTTTGGCCACGTGAGGTGCAAATTTTCATTCGAAATGCACGAGAACATGGGAAGGGCCAAGAGCATGTAGGGCGAAACTAATTGGGCTCACCCGATGTCACAGACAACGGTCCCTAAAAAATTAGCAGATATTATTATGCATATGCTATGCGGCACCCCTTTAGCCCAACAAATAGTGCACCCCTAGCCTAAAATTTGCAATCATTTTGTTCTCTTTTTATTGATCATTGAGGCGAATGATGCATTTTTATCAATGTTTGCTATATGAATTACTCTTTAGTACAAAGGTTGTTTGAAAATTATATACGTTGTTATATGTATAATGAAGTAGTGAATCCCGATCATTTTCGCCTCAGCTTCCACCACCGATAGCCTATCATGGGCCTTGTTAGTCATAATGACTTGACGAGAGCGCATTGGTTGGTTGTTATGAGTTTGGTTATTCCAACTTAATTCTAACGCCTAGTCAAACTTTTTTCACCTTTTAAATTAACAAAAGAGCCCTTTCAAGTCTATATGTTGATATAATAATTTCCCCAATTTGGTTCTCTGTCAAAACCAACAAAGCTAAAGCGAATACCTAAAATTTCTAGAATAAAGCAACTCACCCGAGGGGAGACAAAATACAACGGCAAGAAAGAAAGAATCCTAGCTCCACCAATCATGCATTTTCTCTCGTATAATATTGCATTGCACCACGACTATGTAAAAAAGCTGACAATGTCTATGCAATAGATACGAGTTTCAACATATCATACACATGCTTTTTTACTGTTTCGACATGACCTCGAATTCAAGTAGCAAAAATAGACTCATATGAACAAATTGGCAAAAATAATACCTGCATCAGGCTTTAAAATGGCATCATATGCGACAAAAAGCAAAAATAGCATTCGTAAGTGAATTAGTAAAATGTCACACATGCCGCTACAAAACCCACGACAGGGACCGCATGGTAGTTTACAGACTGCCGCGAACCCGGCGCAGAGGTGACCAGCGTGATAGACCCCCGCCGTTGGTTTTGAGCACGACACGGTATCACTTTTGCCAATTCGTTTATGAAATAGTTGTCATTTTAGCCAGAACTCAGATTTGCCCATCCACATTCCTAATGTTGGCATGAACGAGTAGTTTAGCGTTGGAATGTAGGCTGGAGATTGAGGGACGGGCGGGCATTTCATATGCTTAAAGTTTGGTTTGATGATAGAAAGATGAACGGATGGAGTAGGAAGCAAATAACCAGGCATACAAGTAAGATGTTATTCCAGGTGCCCTGGCTAATAAAAGGGATAATTTTGCAGCGAAAAGAAAAGAAAGTGATTTGTAGGAGGGACAAAGACCAAACCAAGGCACCATCCCTTATTCCCTTGCCACCCATCACCGTCGTCGTCATCCTCTCCTTGATACTCTTCGAGTCTGAGCTAAATACAATTGCAATTGCATCTAAACTCTACTCATTTATTAAATATAAACAGTGTTAGCGAGAGGAGAGGTCACATGACATGGGTTTCTTATTCTTGCCCAGATCACACGGCGGAAGCCGAAGCCGGATCCCACGCGCGCTCCCGGAAAAAGTCGTCTCTGCCCTCCTCCTCCTTCCTTGAAGGCTGAAGCATCCCATCCCATCCCCAACCCCATCCCACCACGGCCGGCCTGCCCTTCGAGTTCGGAAGAGAGGAGGTTTCTTACGCCCGATTCGATTTGCCAAGTTCGGCTTGGCTTGCCCCCGGATTCTTCGCTGCCTCCGCTTTGGTTTTGTTTCGCGTGGCCCGCTGTTTCTTGCTCCCGTCAATTGGGGGCAAGCCAATTTTTTCTTCTCCTCCAGTTTTACAGGCGGCTGCTTCTTCTTGATCCCAATCTCACGCCGGATTCCGACAAGCCTGACCGCACCAGCGTGGAGGATTTCTTGCGATCTCATGCAGCGGAGCTTCGAGCTTTCTTGCCGACTAGTATTTCGTGGTTTCTTAGGGCCGCCAAGCTGGTTGCTTTTCAAGCTTTCTTGAGCATCAAGTTGGAATTTTTCAAGGTTGGGGAAATTCTTCTTATCTAGGATCAAACCAAACCTGCCGGTGGTGGATCTTACAAAGTTGTTTAGGTCTCCTTGCTGGAATCAATTCCTGCCATCTGCTGGCCGATCGCTGTGCCCTTGGGTAGAAATAGAATCACCTCATTGGAAACGGCGCCGTCTCTGCCTGTCTGCGAAGATGGTGGGGCAGACGGTCATGCGTATTGTGCGCCCGTGCTTCAAGCCCTCTCTGCCGGAATCGCAGGTCGCCGTGGGCGGCGCTGGAGGCGGGACCAGGGATGGACTGCTGTGGTACAAGGACACCGGGAGGCATGCATGCGGCGACTTCTCCATGGCCGTCGTGCAGGCTAACAACCTGCTTGAGGATGGTAGCCAGGTTGAGGCTGGCCCCCTCCTCGCCGAGGGCGCCCACAGCTCCTCCTCAGGGCCCTTTGGGACATTCGTGGGCATCTATGATGGCCATGGTGGGCCGGAGACTGCACATTTCATTGCGGATAATTTGTTCCAGCATCTAAAGAGTATGTAATCTCGCCCCTGGCATTGTCACTGCTGTCATTGTACAATCCTGATGTCACAAGTCTCAGAACGATTCTATCCTTTGTGTTGTTGGGCAATGAATTTTGATAGTTTACAACATAACGGCTTAGGCACCTCGACCATTGTGATGTCTCACTCTCACATTAGAATTTACAGGAGTTCTTACTCTTCTCATGTTTCCCTGAACTGTTGTATAATCTTAGACAAATCAGGGTATCAACTGGTCTGTTACTAGCAACTGACTGTTGCTTCACTGCAGAGTTTGCGAGGGAACAACAAACTATTTCAGAGGATGCCATACGCAAATCGTATGCTGCCACAGAGGAGGGGTTTCTGAATCTTGTAAGGAAGCAGTCGCTCATTGAACCGCAACTTGCCTTGGTTGGTTCGTGTTGTTTGGTTGGCATCATCAACGAAGGAGTTCTTTATGTAGCAAATGCTGGTGATTCTCGTGCTGTTCTAGGGAGGGTTGAAAGGCCTGTCAGAGATATCAAGGCTGTTCAGCTGTCATCCGAGCATAACGCAAGCATTGAGGCTGTAAGGGATGAATTAAGACAGTTACACCCAGATGATCAACGGATTGTGGTCCTAAAGCGCAATGTTTGGCGGTGAAAGGCCTTATTCAGGTATTTCACTTTACTGAGCTCTATAAAATAGATGGTATAAAAAAAACTCCATGTGGATTTGGCTCAGGAGTTTAATTAGGATTTCTATATGCAGCTGCTCGATGAATTTATTGCTTGATTATTTGCTGTTCCATCTGTAGAAAGGTCCAAGACCACTCACCTTTAACGTGTTAGTATAAATACTCATACTTTGCCTTTTGCGCCTGTTCAGGTTTCCAGAACAATTGGTGATGCCTATCTAAAAGTTCAGAATTTAACCGTGAGCCTCTTCTGGCACGGTTCCGCTTCCAGAACCCTTCCATAAACCAATTCTTTGTCCAGAACCATCCATAGAAGCACATAGACTGTGTGCAGAAGATCAATTTGTTATATTTGCTTCAGATGGATTGTGGGAGCACTTGAGCAATCAGGAAGCTGTGGATATAGTTAATTGTTCACCCCGAAACGTAAGATGATACGGCATACTTTTTCTGATATTAAATTCTTTGCAATGTTCTGAAATACTTTCCATTTCAGGCATGCCCTATATTGTTGATATTTAACAAAAATCTCCTTGCAGTTGTCATGTCAATATGTGTAGAGTTTACTTGTAAGAACCTTTCAGAGCAAGTTTCCTTTATTCTACTGCCTTTTAATTGTTCTGGGTTGCACATAACATTGTATTGCTTTAGAAGCTCTATGCCATAGAATAAGTCTAATGGAATTAATATGCTGTGAATGTGTAATTTCTGTTCAGAGAAGAGATTCTTGAGTTCCTTTTCCAAGCCAGGTTAGCTGCACGATGCATTTGTGCCAGTTCACAGTCTCTTGTTTGAGTTCATTCGCTTATGTAATTATGTTATTTCCAATATTTGCTTCATCCTCATGTCTTTTGATTTTTGTTGGCACTGTTGTAGAATGGAGTGCATTAATCCATGCCATATCCTTGGTTCTTTTGTTCACTTTTTTGTATCTAGACCCTGTTTTTTTTTTTGGGGGGATGAAATGAGTGTCATCATTGTTACACTTTTGAGCAAAATCGCCTAGCTTGTCTTCTCAGGATATTACACAAGGTTTCCTTTTATTAAATTGCCTGAATGACCGTCCAGGGCAAGCGCTATGCTTATGTAAGCTTGGGCAAAGTGACCTTGCATTTTAGAAGGACCAAAGTGATCTTGCATTACTCAGGTAGATCATCATAGGTGGTATTCTATTCAGTCTCGTATGTTGCAATCATAATCCCTTCTTTCGAGTTGTTGCATGCTCTGGAAATTTCGAGGTCAATTGCTATTTGCTAACATATTAGAAAACCTTTGCAGGGTGTTGCAAGAAGACTAATAAAAGCAGCTCTGAGAGAGGCAGCAAAGAAAAGAGAAATGAGGTACTCAGACTTGAAAAAGATCGATCGTGGGGTCAGGAGACACTTCCATGATGATATTACTGTTGTAGTGCTCTTCCTGGACTCTGTGCTAATCAGCAAGAGGTTCTATGGTGGCCCATTGCTTTCACTGAGGGGTGGTGGTGGTACTGGTACCTCAACGCTTGCACAAAAATGCTGAGACCATTGAGGCTTTCTGAAGTATCCTATATCCTTGATATTTTGGCTGGTGCTTTCCACAGCACACGCAGGCATGCTCCTAAGCTGATTAGAGCAATAAAGGGTGGCGCGTACTATTTTGAATTCTAATATGTACGGATAGAGGATATTCTTTTGCATGAGCTCGAGAATGCAAGGCGTCATCACATTACCCCTGGGACTTTGGAGAAAACTCACAGCTTGCATAATTGCAGGTATCAGTGCTTCTGTAGTGGATGAACTTAAGCAGTATCTCGAAGCTTGGGATGAAGCGTCCTGAGATTTCTTGTGGTTATCACATCTCATATCCTTATTTCATTTTGCAGCGTCCCCTGTCCGGCTTTCAGGCCTCCATTGTACAATTACTTTGGGGAGTGTATTTCGGAGGGTTTGGAGCTGGATGCCATTATGTGGAATGTGGACGCTGGATAGAGTTTCGCTTTATGCTAGCGATGGACTTTGTAAAGAATATATCTCCACTTCGCCAAGTCAGAAAAAATATCTCTATTTCATCCTGTTCAACCAGTATTTTCAGTGTGTAGACGCACACAGCTATGTAGAAAGAATCGTAAAAGAGAATCCCGATTTTGAGAGGAAATGAGTGATTCAAGT
The DNA here is from genome assembly GCA_036346405.1 of Phyllostachys edulis. Taxonomy (NCBI): domain Eukaryota; kingdom Viridiplantae; phylum Streptophyta; class Magnoliopsida; order Poales; family Poaceae; genus Phyllostachys; species Phyllostachys edulis. The sequence goes on along the minus strand of CM070547.1, from coordinate 58,409,666 downwards.
ATCAAATTCAATTCATTTTGTGTATCCTTATGCATTGTTTGGAATTTTGAGACCAAATCCTAAGCTTTTGTTGGAACTGAGGCACCACTTTGGGACCATCAGTATAATACGGGTGGTTTGCGAGGAGGTTGTGCCGTAGTTGCATCCAGGGGCAAAACATTCGTTTGTTATGTACATCCTTGGTGTCTCCGGTTGAGTGGAGTGCTTAAAATCGTTGGTTGAATTCTTGTGCTCACAAGGAGGGGGAAGTCGTTAAAATTAAATGCTATATAGTCAATTGATGTGACGATAATGAAAACAATCAGCTGGAGCGACTAGCCTTTTTTTTTTCTTTTCAAGGGAAGAAGGATAAGTTTTTGCAGCTGGTGTGTTGTGCTCTAGAAAGACTTCATGTTTATATATGAGGCTTAATTAAACTTGTTTCCCCCATGCAATAAAACGTAAAAAAGAGCGTGGTAAAGAAGTTCTGCCATCATGATTTGCACCGTCGTTTTCATGCGTATGCCTCTGACCGAGTACGACAGTGGCTAGGTACCAAATTAGTTTCAGACAATGCAAGTAAGTAAATGGAGTCCATCGATCATGAACAAAGTACTAGCTAGTATTTATAGCTACTTTGTTATCATCGGCATCGGCGGCGTCGTCTCCATCTCCATGGAGGTCGAGGTAGTCGGCGCGCGCGTTGAGGGCAAGCAATTGGCAGACGAGCCAGAGGAGCGTGGCGTCGAGGGCCAGCAGGGCGCCACCTCCAAAGAGCCCGTTCGTCTTGGCTGCCGCCAACGGGCAGGTCGTCGTGTCTTCCTCCATGCCGTCGCCGTCGTATTGCAGCTGGTACTGGACGTTGCGGTGGCGACCTTGGCGATGGTTGCCCACAGCAGCATTGCCAAAGCCGAAGCTGAGACAAGCCTGCATTAATTGGGCATTGGGATTAATTGGGCAACGGCATGCACGATGAGCTAGCTAGCTAGCTCAACAACCAGCTAGTCAGCCCGATCTGATTCTGATGAGCTAGCAGAGACGAATCGATGCACTTACTCGGTGATAAGGAAGAAGACGACGAAGCTGGTCCTCTGAAACAGCTCCGCGAGGAGCCGCTGCTGGCACATTAGGATTAGTATAATTATGGTTAATGGAGCCTTTGTACGGGTACAAGGCAGCTACGTGCATTCTACGGCAGTGGCTAATACGAGTGATACAACAGACAGGATCCCCATTACGACGGCTACATCTGCTGGGTACTGGCATATCACAGAATCCCCTGCTGCTTTCCTCCGACGCGACTTCCAAGAGGAGGCTGCACGCGCATGCATATCATGTCATGTCAGCAAGCTAGGCAAACAACACCACACTACTACTCGTGTATTACTTGTGTTGTCAGCCTTTTTTTTCATGAGAAAGAACTATGGTGTGATCAGCTTTGTCTGGTTTGATGTAGATGCGATGATGATGATAAGAGTGTATTGTACCGAGGTGTGGTTTATAGTAAGATGTTGAAAAATTGAACGATTAGTGAGATTGGAAATTGAAACCGCAAGAACAAATCAATGCTCTTATCTGACACTAGTAGTTTAGGAACCACATCGTAGACAGATTGCCGGCAGATATGTAATCTTGTGGTATGAGTATGTCCTACATATCTGTTGGCTATCAAAGCAGAATATCTTGTGGGAACATGCACCAGAGTAGTAAGTAGTATTCATACTTGAGGACCATGAGCATGCACACAATAAGAAATCAAATCCGTGCCTCAGAATAAAAGTACTACCTTTCTATCTTCCGCAACGATGCCGAATACGAAGGCCTTCAAACCGAACAAGCACACGGTAAGGGCAAGCTTGTTAACCCAAGTTAGAGCAGCCATGCTTATATAGAGTAGTTGCTGTCAAAACGAAGCAGAAACGAGTCATAACAGAGAACATCTGATTTGATCTGATGTATGAGGAGGGACACGAGGACGGATCGAGGCAGTCCGTATATCATTCCTTTAACAGACAGGCTCCTATCTATGCGCCCTGCTAACATTTTGTTTGTTTGTTTGTTTTACTATTCTTCTCTGATGAAGCATGCTCAGCTCAATCGGTCAGTTATGATCCTACTCGATCCATTAAGCAGAGACGCTACAAGAGATGGATTTGCGAATCTTTCTTAACAATACTGTAACTCACAGAAGCTTTATAAAACCCAGAAGGAAGAATCTGGGGGCCCAAGCAAAGCAATCACACAGGCATAGCACGCGGGTGGGCACCAAGAGATCATCAAGGAAAGAAGAAAGAAAGAAAGAAAAAGGAAGCAAATACATACCGGATCGTAGGCTCAAACTTAGTAGAAGAAAAGAAGAATGGGGTTAATTATCTTGTACCCAAGGGCGTTGCTGCGCTGTGCTGGTAAATAACTAGTAATACTGATACCAGCTGGTGCGGATCGTAAGCTCCGTTTCCTCTTGTTTTGGATTCTTTCATTCGGTGGTATCAGCTAGTTACGATGACTATGCTATGTTGGCAGTTGCCAACCAGACGTCCGCACTAGTCTAGATTCTATCCCCATCGAGGAATGGTGGAAGGAAATCTCGAGGGTGAACAAACTTTGATTATTGATTCTTCTTCTGTCCCCACAGACGGAGCTTGCAAGGAAATTTATGACAACCAACCACTCCATCACTGCTTCTCTCCAGTCCAATCCAGGCATCAAATCAAACTCTTCCTTGATCGGCTCTTCTGCTCACAAGATGCAAAGGGTAGGTGGGTGTGGGTGGGTGTGTGGTGGGAGTAGGCCGACCCTTCCTACCCTAGCAAAGGAACTTGAAAACAAGGTGAAGCAAAGATGAAAAAAAATCATCTACTTTGCCAGGTCTCGAGCCAAGCGAGGGCCTATTTGGATAGGCAGGGAATAGACCAATCCATTTGGATTGAAAATGATTTTAGTTCAAATTTTGTGTTAATTTGAAGGACTAAGTAGTAGATTTTAGTTCAAATTTCATGTTAATTCCAAGGACTGAGTAGTACGACAGAGTATCCAAATAAGTCATAAAGTATCCTAACCAGCTAAGTCTCATTTTATTATGGTTTTCAGGAACAAAACAGGATTCGGAACCGTAGTTTGGGCTTTTTCGAACTCTAATAGGCCCAATTGAATATAGGCCCATTAACTGCCTTCCACTGCCCATCATCCCGCACCGCACCGAAGACGATACAGAGGACGACTCCTCCGACGACTCGCCGTCGCCCGCCGCGCCGCCGTCTCTACATCTCTCTCTCTCGCCTCCCACTTCCACTCCCGTCCCCGCCCTCGGCTACCATTGGTGGTGGTCGCCGGAGGTGTAGGAAGGAGAGTTTCTCCTTTCTTTCTCCTCGAGGCGAAGGGGATCCTCCCCAAATCAAGGAAGGCCATGGCTCTGCGAGCGGCCGCCGCAAGGCTGGCTTCGTCCAGCCGCCGCCGCCGCCTCCTTCCGACGCTTTTCTCCACCACCACCACGGCCTTCCTCCACTCCCACGCCACCAGCTTTGGTACGTCCTCCTCGTCCTCCCTATTGCTCTCGTCCTAATTCATTTCATCAGGATACAAGCAAGTGCGTGAAGACGAAAAGAGCAAATTGGTTGGTAATGTCTTCAGTAGTGTCGCTTCAAGTTATGATATCATGAATGATCTTATGAGCGTTGGATTACACAGATTGTGGAAGGACAGGTTAGCTTTCCCGCTAGCTCTCTTGCTCAATCCAGGGGCATTCAATTCATTCTTTTCCCCTTGTCTACTTTGTTACGCCGGCCTTACCGGATTCTTTTCTTTCAGGCTGATTTCAAAGTTGAATCCTTTTCCTGGGATGAAGCATCTAGATGTGGCTGGTGGAACAGGTAAATATGTCTCCTTTGTTGCTTTCAGAATCTAAAATGCCATCGTATAACTTATTAACGCAATTAGGATAACATAAATGGCGTTGTACTGTGACGATTTTTTAAAGGGAATCAGTTGTCCTATTTTGGTGGCCCAGTTAAATGATAGGACAGATATGTTGTGGCCGATGGCTGACCTGTTGGCTCATACGGATTCCTCAATATTGTGCTAATGTCCCTTGCTTCCCTTGCAAAGAATTATGCATTTTCCTCTTGCTAATGTTACTTTATCTATATTAGTATTTCACTGAGCTTTATGCCTTTGTTGCTCCTCCTTTGATGCTAGCATCGTTCCGTACTAATGTTGATCGTTTACAACAATAATATATATATTTTTTTCTGTATCTTTTCTGTATTCTTGGGTGTGCCAGACAAGTCTAAAATACTGATGCACTGCCTCCATGTGGAAATGCAAGATGCACTGTCCATATTTCCTCTGCAAAACTGAAAATAGAGGAACACATATATGAATGAAGTTACACATTAACTAGGGACCTCTTCTTTGCCCTAAAAAATGTGTGCTGTCTCCAAAATAAGGGGGTTGTACACCTTGTCTTTCGATTGCTACTATGTTTTATTGTTCATGCATGATTTTCCCCCCACTTTCTGTTGAAACTTGAAAGGTCATGTTGCTAAGAAGTGTCTATACCAAGGATCCAAAAATCGGTACCGGGTGAAATCCCGGTCGGAGGCCGGTAACGGTAACCGGCCGGTTACCGGAAATCCCGGTGAAAAACCGGACAAAATTCACAAACTGAAATTTGAACTTTGATTTCTGGAAACCGGTAACCGGACCGGTTACCGTCCGGAAACCGGAAAAACCGGCCGAAATTTTGAATTGACAAATTTTAATATAGAAAGTGTTCAATGAAGTGCATACTTAGCTCATACAATATGTAATCTAGCATATTTAGCTCATACAATACGTAATCAAACATATTTAGCTCATACAACACGTAATTTAGCATATTTAGCTCATACAATACGTAACCTAGCATATTTAGCTCATACAATACCTAGCAAGTGCATTACGATTCAGAAATTCAAATTCAAATTTAAAATTTTCCAGCAGGTACTGTTCACCTGTCGCCACCGGAAACCCGTAACTGGCCGATTTTCCTGGTCTATACCACTATATTGCCTAATTCTCATGACTACTCGCTTTTGAAATATGAAGTAATGCATATGATGATTCTTTATATCAACTTCAGGGATGTCGCTTTTGTGTACTGGAAAGAATTAAGAGTGTGAGCCACAGAGCTATGCAGGGTACCCTTACTGATATTGAAGAAGACACTCACATATATGTTTGTGACATTAATCCAAATATGCTAAACGTTGGAAAGAAGCGCGCTGCAGAAAGAGGTATGGGTTCGTGAAATTTGTATTATCACCTTTATTTTAAATATTGTGTTCTGGTATGTAACGATTGAGTTTTATTTTCAGGCTACATAGAAGAGCATTGTCTTAGTTGGATACAAGGAGATGCAGAAGCTCTGAGTTTCGAGGATGGGTCTTTGGATGGTTATACTATTGCATTTGGTATCAGAAACGTGACACACATTGAAAAGGTTCTATCAGAAGCTTACAGGTGAGCCACATAAAAAATCCTGAACCAACTAACTATATCTTATCAGGGAAGAATTAATCTCCTGATCTGTTGAGTATGATGCAAATTGGATGTCTCCATGTGTTTAAATATTTAGATTATGATTCGTGATTTTTTTTCAATTTTACACGTGTGTTGTAAGTTTGGATTAAATGTTCTTTTTAAGGAGCTTTTCTTGATTTATTTACTTATCTCATGTTATATCAAATCTGATTGGTTTATGGTTTACAAATCTGATTAGTTTCACATGGATTCCCATGTTTCAGAGTTCTAAAGCGAGGGGGAAGGTTCCTATGCTTGGAGTTGAGTCATGTGGATGTTCCGCTTTTTAAAGAGATGTAAGTTCTTTAATCAAGTATATCTGTCTTTGCAGGGTAATTTTTAGAAACACTTTTGTAGGACAAATTTGTATGAGGATGTTGTCTTGAATATTCTTGTTATGCATAATAAAAATAAACAAGCAAATACCAGAGCTACAATTAGTTTTTTAATGCACTGTTAGTTAGTTTTCACCATTGGTACTAAGCACTTCAACAAAGTTATCCTCTTAAGCAATCTATGTGTTAAACATGTCTGAAGGTTGTAAAAAATGTTGTTTGTTATTTATTCAATCCAATGGGAAAAGGCTCCTTTTCCGGACACTGCTGTAATGATGTTAGTGCCATTATTTCCCCCTTTCCCCCAAAAAAAAGGTTTAGTCTTCTCCTGCTGGTGCTTTGTGAAAAGTAATGTCAGCCTTATATTCTACTGTTTCTGATACACCTGCCCTCGTCTTTGAACTTTGCCGCCCTTCTTTTTTCAGTTATGACGTTTATTCATTTTCTGTGATTCCGGCTATGGGAGAGCTAGTTGCTGGTGATCGGCAGTCGTACCAATACTTGGTTGAGAGTATCCGTCGGTTTCCTAATCAGGTAACGTTGGGACTTTCTTATCATTTCCTGATACTGACCTGCCATATATTGACAAACACGAATGTACATGTTGTTTCTGAGAATTTTAGTTTTCTAGCACTTTCTGCCTCATGTCATCTATCTCCTGATATAGGCAAATATACACTAGTACTTTATTTTTATTTTTAAAGTCTGCATATTGCTGTTTGTTCCTGCAGGAAGCTAAAATATATGATTGAGGGTGAGTTATAAGACTGTTCAGCATTTCTGTTTTTGTCTTTTGCGTTTCTGCTGATCAGGCTTTTACTTTTCCAGGAAAAGTTTGCTCAGATGATCCAGGAAGCCGGATTTGAGAGAGTAGAATATGAAAATCTGGTGGGCGGTGTAGTTGCCATTCACTCTGGACTGAAACTGTAGCATAGTGAGCTGAAACTTTGATGGGCACTCTGTTGGTTTTGCGGCAAGGCGGTGGATCCGAGATTCTGAGTCCTCTGAAGTGGGCATTCAGATTCAGGGCCTAACAAATTGACCCACTTTCTTTCAGTAGTTTACAGTGTAATGAAATCCGGTGGTTCTTGGTCTCGTTTTTTTCACCTCCGAATAAGGGGAGATGTTTTGCAACTTGCACGGTGTGCTTCGTTGGACAATGAGTTGCAAAGATCATCACACCTTAATAAATTTCTTCACGCAATCCCTAATTATCTATATTTTTCACCTCCAATTTCTGTTATGCACTCGGAATCAGTGTAATTGGTTCTGCAGAGTTCGGAGACCTGCTTCACATAAAGCGTGGTATCGATTGGCTCGAGCATTTGTTTACTCTGATGTTTGGGGCTTACGCCCTCAGGGCTACACATGGACGTTCGAGGCACTTGATTCGTCAAGCTTGTTGAAAGACAAACCGAACCGAACGGGTCTCAAGCTTTTCTGGTACCATAGCAGGTGAAAAGGTAAATGTTCCTGACGCATCCTCATCGAACAGATTACAGGAGTATAATGGAAAGAAAAAGAAAAAAAGATCGTTCCGTTGATATCATTCAGAGGTTACATTGCGGACGAAATAAATAGCCTGATCGTTTCATAGTTAGGAGCAGCTGAGTCGAATCGAAGGTGAACAAGTAGTACAGTAACTTTGTCTCCACTGGCTGGCTAGTAATGTAATGGATTGGGCAGTGAGTGATGCCTTAGGTGAGATGAGACGAGAGTTGTCCTTTTTATCGAGGGAGGGAGGGATTCTAGAGTCTAGACGCAGAGCAGGCTCAGCTCAGCTGTGCTACCTTGGCAGCCTTGGCGAGGAACCTCAGCTCCGCTTGCTGTTTCTGCAGGACGGCGGGGGTGACGCGGGCTAAGAGGGACGTCTTCTTGTTCTTGGCCGGGAAGAGGAAGGACTGCAGCGGCACTTTGGACTTGACGGCACACGCGCCAGCGGCGCATCTTTGGGCTCCGGCGACAGGCTGACGACGCTCTTGTGCAGCTTCGCCACCGCCTTCTCGATCTCCGCCTGAAGGACCTTGACGTGGTCCAGGCCGGCCTGCAGCTCATCGGAGACCCTGTTGTTCTCCTGCTGCATGTTGAGAACCTCCCCCTGGAACTTGGCTGCCTGGTACGACGTGAACTGGGCTCCCTCCGTCTCCAGCGCCGCCGTTATCTCCTCCTGTATGCCGCACAGCGACGTGAACCTGCACTGCAGCTCCCCTCTCAGCATCGCGTTCTGCTCCGACCACACCTGCAGCTCCGTCTTGAGCGCCCTCAGCTGCTTCTCCGCCTCCGCCGACACGGACGCCGCCTCGCCCTTGCCGCTCTCCGTGACATCTGTGGTCATGGCGGACTGCGCATCCTCGTACTTGTTCTGGAACTCGTGCACCCGCTGCAGAGACGAGCTGAACTTCATCCAGAACTCGAGGTTCTCCTCCAAGAGCGTGTCGATGTCGCTCCTGAGCCCTCTTCCAGAGGCGACGCGTTTTCCGCCTCCAGGTTCAGGCCCTGGGCCTGGATCGACAGCAGCAGCAGCAGCATTTGATTTCTCACTCGCCACCTTCTTCAAGGGTTGAACCCATCCTTATCAACCTAGAAATGGAGGAGAGACTGTGATGAGTAGACGAATAGCTCGGGGTCCTTCTGTGACCCCTGCGACTGCGAGTGCTGCCCCTGTCGGCGCTCTGCCCCTTGAGGAGCTCACGGAGCGACCTGATCTCACGCAGGCAGTCCTGATTCTTCTTCTCCACCTGCGTGAGCCTTCTCTTGGCGTCCTTGTAGTCCTCGAGGAGCCGGGTGTACTCGGCTAGCAGGACCACCTCCTTATCTCCAACTCCAAGGCCATTCATAAGCCGCTCCTGCAGCTTCGCCATGCCAGCAATGCCGTCAGGCTCTGGCTCGGCTGAAGATGACGAGCCTTGCTCGCCCATCTCTTGTTGCCCGTCGTGTCCCCCTAGCCCTAGGTTATCGGAAGAGATATGACGGAGTCGTTCTAACGATCCCCTCTCCCGCGAACTCTTGTCTTGTCCGATGTCTGATTGGGCGCCGCTTCTAGCGCTATCGGCAGATGCATCAACGCTTGCCGCCTGCGTTTCATCAGGACCATCGGGAGCAGCATCACCCTTGTCCTCACGGGGTTCACGAGTTCGCAGCTCGCCTGAAGGATCAGCAAGCCCACCCGTGCCGGTATCCTCCCCCTCTTCCTTCGTGTCACCGCAGCACTTGCTTGATGGTGCTTCTTCGTGTTCATCCGCCGCCGTGTGTGCGGAGCCAGCCTGGTGCTCACAAACTGGTGATTGCAGCATCTCTGATATATCACTGAATCTGCTTATTGCTTCGGAAAAATTCGAACGGATTGTGCTCTCGTCTTTATGGAAGGAACTTTCAAGAGCCTGCACTCTGATGAGCTCCTCTTCTGCCTGCTTGAGCTTCTCGTTTAATTCACCTGAGCCACTGACGAGGGCCGTATTCTCTTCCTCCAGGCTCTGCAGAAAGTTCTCCAATTCATCGTTCTCCCGACACAGTCTATCTATCTGTGAGGTCTGCGATGAAACCATGAGCTCCAAGTCCACAACTTTATTGACAAGTTCATCAATCTGCTCTGTGATTTCTGCCATGGAGATGTTGCAGTCCCTCTCAAAGTGTTCCTTGATCTTGTCAATTACTGTTTGCATCTCAAATTCACCTAGTTTGACATGGCACACATTATCACTCTCAGCACCATGGTTCTTACGTATGTTTTTATCAGAAGAATCTGGAGAATCTGATAGCGATTTGCCATGTTCGTTCATTACAGCCTTCAGCTTCTCTCTGAAAAGCTTGACTCTTTCCGACTCTCCCATTGCCTGGCTGGCAGATGTCTTCCGCTGCTCTTGCAATTTGACAATGGTGTCTTCACAAGATTTAAGAGCAGATGCCGTCATCAAGGCTCTGGCTTCATCATCCTCAATCACCGCACTTTCGTCGAACTTATCTTGGAAGTGGCAAACCTGTTCCTGCATTTCATTGATTTCCTTCTCAAGATCCCAGTACTTTGCAATGCCACTCTCATAGGAGCTTTTGATAAATTCTTTCTCGGTCTGCATGACAAGTATTCCTTTCTGTAGCCTGCCGATCTCCTCTCGTGCGTTCTCCTTGTTGATTGGAGCTGAGGTGTTCTTTGCTCCGCGCATCGTCCCAGCCTGTTCTCCTTTCTTCTTCTTCATCAATCCATCAACAGTCGACTTGTGGATTTTGCGTGGATCAACTGGGGTAAACGCCTTTGGGATATTGTCACCCTCCTCTTCCAGCATTGCATATTGGACCTGGTCAGGGAAGGCAGTTGCAATGGTGTGATTTGCTTTGTGCAGCTCCCTGACATGATGTCATACCGGTCAGCTAGAGCCCTGTACGCACGATATACTTCTTCCACCTGAGTGATCACCTCTGGCCGCCTTTTGTAGTACATCTCTGCCCTCTTTGAAAAGGAATCGGCTTTTCTCCAAGGAGTAAGAGCATGCACTTAACTCTATGTTCCATATCTGCACATCCACAGGACGTTCCTTAAAATCAGAAGCATGAAGACAGAGAGTAACTTAATACAATTCGATTGGTTTTCAGTCAGAACTTCAACATGGTGCTCTAATTCTCTAAACAAGTGCTGGTAAGCTTTTGATATCTGGCCAAGGAATCTACATTATTCTGTTTTGCTAAGCAGGAGAGTTGCTGATAGCAAACACCAGAGTTTCACAAGATGAGAAACAGGTTTGTGATTTGATGCTATTTCAAGTAAATCTAGCATAAATCGTAAGGCAATTAATCAAGACAATCTTGTCCACCATGATACACTTTTTTTGTCCTTAGTCAGGTTGGGTCATATGTATGCAAATGCACAGGAATTCACCTCAGAATGGACCATGTACAACCGTGTTGCCTATTTTTCACCTCAATTATGGAGGTCCGACAAAGTAATGCATGAACTTTAATCAGATTTGGTCCGAATTGACACTGAATCTAGTCCCATCTCCATAGGCAACAGAGGTTCAAATCATCAGATCAGGGAAGCAACAAGCCTGAGCTGATTCTAATACTTGATAAAGCCAGCATGGGAATGCTGGCAGTCTTAAAGCAAGGATCACAGATGGAAGGCTGAGAACAATCTCATGACTCGTGATTGAAGAAGTTACTGTAAGATTGACCTCACTAATTAATTTGAAACTTCCATTTAACTAACTCATGAGAATGTGCACATAATCAAAGCGGTAGAGTGGATGATGGATCACCTTGGAGGTGGTTGTCGAGCCATTTGGACTGCTTGGTGCGGATGTGGCTCGCCCACCACCACGAGTAGGCGTTGCTCGCCGCCCGCTGCAGCATCCTGTCCTGCCTGCCTCCTCCTTCTTCACCTCCTCCAAAATCCAATCCGTGGGCGGGGCATTAATCTTTTCTATACATGCATGATACTTGTTATCGTACGAGAAAAGGAGACATGGCCGGGAGCAAGAAAGGAGGAGGGAGGAGATGCCATTGAGAGGCTAATAGCCAAGTCCATCCATTTCAGAGATATCAATGGCTAAAAATAGCCAACATGGTGAGAGGTTAAAGGAAAGGAGAACACAACAGAATCAAGCAAGCTTTGCTTGGATGGCGCAACCAAAAGGATGAAGTGCGCTGGAGAGTCCTGCGTTCTATATTACCACTTACCAGTGTAGGGAAGTGGCACCCGATACAGATCCTATCAGATGATCAAGCCTTTTCTCTTGCATGCATGCCCTTGCTGCTACCAGTGCGTACTATATTCTTTACCTGCTCTCCTTCGAATTCGCATCACGCTCTGTACCATTGCCGAATTGCGTCTTTTTCCTGTTGGAATGAAATTCCAACCCCTCGCCTCATGGTGGATCTAGAATTTTAGGATAGGTGATCGAACTTTGAAGTTAGGTTGTCCAGATATGCCGATACTAATACCGTGAAATATCATTCCAAAAAAAACATTGATATTGACGATACACGATATATAATAAAATACAAAATATAGAAATTAATGATTTCATACGAGGAAATAGACGATATAAGGCAATCATAATGATATGAATTAAACAAAAATTATAGATATCAATTATCGTTGAGGAGGTGGAAACTAGGAATAGAGTTATTTTAGCTCTAAGCTTCATATTTTGTTCGAGTTATGTTGTTTTTGCAAAGCGGACAAAACTTATGCTTAGTGCTTAGTCGTTGTTATTTTCTATTTTTTTCTCGCTCGGGTTGTACCAATTAAACTCGCTAAAACTTATTTTCTTCCTCTAATAGTGATTGGTAGAGCTTGTATCTTCTTTTTTAAAAAAAACATTGTGCTTGGTGCTTGGTCGTTATTGTTCTTTTTTTTCTATTCTTGGTTATAGCATCTAGACCGCAAAAACTTATTTTGTTTCTCTAATAGTGATCCGTGAGAGCTCCTCTTTGCTTTTTAGTTTTTTTTTACATTGCATATCTTATGGATCCCGCTTTTTTCCGTCAAAGAAAAACCCTATTTAAGAATGTTCCTTCCATAGAGCAAAAATTAGCATGTAAACATATGTAACAAGGGCCTAACTATCTGCTCATTGTACAAGGCAAAGATTGTATTTTTGTACAACATCTATTGGAAAGAATCAAGAAAGCAAAGGAAGAGGTTAGACTCCGAAATAACCAGAGTGGAGCATAGCAGAGCCAGAAGAAGAAGTGCAATGAACACACCTAGATTTAGAGAGAGAACGATGACGGTGAGCCGGATATGCTACTCCTTCCCACCGCCACGCCCTCCCGACCACCACGTTGCTTCCTTGGTGACGCCTGCCTTCTTCCTCCCCTGCTTGTCACGCCACCCGCTTGCTTATGCCAGATCTGTCAGCCTGCTGTGATCCATGCCAAGACGATAGCTCATACTGCCTCACATCTCGCTTGTCGTCGATGTAGCACTGTGTCCACCGACTGGCCGCTTGCCTTCAGAGCTCACACCTCCGCTGCTCGCCACTTGAGCCCCCTCCCCCATCCACACAAACAACCACAGGATAAGAGAGAGAATAGATGTTAGGGTTTGGTAGGTTGGAGTAGGAAGGAAAATAGGCCTAATGTATTATTACATGACCCACGCACGAGGTGTTGAGAGTACAAGATGAATTCATTTATGCGGACACAAATATATAATTTCGCCTAACTAATAACATATACATCTAATATACCTATTATATACTAGATATTTTAAAGAAAATGGGTGTTCAATCAACACCTTTGACCCATGGAGGGTTCGCCCATGCCTCGTTCTATTCCAAAGGGCCTAAAGGCTAACATATACAAGTTACATGTATACTAAAATATACAAAGAACACCATACACAAGTCATATCTAACACCTTCCTTAAACTCATGATGGATCAACAACACCGAAGTTTGAAGACATAGAAGTCGTGAGTTGAGCTCTAGTCTCAGCCTTATTGAAGGAATCGCTAACTAAAGTCTCAAGGCACATATCAAAAGCAATGACTTGGTCCGCACATGCATCTCATGAACGAAGCATCTACTCTAATATGTTTGGTGAGCTCATGCTTCACCGGTTCTCGAGCAACACCGATCGCACACAATATTGTCTCGATAGAAGAGGAGTCTGCAAAAGTAGAAACACCGAAATCCTCAAGTAGCCACTCGGCCAAGTGATCTCAAATATCAACGCCGCCATAGCTCGCAACTCACCTCAACACTCAAACAGAAACGACACCGCTTTTGGTCTTTCAGCAATCATAGAAGAGCCAAGAAAAACACAATAGGTAGAAAGAAAACACCGATCATGTAACATCTTGATTTTCTAAATACTTTTTAAAATGTGTAAAATAAATTAAAACTATTTTTGCTTTAGTGAGAATTCAAATTTGGGTTCTATTGGAAGGATTTGGGTTGTTGTGCCTCCTTGCTGGAAAGCTCAACAATTCTCCTGTAACCTATCTCTTCGAGTCTTGTAGGTTTAGACTTCCTCTAAAGCTTAGACCTCGTCTCACGAGAAATACTCGTATGATCGAGGCCTTCCTTCCTTTGAGCTTGGTCATTTGGACCTCTTTGTTGGTTTGAATCTCTTAGGGTTCAAACCTCTTTTGCTCGCACTTCTCTTGATCTAAACTTCTTGTCGTCTCGACACCTCTTGATGCCAGACCTCCTTTCATTCGGACCTCTATGCATCCCAATGGCTCTCTTGTGTGCCTTGATTTTTCCTAAGATCATTTGAACCATTTTAACTTTTATTCTTGGCCGAGAAGACCTCCCTCGGGTAGAACCCTCTATGGAATGCCTCTGGAACCACTCGCATGGACCTCCTTTGTCTTTGGATCTAGCGGTCCAGACCTCCTCCCATTTTTAATCCAAGGGTCTAGACCTCCCATGCGTTATGTCCCTTCATGGACCTCCCTTAGTTACAGATCAGGCGGTTCAGACCTCCCTTGATCTAAATCGGACGGCTTGGACCTCCTCACTTTGAATCCAAAGGCCCGCACCTCCCAGCGTCTGTTCTCTTTGAGGACCTCCTCCTCGCGCGGCTCTTGGCTGTTGGACCTCCCTCTCGGAGATCCAACCGCTTAGACCTCCTCGCTAGACCTCCCATGGTGAGATCCTGACCGTTAGGACCTCCCCCTGTCTGGACCTCCTTAACCTTTAGACCTCCTGTCCTGGGCTTAGGACCTCCTAAGCTGCTCGGACCTCCACGAGAACCTCCTCTGCGGGGTAAGACCTCCCTATGGTTGACCAGTATGTTGCTAATTTGGCCAAGCCCCACTTGCCACCTTAGGCGTTCTCATTTCTTCCGCCACGTATGTACAGGGGCATTTAATGTAGGTCTTGTCACGTCTAATACATTCTCATCGTGGTATTTACTTTGAAGTGAGTCACTAAGCCGTACATGGATATTTTCTTTGTTCCTTCCGATAGCGACTTCGTGTCTTTTATTATACCTTTCACCTGGTGGTGGTGACACCGCTCGACAATCACCAACTTTTGACTTACCTCTATACTTATCCTTGGCACGTAAGTACCTAGTTTTCTTCACCACTTTGACTACATAGCAAAGCGTTCTAACACATCACCCTTCTCCTTCTCCACACTCACCACTTTGGCTCTCGTCCAAGAACTTTTCGAGAAGACCTTGGCTCCTACGACCTCCCTTTCACCGTTACTTCCTTTACAGTAAGTTCCTTTGATGATCTGCTCCACCCTTGTTTTCACCGGTGTCTTGGTGATCTTGTCCTTCACAGGACCTCCTTTACGTGGACTTCTTTTGAAACTACGAGGTGCTCGTGTGAGGACCTCCTCTCTGGACCTTGTGCAAGCATCTCCTTTCTGGAACCTCTCTTGTTCTGCCTAGGTCATATCTTGGGACCTTCTCTAAAGACCTCTTTTTCCTTTGGTAAGCTAGACCTTCTCCAAAAGAACCTAATCTAAATACAATGCTCTCTTGTTAATTGGGTTTTGAGATTTCTTTGGAGTTCTCTGGTTCTTTATTTGGATCTTTATTGGATCTCTGTTTGAATCTTCTTTGAATTTGCCTTCTATATATATGTAGATTGTGAAGATTAAGGAGAATCCAAAAGTTCAAGAAGAAGAATCTCTAAGTAGTGAGCAAGGCAAGTTGCATTCTTGATCATATTGCACCCATTATATCAAATTAATTATGTCCAGTTTTAAATGTACTACATGCTTATTTTTATCAAGTTAGTTCAATACCGCTTTTAACTTTGTAGTTATAACCATTTCCTTTGTATGACCTCGATTGATTTTGTATTGAACACATTGTCACCATTAGGTCAAACTTGGCCAATGCGATAGTATGAGCCAAGATCATTTGAAAACATATGCTTAGTGGTGCTCAGACCAAAATTTTGTTTTGGGGAAATCTTTACCAACACAACCAAGAACTGCTTTGAATGTTTTATCATGACATAGGGATGTCATGAAGGTATAAAAACGATCTTTGGGAAAGCAAAGAAAATAAAATGAATTGGACTAGGGCAAAATGGTTAGCTCGGTTGGTGCAAGTTTATGCACGGGATCGTGCCTTTATGGTAGATCGATGCCCTTGGGTTTGTGAAAGTTGCCCTAGTCATGTGAGGACCGGTCTTTGAGCGACCAATGCTAGGCCTATAATGGGCTGATGCCAAAATCGTGCAACCACATGTCTCCAGTGTGGGGCGTGGGACCTGGCTGAATAATTTGCAAAACTCCACTACATGCTGCTCCATTGGTGGTGTGGGAGGTCTTGTTGGCTAGTGGTCTTTGATGACCCATTGTTCCCACTGGTGCAAGAGGGGGCTTCCCGCCGGATGGCTATCCATAGGGGGGTGAAACCTTAGCAAGGAAAGGCTGTGGTGGAGCAATGCATTGTAAAGGCCTTGTCATGAGCTCTAGATCTCTTACCTTTGGAAGTGAGAGGTGGTATTGATGAATCTGGACAAACTAGAGTACTCATGTCGTGTGGGTAAAGTGCACAACCTCTGCGAGAAGTTAAATCTATTGAATAGCCGTGTCCACGGTCAAGGACGTCTTGGCAAAGGCCACTTGAAGTTAGTTGTTGACTTTGGGAATTTAAAATGATTTTCAAATCTGTTTTGGGATGCCGTCCCATGGGTTTGGGCGAGGAGCCTAATGTCGGAGAGGTATCCTTCACCAAATAATGATGAATGCTATCCAAGCTGAAAAATTGCTTTGGTAAAATGAATTTTATCTATTGAAAGACACCTTTGAAACTCAATAATGGTACTTAAAAGAAAATTTGCTTTGTGCAAAATAACCATATTATGCCATCCTTGATTATCCCTTATGCATGTCATATTGTTAATCCACGAGTGCAACTTGCGAGCACGATGGTAGTGCTCACTCTTGCTCATTACAATTTTTGCGGAGAAGACTTTGGTAGTGATGGAGATCAAAGACTAGGTTATGCCTCCGATCATTTGCACTGTGGCTTGTTGATGGACCCTTTTGCTTTCTTACGCTTGTGTACTTGTGCTTGGCCCAAGGCCACCTTGTAATCAACTCTGTTAAATATTATGTTTCAATAAAGGTGTGTTAGGGATACCACCATTGTGTATTTTCTTTGTGAAGGGCTAGCCATGATCCTTGGGGTAGCTCGGGTTTCCTGAGGAACTTGGGAGTAGCTTGGACCTCCATGTCCTCACCGAGGAGGGTATCTGAAAGGATCGAGGTGGACTCGGATCTCCACGACCTCCTGGAGGCTCGTGGGAGGTCTTGGGAACACTCTCGGACCTCCTCGTTCTCCTCTGTTTGGTTGTGGAAAGGTTCTTGGGTGCTCCTGGTTCTAAGACCCTCTCTCGGGTTGTGATCTCCTGGACCTCCGGGAGGTCTTCTTCAGACCTCTGGCGGTCTTGGTGGTCAGCTCGAGAGGTCCTTTGTGGACCTCTGGGAGGTCTCTTTGGACTTTCGGAGGTCTGGAGGATCTCTCGGGAACCCTAGGATTGAGTCGTCACAAAAAGTGGTATCGAGCACTTGACGTATGGCCGTAACCTAGTAGAATGGTTATAGAATTTCAAAATTATTTTATGACAAAAGAAGAATAAAATGTTCTTTCTTACAGGTCATCTTTTCATCCTTACCTTCCTTCATTGCTTTTTCTTACCTCAATCCCATCTTACCTTGTTTCTTTCTACACACCCATTTATTAAGTTAAATGGTGCCTTATTCTGCAACTTCTTATTAGAGGTCTTGAGTTAAGTGCGGTGCTTAGGACCTCCCTCAAAAAGGTAAGACACGAGTAGCATGATGTTTGGTGATTATAAACCTCGAAAAGGTTCTCCTGTTATTTCTTTTGCCTTGGTTTTCTTTTGCGAATTGTTTGGTTTGGGCTAGTTTCCTTAGCCTCTTCTCTTCTCTTTTCCAAGCCACGGTGTTTGGACATTATAGCCACCTCTGGAAATGGCGGTGGTCACTCAAGCCATCATAGCCAGACAAAGTGAGGAGAGGTGAGAATAGATGAGTTGAGGGTGGGCAAGGGCAACTTGACATCACACCACCCCACCTCCAGTTGGGGTCCTACAGACTCAAATAATGGCCAATCAAGCTCATCTAATAAACCTACTCTCACGATCTGTTGCCAACACCCAATCTCACGCAAGGCTGCAGTGATGGCTCAACCTCAAGCTCAAGCTCCACCTCCACCAAGATCTACCATTGCTGAATTTATGAGGTTACGTCCTCCAACCTTCTCCAGTAGTGCTGAGCCCATGGATGCTGATGACTGGTTAAGAACAGTGAGTAGGAAATTAGATATGGTGCAATGCACAGATCATGAAAGGGTGCTTTTTGCTTCTCACCAACTTCGATGGACCCGACCTCACGAGTGGTGGGACAACTGTCATCCCATCGACCCTCGAGGCCATCACATGGGATGAGTTCAAGAAAGCATTTCATCGTGCTCATCTCCCACGGCATGATGTCATTAAAGAGGGCAAATTCGTACCTTGAAGCAAAGCGATCGTCTTGTCAATGAGTATATGCATAGATTTAACCGGCTAGCAAGATATGCTCGGGGATGTTGCTCTTGATGAAAGCAAGCAAGAACACTTTTGGAAGGGTTGAATGATAATATTCAGTTCATCTTGTTTCCCGAGAACACTGCGACTTCCAGCTGACTTGTGAGCAAGGCCATCCAGACAAGAGGATAAACTCCAAAAGATGGAGGGCGAAAGAAAGAAAAGCGCAGAGGTTCAATCCGGGAGGATTCCTAAGTCTAGGACCTCTCGGTCCCGGACCTCTCGGCACAAGTCCTCACGGACCTCCTCAAGGGCATCTGGGTGAGAACAGCGTACTAGCAAATCAAGTTATCATAGGACCTCTTAAGGAGTCAATTTCAAAAGAAACCTTCCATGACCTCCTCGTAGGAGTGACTGTTTCTTTTGTAATGAAATTGGGCACTACGCTAATAAGTGCCCAAAGAAGCAACAAGTTCTTTGCATCGATCCGATCTGAACAAGGAGCATCGGCTCAAGGAAGTGCCTCAAGTGTGAAGCTTCTTTGCTAAGGTTATCAAGGGCCGTGTCACATGTCACGGCAAAAGAGGCACATGATGCACGATGTGGTTCTCGATGCGTTCCTGTCAATTCCGTACCGACTTAGTTTTATTTGACTCGGGGCTTCCCATTCTTTTGTTTCTAGCAAATTTGTGGGAAATTGTGGGTTGTCTACAATTCCTTTGGTAAACCCTATGCTAATACATGTCCGGGTATAGATATGAGGACTAATACCCTCTGCCCAAATCTCACCTTAGAGATTTACGGAGTTTTATTTCATGCAGACTTGATAGTCTTGCCAACTCAAGAATGGGCGTAATCCTTGGAATGAACTGTTGGCTAAGAATAAATGTCGATTGATTGTGCTACTAAGTCTATAACACTCACCAATGAACAAGGAAGTCGGGTAGAGTTTAAGCCAAAGACCTCCCTTAAGGCAGGACTTCTTCTAACTAATGTAAAGGAGGTAGTGAAATTTGGAAGACCTACCGATGGTCGAGAGAATATATGGATGTGTTCCACTGAGGAACTCCTGGAATGCCACGATAGGGACATTTCTTTTCTAATTGAATTGGTCCTGGGGCAGCACCCATCTCAAAGAGACCTTCTGAGGATGCTGTGAATGAACTTGTAGAAGCGAAGAAAGCAGATCCAAGAATTGAAGGAAAAAGGATTTATTAGACCAAGCTCTTCACCATGGGAGCACACATGCTATTTGTTAAAAAGAAGGGCGAGTGGCTTGAGAATGTGTGTGGATTATAGATCACTCAATGAGGTCACTATTAAGAATAAATATCCATTACCAAGGATAGATGACCTCTTTGACCAACAAGGGGCAAGTGTGTTCTCCAAAATAGACCTAAGGTGCAGTTACCATCAACTTAAAATCGGGCGGAGGACATCCCTAAAAGCGCATTTACCACGGTATGGACTATATGAGTTCAACTGTGATGTCATTTGGATGACAAATGCTCCGACTTATTTTATGAGCATGATGAACAAAGTATTCATGGACTTCCTTGACAAGTTTGTAGTGGTATTTATTGATGATATTCTCATCTATTCTAAAAATGAAGCGAGAACATGAGGAACACCTAAGAATGGTGTTGGGAAGACTTAGAAAGCAACACCTCTATGCCAAGTTTAGTAAATGTGAATTTTGGCTAAGTCAAGTAGCCTTCTTAGGTCATATTATTTCAGCCAAAGGTGTAGTGTAGACCCATCAAAGGTGGAAGCGGTCTGAGCTGAGACCTCCTAAAAGCATGGTGAGGTAAGAAGTTTCCTTGGACTAGTGGTTATTATAGAAGATTTATTAAAGACTTTTCTAAGGCGCTAGACCTCTTACTCAACTTCGAAAAAGGAAAAGAGGTTTGAGTGGACTAAGACACATGAACAAAGTTTTGAGATTGAAGGAAAAGCTTACCACCGCTCTGTGTTAGTACTTCAGACATCAAAAAGACTTTGAAGTATTTTGTGATGCATCCCATCAAGGTGCAGGGTGTGTGTTAATGCAAGATAGAAGGGTAGTGGCATATGCCTCTAGACAGTTGAGACCTCATGAGGAGAACTACCCAACACATGATCTTGAATTAGCAGCTGTTGTGCATGCCTTAAAGATATGGCGGCACTACCTCATTGGCAACCGATGTGAGGTATACTTGACCACAAAAGTTTGAAATATATTTTCACACAAGCAGAGCTGAACTTAAGACAAAGGAGGTGGTTAGAATTAATTAAGGACTATGACCTTGGGATACACTATCACCCAGGTAAAGCCAACACAGTGGCTGATGCTTTAAGCCGAAAAGGATACTGTAATACCTTGTCGGTCCAGCAACAACAACCAAGACTATATGAGAAATGAAGTACCTCAATCGGAGATAGTAGAGCAAGGCTGTGTGAACACCTTGGAGGTACATCCAATTGTCCTGGACCAAATCAAAGAACAGCAAGAAAGAGATGAAGACATCCAAGACATCAAGAGAAATATGAGAAGAGGTAAAGCCCGGGCTTTCTTGAAGATGAAACAAGGAGTAGTATGGTTTGGTAGCGAATCATGTGCCAAACAACCAGGAGATCAAACAACTCATTTTGGTGGAAGCACACGGATCACCATACTCCATCCACCGGGCAACACCAAAATGTATCAAGACCTTAAAGAGAGTCTTGGTGGACGATATGAAGCAAGATGTGGCTAAATATGTGGCCCAATGTGATGTGTGTATGAGAGTTAAGGCTCTACACCAAAAACCCATGAGTTTATTACAACCCTTGCCAATACACGAATGGAAATGGGAGCAAGTGGGCATGGATTTTATTCTTGGTGCGCCTAGGACCCAATCTGGTATGACTCCATATGGGTGGTGGTTGATAGACTAACTAAGGTAGCCCATTTCATACAGTTAAGACCACCTATAGTAGCAATGTCTTGGCGAGATCTATATATGGCGAGAATTGTTTGTTTACATGGAGTGCCCAAAAGAATAGTATCGAACGAGAGGATCACAATTTACCTCAAGGTTTTGGCAAAGTTTGCATGAGGCTCTAGGTACTAAACTCAATTTTAGTCTGACCTACCATCCTCAAGCGATGGGCAAATAGAGAGGGTAAACCAAATATTGGAAGATATGCTTAGGGCATGTGCCTGGATTTTGGAAAAATTTGGGACAAAAACTTGCCCTATCTGAATTTTCTTACAATAATAGCTATCAAGCTAGCCTACAAATGTCTCCATTTGAGGCTTTGTATGGAAGACCTTGTAGAACACCTCTCCTCAGGGATGAAGTTGGAGAACATCAAGCTGTATGGGCGGACACGATCAAAGATCTTTGAGAGCAAAGTGAAATTGATTAAGGAGCGATTGAGAGTGGCCCGATCCGACAAAAGAGCTATCTTGACACCGGCGTGAGGATTTATCTTTTGAGGTTGGTGATTTTGTATACCTCGAGTAACACCAATTCGAGGTTAGAAGATTTGGGATGAGAGGAAAGTTGGCACCAAGGTATGTAGGACCATACAAGATCTTAGCAAGACAAGGTGAAGTAGCATATAAGCTGGAACTTCGAGTTCTTGGCGGCGATACACAACATTTTCATGTATCACAACTAAGGAAATGCCTACGGGTTCTGAAGATCATCTTTGGTGGAGGACTGGACTTACAAGAAGACCTTACATATGTGGGCGACCCATTAAAATTACGGATGTTGCGAGCGAGTCACGAAGTAGAATTATCAAATCATACAAGGTGCGATGGAGCCATCATCCGAGAGTGAAGCTACATGGGAAAAAGAAGAGGACCTCAAGATCAACTACCCTACCTCTTTCTTGATTACTGTTTGAATCTCGAGGTCGAGATTTTTTAAGGGGGTAGGTTTGTAACATCTTGATTTTCTAAATACTTTTTAAAATGTGTAAAATAAATTAAAACTATTTTTGCTTTAGTGAGAATTCAAATTTGGGTTCTATTGGAAGGATTTGGGTTGTTGTGCCTCCTTGTTGGAAAGCTCAACAATTCTCCTGTAACTTTCTCTTCGAGTCTTGTAGGTTTAGACTTCCTCTAAAGCTTAGACCTCGTCTCACCGAGAAATACTCGTATGATCGGGCCTTCCTTCCTTTGAGCTTGGTCATTTGGACCTCTTTGTTGGTTTGAATCTCTTAGGGTTCAAACATCTTTTCTATTCGAGACTTCTCTTGATCTAAACTTCTTGTCATCTGGACACCTCTTGATGCCAGACCTCCTTTCATTCGGACCTCTATGCATCCCAATGGCTCTCTTGTGTGCCTTGATTTTCCTAAGATCATTTGAACCATTTTAACTTTTATTCTTGGCCAAGAAGACCTCCCTCGGGTAGAACCCCTCTATGGAATGCCTCTGGAACCACTCGCATGGACCTCCCTTGTCTTTGGATCTAGCGGTCCAGACCTCCTCCCATTTTTAATCAAGGGTCTAGACCTCCCATGCGTTATGTCCCTTCATGGACCTCCCCTTAGTTACGAATCGGTGGTTCGAGACCTCCCCTTGATCTAAATCGGACGGCTTGGACCTCCCTCACTTTGAATCAAAGGCCCAGACCTCCCAGCGTCTGTTCTCTTTGAGGACCTCCTCCTCTTGGCTCTTGGGCTGTTGGACCTCCTCTCGGAGATCCAACCGCTTAGACCTCCTCGCTAGACCTCCCATGGTGAGATCGGCCGTCAGGGACCTCCCCTGTCTGGACCTCCTTAACCTTTAGACCTCCTGTCCACTGGGCTTAGGACCTCCTAAGCTGCTCGGACCTCCTGAGAACCTCCTCTGCGGGGTAAGACCTCCCTATGGTTGACAGGGTGTTGCTAATTTGGCCAGGCCACTTGCCGGCCTTAGGCGTTCTCATTTCTTCCGCCACGTATGTACAGGGCATTTAATGTAGGTCTTGTCACGTCTAATACATTCTCATACGTGGTATTTACTTTGAAGTGAGTCACTAAGCCGTACATGGATATTTTTCTTTGTTCCTTCCATAGCGACTTCGTGTCTTTTATTATACCTTTTATCCGGGGTGGTGGTGACACCTTACGACAATCCTCAACTTTTGACTTACCTCTATACTTATCCTTGGCACGTAAGTACCTAGTTTTCTTCACCACTTTGACTACACATAGTGAAACGTTCTAACACATCACCCTTCTCCTTCTCCACACTCTGTTACTTTGGCTCTCGTCCAAGAACTTTTCGAGGAAGACCTTGGCTCCTACGACCTCCCTTTCACCGTTACTTCCTTTACAGTAAGTTCCTTTGATGATCTGCTCCACCCTTGTTTTCACCGATGTCTTGGTGATCTTGTCCTTCACAGGACCTCCTTTACGTGGACTTCTTTTGAAACTCGAGGTGCTCGTGTGAGGACCTCCTCTCTGGACCTTGTGCAAGCATCTCTGCCTCTGGAACCTCTCGCCCTCTGCCTAGGTCATATCTTGGGACCTTCTCTAAAGACCTCTTTTTCCTTTGGTAAGCTAGACCTTCTCCAAAGAACCTAATCTAAATACAATCTTTCTTTGTTAATAGGGTTTTGAGATTTCTTTGGAGTTCTCTGGTTCTTTATTTGGATCTTTATTGGATCTCTGTTTGAATCTTCTTTGAATTTGCCTTCTATATATATGTAGATTGTGAAGATTAGGGAATCAAAAGTTACGAAGAAGAAGAATCTCTAAGTAGTGAGCAAGGCAAGTTGCATTCTTGATCATATTGCACCCATTATATCAAATTAATTATGTCGGTTTTAAGATGTCTTGCATGCTTATTTTTATCAAGTTAGTTCAATACCGGTTTTAACTTTGTAGTTATAACCATTTCCTTTGTATGACCTCTGTTGATTTTGTATTGAACACATTGTCACCATTAGGTCAAACTTGGCCAATCTGATAGTATGAGCCAAGATCATTTGAAAACATATGCTTAGTGGTGCTCGGACCAAAATTTTGTTTTGGGAAATCTTTACCAACACAACCAAGAATGCTTTGAATGTTTTATCATGACATAGGGATGTCATGAAGGTATAAAAGATGATCTTTGGGAAAGCAAAGAAAATAAAATGAATTGGACTAGGGCAAAATGGTTAGCTCGGTTGGTGCAAGTTTATGCGGGATCGTGCCTTTATAGTGAATCGATGCCCTTGGGTTTGTGAAAGTTGCCCTAGTCATGTGAGGACCGGTCTTTGGCGACCAATGCTAGGCCTATAATGGGTGATGCCAAATCGTGCAACCACATGTCTCGATGTGGGGCGTGGGACTGGTGAATAATTTGCAAAACTCCACTACATCTTTGCTCCATTGGTGGTGTGGGAGGTCTTGTTGGCTAGTGGTCTTTGATGACCCATTGTTCCCCTTGGTGCAGAGGGGGCTTCCGTGGATGGCTATCCATAGGGGTGAAACCTTAGCAAGGAAAGGTGTGGTGGAGCAATGCATTGTAAAGGCCTTGTCATGAGCTCTAGATCTCTTACCTTTGGAAGTGAGAGGTGGTATTGACGAATCTTGGGACAAACTAGAGTACTCATGTCGTGTGGGTAAAGTGCACAACCTCTGCGAGTTAAATCTATTGAATAGCCGTGTCCACGGTCAGGGCGTCTTGGCAAAGGCCACTTGAAGTTAGTTGTTGACTTTGGGAATTTAAAATGATTTTCAAATCTGTTTTGGAATTGCCGTCCCATGGGTTTAGGCGAGGAGCCTAATGTCGGGAGGTATCCTTCACCAAATAATGATGAATGCTATCCAAGCTGAAAAATTGCTTTGGTAAAATGAATTTTATCTATTGAAAGACTGCTTTGAAACTCAATAATGGTACTTAAAAGAAAATTTGCTTTGTGCAAAATAACCTATTATGCCATCCTTGATTATCCCTTATGCATGTCATATTGTTAATCCACAGGTGCAACTTGCGAACACGATGGTAGTGCTCACTCTTGCTCATTACAATTTTGCGGGAGAAGACTTTGGTAGTGATGGAGATCAAGCGGCTAGGTTATGCCTCGGTCATTTGCTGTGGCTTGTTGATGGACCCTTTGCTTTCTTACGCTCTTGTGTACTTGTGCTTGGCCCAAGGCCACCTTGTAATCAACTCTGTTAAATATTATGTTTCAATAAAGGTGTGTTAGGGATACCACCATTGTGTATTTTCTTTGTGAAGGGCTAGCCATGATCCTTGGGGTGGCTCGGGTTTCCTGAGGAACTTGAGGAGTAGCTTGGACCTCCATGTCCTCACGAGGAGGGTATCTGAAGGATCGAGGTGGACTCGGATCTCCACGACCTCCCACGGAGGCTCGTGGGAGGTCTTAGGAACACTCTCGGACCTCCTCGTTCTCCTCTGTTTGGTTGTGGAAAGGTTCTTGGGTGCTCCACGGTTCTAAGACCCTCTCTCGGGTTGTGATCTCTGGACCTCCGGAGGTCTTCTGGACCTCTGGCGGTCTTGGTGGTCGGCTCGAGAGGTCCTTGTGGACCTCTGGGAGGTCTCTTGGTTTCGAGAGGTCTGGAGGATCTCTCGGGAACCCTAGGATTGGGTCGTCATAAGACCTTAAGTCAATTTTGGAGAACACACTTGCTCCCTTTAATTGGTCGAAGAGGTCCTCTATCTGAGCAATGGATACTTGTTCTTAAAGGTGACCTCATTAAGTGACCTATAGTCTACACACATCCTTAAGCTGCCATCTTTCTTCTTGACAAAGCAGCCTTTGGTGCCCCCATAGTGAAAGAGCTTGGTGAATAAATCCTTTGTCTTTGAGCTCTTTGATTTGTTTCTTCAACTCTGCCAACTCATTTCTTTGGCATCTGTATAGTCTTTTGATATAGGAAGCGGTCCAGGGGACTAGATCAATGAGGAACATGTGAGAACTCCTCGGAAATTACTACCTGATTTGTTTTTGCTCGAGAACTACCGCACAAAGGAGGCGGTAGTACCAGCAACAAGCTGGGCAAGCACAACCCGGAGAGCTCGAGGGGTCGGTTGGACCCTTGAGCACCCGATAATCTGCATGACTGGTAGGACCCTTGCAGTAAGAATCGAGAGGAGGTCGCGAGGACCTCAGGAGATCCCAAGACCTCTTGGAGGTCTTGGCCTGTCACACCGAGCCAGTCCGGGGATCGAGATTGGCTAGCCCGCACAGATCCAACATAAGTGTAATCAAATCCATACAACACGCACAAAGAGAAGCAGACCAAAATATCACATATATTAACAAGGGACCTTAAGGTCAAGGTTAGTACAAGGGTGCCTCTCAAGGTTAATAGCAAAAGAGACAACACACCACAGCGGAAACAAAGTAAATACATGGTCCATTCGGCTAGCCCACAGGCTACCAAGTGGAGGACATCCTAGCGCACAAGGTCTTCAAAAGAGCTCCCCTCCTGAGAGCACCTGGTCACCTGGATCTCCAACCTCTGCTGATCAAAAACAGCAGGGCACAGGCCAATGAGTACTTTGAATGTACTCAACAAGCCGTGGGTAAGGTATGCAACTAATATTATGCACGGCTTGACAATGAGAGCTGTATGGTTAGTTTGTAGAAAGCAAAGTTTGACAGTAAATAACATAATAGATTGCAAAACTCAAGTTAAAACAATAATATATAATTACTTTTGATTTTCAAAGGAGACAGTGAGCACCCACTCACTCCCAAGGCACCCACCAAACCTCTCTGGAGCACCCCCACAAGACTAGCCCCTGGACCACTTTGTGAGCCAACCATGACCCCTCTGGAGCCGGCCAAGGTCTCTTCGAGGTAAAAGCCATGACCTCTCACCAGCGCCCGGGAGGAACACAATTTCATAAAGGAATTCCACCCCTCATTAAAATCTCGGGCGTGTCCATAGCGAGGGCCGGCTATTGAATAGATTTACACTCTGCGGTGTACAACTTTACCCACAAGAGGTAGTTGCTTGATATTACACATGTTACCTTAGACATGTGAATCAAGTAGAAGACCACCACCGAGGCTTTACAAGGACTGCTCAGGCCAGTCACCAACACTAAGGTTTAGCCATCACGGTGTGCGTATAGCACTGGCGGCCCCCTCTTGTCTTGGTAGTGCGCTCATGACACCTCCTCTACCTTGGAACGAATCAAAGCATGACCAATTATTACATCCAGTCCACCCATAATGGACATGTGGTTGCACGGCATGGCCCAGATCAATGGCTCCCAAGGTTCAGTCCTTAATTGGCTACTTTCGAGGCAAGGCTATCCTCATCCCAATGTGACCCCAAGCAACAACTCTGGGGCACCCAGGTGACTCCATAGCAACAACTCATGGGTACCCAAGTGACTCCATAGCAACAACTCATGGAGCACCCACTACTCGCCTTTGGCCAACTTGCTTGAGCATAAAACAATTTTGGGTTCATCTGGCCAAAGACCACCCTGGTCTTGGCACAATATATTTTAAAGTGGCCTCACACCACAAACAACACAACTATGACTTCCACCCTAGTTGCTTATTCGTGGCACCAACCAAAGTTCCATAGTTCCATTAGTCAAGTTTAGCAATATTGAATCATGAGGAGACCAGCGTCTACTAGAGCATGGCTAAGCAAACACGATACCCATGTTGGTAAGCAAGAATGTCCAACTAACAGTACCCAAGCTAAGGTTATCAAAGGTAACATGTCAACATGTCGGTTGCAAAGTGGCAAGGAGGTATAAAGACAAGCAGGTAGATAACTATGCCCAAAACCAACTTTATACAAATAGCGAATGCAAATTTACAAATCAAAATACTTTTGCAAATGGGATCAAGATGGTCAAGGGTCCCACGACTTGCCTTGATGGCAAAATGTGAGCTTCAACAAGAATTGCTTTGGACCTTGAGCTTCTCGGCACCAGCGGAAACTACGTTGCAAGAAAACAAAATAAACAAAGCGACTCAAATGGAAATCGAAAGAACTAACAAGAATAGAAGGAAAAAGATCCCGAGAGGAGGTCCAACAAGGGGAGGTCCAAAAGCGAAGGGTCCCGGAGAAACAGAGAGCTTCTCGAATCGAGAAAGAGAGGAGGAGAAGAAATAGCGAGCGGGGAGGAAATGGGTGCCCCGGTGCCCTATTTAAAAGAAAAGGAGAATAGGAGCACCATCAAAGGGGCGCCTAGGTTCAAGGCATTAGTACAAAGGCACCTTGCCACAAGGTGCGAAAAAGGACTTGAAAGCAGGGCTAAGGAGGTGACAAAAAGATAGAAAGGTACAAAGGTAGATGTGACATTTAATGTGACTCAACCCACATCAAATCGCTTAAAGGCTATCAAGGGTGCCAGTCAAAGGGTGAACACATGGTCAAGGGAATGGTCAAGGAGGTGGTCTGCGAGGAGATCTGAAAGGAGGTCTGCGAGGAGATCAAAGATGAGGTTCTGCGGGAGATCTTGAAAGGAGGTCTGCGAGGAGGTCGAGGCGGGAAGTCCTAAGACAACCAAGGAGGTCTTGACTACAAAGGTCCAAATACAAGGAGGGTCTAGACCACAAAGGTCTAAACACAAGGAGGAGGTCTAGACCACAAGGTCTAAACACAAGAAGGAGGTTCTATGGGCGGGAAGTCCAAAGACAAACACAACCACGGGAGGTCCTATGGGCCAGGGAGGTCCAAAGACACACAGCAGGGAGGTTCTATGGGCAGGAGGTCCAAAGACACCTAGCAGGGGAGGTCCTATGGGCGGGAGGTCCAAAAGACACAACCACGGGAGGTCCTATGGACAGGAGGTCCAAAAGACACACAGCAGGGAGGTCCTATGGGCGGGAGGTCAAAGACTACAAAGAGGTCCTCTGGGCGGGAGGTCCAAAAGACACACAATGGGGAGGACACGAGGACAAGATTCACAAAGGCGAGTCTGCGGTCGAGATCCTCAAGGAGGCGAGTCTGACAGTCGAGATCCTCAAGGCGAGTCTGCAGTTAGATCCTCAAGCGAGATCCCAGCGGTCAAGATCTAGAGCAAGGGAGGTCATGGAAACAAAGATCTTGCAGGAGAGCAGGGGCCGTCGGATCTTGATCGGGACGGAGCAAGACAAATGGGCCATTCGGACCAGCGAGCAAGCCAACTCACCTAAGCCGTCGATCACGATCGGAGGCTAAAGGAAAAAGGATGTTGGACCGCAGAACACTCCAACAAGATTGGGCGTCAGATAAGCATCAAGCGGTCCTAGGCGAGGAAGGCAAAACTCGGTGATGCGACCACAAGAGCCGGCGGTGAGTCCAAGCTAAAGGAGGTCTAGGCTTAAAGATGTCAAGACGCCAGTCCAAACAAAGAGGAGTGCAGGCGTTAGATCAAACAACGGAGAGTGCGGACCCTTGGATCAAGCAGAGGAGGATCGGATGGTTAAGATCTCAAAGGGGTCATCCTAACGGCGAGATCTAATCAAGGGAGGCTGGCGATTAAGATCTCGAGAGAGGAGTCCTAACGGCGGATCTGGTCAAGGGAATGCGGCGGTTAAGATCTCTAGAGAGGAGGTCCTAACGGTCGAGATCTGAATAAAGGGAGGTCGGCGATTAAGATCTCGAGAGAGGAGGTCCTAACGGTCGAGATCTAATCAAGGGAGGTCGGCGGTTAAGATATCCAAGGAAGGTCCTAACGGCTAGATCTCAACAAGGGGAGGTCTAGCGGCTAAGATCTCCAAGAGGAGGTCCTAACGGCGAGATCTGAACAAGGGAAGGTGCAGGGCTAAGATCTCAAAGGGAGGTCCTAACGGCGAGATCTCAACAAGGGGAGGTGCAGGGCTAAGATCTCCAAGGGAGGTCCTATGGCGAGATCTAAACAAGGGGAGGTCGCGGCTAAGATCTCTAAAGGAGGTCCTAGCGGCGAGATCTCAACAAGGGGAGGTGCGGCTAAGATCTCAAGGGAGGTCCTAACGGCGAGATCTGAACAAGGGGAGGTGCGGCTAAGATCTCAAAGGGAGGTCCTAATGGCTAGATCTCAACAAGGGGAGGTGCGGCGGCTAAGATCGAGCAGTGCAGCCGCAACAAAGGACGGTAGTTCAGAAGGAACAATGCGATCTGTAAAACAAGCGGTAGCACATGCGAACGAGGAGGTCAAAAGGAGCTCCATATGGACACATGGAGATCCATATGGGCACAGGGGAGGTCAAAAGGATTCCAAGGATGCCCAAATGAACTCGGGAGTTCAAATGAGCGCTGAGAGGTACAGGGAGGTCCAAAAGCAGAGAAGGAGGTCTAGATCAAGGAGATCTGAGCGAGAGAAGAAGGATTTAGCCCAAGGGAGGTCTAAATAGAAAGAGATTCAAACCAACAAAGGGAAGGTGCGGACTAAGGAAGTCCAAACAAAAGATCTGAGGGAAAGATCCGAGATCAAAGATGTTTGAAACACAAACCCAAGCTGGTCTAAACTCAAAGAGAGGACTTAGACCAACAAAGGGGTCCGAGCAAGAGAAGGTCTATAGGAGGACAAAACAAGACCCAACAAAAACACTAGAGAAGGTCCGTGAGCAAGGGAGGACGGAGAGAGAAAAGAAAAAAGCTTGGGCGAGGCCAAGCACAAAACAAACAAAGACAAGGAAGAACTCCAACATGACTCAAAATGGCAAAAGCTGATTTTAGTTAAAGTTTGATTTTAGTCAATTAAAGCTCTTTTGAAAACTCAAGTTAAGCTTTGAACTCTCAATAAATCCAAATGGTTCTTTTTATTTTGAAAACTATGGGAAACTCTGAACAAACGGGACGTTACAGAACACAATATCCCTATCTGGTGGCATACCGGGCAATTCCTCAAGGAACACATCTAGATACTCACGACCCTTTGGGAGGTCTTTTAACTTCAATTCCTTCAAAATTTGGTCAAAAGGGTCTTGACTTAGGGAGGTCTTAGATCTGAACTCCACTTGTATCCCTTGATCATTGGTGAGTGTGATGGACTTGCTAGCACAGTCTATCATCCATGATTCTTGGCTAGCCAATCCATTCCAAGAATCACATCTAAACCTTGGGAATGCAAGACTATCAAGTCGCAAAAAGAACTCTAGTGATCTCTAAGGTAAGATTTGGGCATTGGGAACTAGTCCTCATTTACGAGCACAGGGGCATGAATTAGCATAGGGTTAACTAAAGGAGATATAGGTAACCCACATTTCCCCACAAAATTGCTTGAAACAAAAGAATGAAAGCTCCTAAGTCAAATAAAACCAAAAGTGATGCGGAGTTGACAAGGAGCGTACCAAGGACTACATCCGGTGCTTCTTATGCCTCCTCGACCATGACATGTGTGACCACGACCCTTTGTAAGGTGGGGTGCTGGCTTCACACTTGATTCAACATACAGTGAAGCTCCTTGACGGATCGAGTGGAGTAGAGACTTCTTTGCTTCCTTGGGCATCTGCTAGCATAGTGCCCTACCTCATTACAAAAGAAACAAGTTACTCCAAGCGAGGAGGTTGAGAAGACTTCTTGAGGTCTTGACTTCGGAGGGGTTCTTCTGAAAGCTTGATTTGCTTAGGCGCGGTCTTTGTGCCAAGCAGCTCTCGAAGAGGAGGTCTAGCGTTAGGAGGTCTGGGCTTGGGAAATCCTCCAGGATTAAACATCTGTGCTGCTTTCTTTCTTTTTCGACTCTCCATCTCTTGGAGCTTGCCCTCTTGCCGAATAGCCTTACTAACAAGCTGCTAGAAATCAGAGTGATCTTGGGCAATAAGGAGCACTGAAATCTCATCCTTGAGTCCTTCCAGGAAGCGCTCTTGCTTAGCTTCATCGAAGCAACATCTTAGGAGCATCTGAGCCAATTGGTTAAATTTATGTAGGTATTCATTGCGGTGTTGTTGCTTACAGCGCAAGGAATGAAATTCCTTCCTCTTCAAAGACATCATGCGGGAGGATATGGGCTCGACGAAAAGCTTGCACAAACTCATCCCACGTGATGGTTTGAGCATCGACATGGGATTGGCTAAAATTATCCCACCATTGGAATTTGGGCCACTAAGTTGATGGGAGGCAAATAAGACCCTCTCACGGTCGAGCATTGAACCATGTCCAATTTTACGCCTTGCCCTAAGCCAATCATCGGCTTCCATTGGCTAAGAGGCTTTGGAAAAGGTTGGAGCGCAATCTCATATATTAGATTATGTTGGCCATTGGGGAGGTGGAATTGGAGCTTGTGGTGAGTTCTTCTTGTTGCTTGCAAAGGCGGGTGTTAGCAATGGATTGTGAGCGAGGTTTATTAGTTGAGCCTGATTAGCCATCATCTGAGCCCAGCTAGGACCTTCTGTTGGAGGAGGTGGTGGTTGTGAGGTTGGTTGCTCACGCACATTGTCAACTCCTCTATTCAGTTGCTCCACCAGTTTGGTTCTCGAGCTCATCCCGGCTTGTTGGTTCGATTGCTTGAGCTACCACTACCATTTCTAGAGGTGACCATCTTGTCTGAGCTCTAGAGGCTGAGGAAAGAGAAGGCAAGAGACTAAGGGGGACAGGCAAAACAACCAACTGAACAAAGCAAACAACAAGAAGCAGCTTTTCAAGACTTGTAATAAAGAGACATCGTTCTACATGTTTCTTACTGTAGCGACCCAACTCTAGGGCACCCGAGAGGTCCTCCAAGAGCTCCTGGAAAGTCCATCAGGGACCTCCCGGGAGGTCAAGAACCTCTCGGACGATCCTAAGACCTCCCGGGAGGTCAGCGGAGACCACAGGAAGTCGGGAGGAGCAGACCGAGGAGGTCGTGGAGCAGGAGCACCAAGACACCTGCCACGGCGGACCGGGGAAGGCGTGGAGGTTTGAGGTCATCTCGAGACCACCGCGACCCACGGAGGAGGTCGGGGAGGCTGAGACCACCCGAACCACACCCGCTACGAACCCGAGGGTGGTCGGGAGGTCTGGGATCTCTCAAGGTCCTCAATGTGGTGAGCTAGTCCCAAGGATCATGGCTAGCTCTTCACGGCAACAATAGTGATAGCATTGCAACAACACCGACTTTATTAATATCAAGGAAGTTGTTTACAAGAGAGCTTACAATTGACAACATATAATGAAAGACAAACACGAGGGGCCACCCGATACACCACAGCAATCGGCTGGAGGGCGCATCCTAGTCGGTCCAGGACCACTAGGTCCTCAACAGGCTCAACCCAAGGCTTCCATCCCCTGCTAAAGACAGCAGCAAGCAAGAGTGAGCACAACAACCGTGCTTCGCAAGTTACACCCGTTAAATAACAAAATGACATGCATAAATGGATATCACAATGGAAGGCTTATTATGGTTAATTTAAGTAAAGCCAAGTTTCTTTCAAATATGAATACTAAGTTCCAAAGGTACTTAATAGATAAAATTCATTTTATCAAAGCAGTTTCAGTTGGATAACTTTCATCATCAAGATGGTGAAGGATACCTTCTGTCACAAGGCTCCTGCCCAAACCCATGGGATAGCAATCCCAAAAGCAGTTTAATAAACATTTACGAACCCAAAACCAATATCTAACTCGAGTGGCATTGCCCGTACGTCCATGACCGTGGACACGGCTATTGAATAGATTTAACTCTGCGAGAGGTTGTACACTTTACCCACATGACATGATTCATCTAGTTTGTTTGGCTGCTTGAGTGCCACCCCTCACTTCTTAGAAGGTAAGAGGTCTAGAGATCATGACAAAGCCTTTAAAATGCATTGTCCCACCAGCCTCTCCTGCTAAGGTTTCGCCTCCTTTGGATTGACTCATGAAGATCCCCCTCTTGCACCAGTGGGAACATAGGTCATAAAAGACCATTTTGGCCATAGAAGACCTCCCTCCTCCAATTGGATTAGCTGCGGTGGAAGTTACGCAAATTACTTAGCTAGGTCCCACACCCCATCTTGGAGACATGTGGTTGCACGGTTTTGGCAAAGCCCATTATAGGCCTAGCATTGGCGGCTTAAAGCCGGTCCTCAAGCGACTTGGGCGACAATCACGTACCCTTGGACCTCCACCTTAGCCGGGATAGAGTCCGTGCATAAACCTTGCACCAACCAAGCAAACCAATTAGCCCAAGTCTAAATCGGTTTTCATTCTCTTTTGCTTCCCAAAGTATTTTATATTCCCCATGACATCCCAATGTCATGGCCAAAGCATTTTAAACAATAGTTGGTCATGAAGGTAAAGATTTTCCCAAATCAATTACTTTTGGTCTAAGCAAATCTAAGCATTTGGTTTTACAAATGTTCCTGGTTCACACTATTACATCAACGATTTTGCCTAATGGTGACAATAGATTTGGTTCAATGTCAAAGTTGGCCATATGAAGGAAATAGGCATAACTAGGTGTTTAAAGACAGGTATTGAAATAACTTGGTAGAAATAAGCATGCATTATACTTTGAAATTGAACATAAATAGATTGAAATATTAGGTGCAATATGGTCAAGAGTGTAACTTGCCTCTTTCTTGACGACAGAATCTACTTTCACACACTCTGGCTCTCTGGAGCGCCAAGATCTACCGTATACAAAGCAAAGCAAATAAAGATCCAAATGAAATCCGAATGAACTGAGCAAGAAGTAAATAGCGAGAGGATGATACTAAAAAGAAAATCGAGAGGATCCTTGGGAGGAGGTCCGATGGGTGAAGAGCTCGGGCTCGAGGTCCGAACCAGAGAGGCAGAGCTCCTGAAGCAGAGCAGTGAGAGCAGAGGCGAAATGAACAACGGGGAGGCGGTGGGTGTCCCGATGCTCTATTTAAAGGAGCAAGGGTATAGAAGCACCATAAAAAGAGGATGTCCAAATTCAGTGTATTGGTACAAAGGCAAACTACCCTAAGGTACTAGAAAGGATAAAGAAAGCAAGGGATGTGACAGAAAGTAGAAAAGAGGACAAAGGTAGGTGGCAGCATTTAATGTGACTCTACCCACATCAAATGCACTTAAGAGCCAAGGAAAATCAGTCAAAGGGTGAACAGCTTGGTCAAAGGGGACGGTCCAAGGAGGAGGTCCTGCGAGGAGATTGTAACATCCCAACTGTGTAAACAGGGTTTGTTCAAATATAATTAAGGTGTAGAAATTAAAACTTTTTCTCACACCTTGAAAACCCCTAAACATTCATGTAATTCTTGTCCAAGAGTTGTGTAATCCAAAAACACAAAGCTCTTGTTGACCAAAAGTCAAACTCCTTTTTCCAATTATCTTAAATCTTGTGCCAAACATTTGGAAAATATTTTCCTTGGTCCTAAAACTGTTGTGGGACCCCTCTGAAAAATATCCCAAGATGTAAAACTTGTTTGATAAATTGTGGAGGTAAAACAAATCCTTGAACAACCTTCATGAATTTCCTGAGAAAAATGCATTGCATAATAACCTCTGGAAATTTTATGCAAGGTTAATCTCGTGTCAGCAAGCTCCAGTTAAAATTTCATCAAATTTGGAGTTCATTTGCTATCTCAAATAATTCTGCTAAGTTTCAGCTGTTAAAAACTAAATTTAAAAGCCTACCTTTGTTCCTTGGGCTAGCCACTTTGCAAAATTTGGTCAAATTAGCAACCGTGTCCACACCCCAGACCTCCTCTCCACCTTGATCGGTCGCGGCCGTTGGATTTACATCCAACCGCCACGACCTCCTCATGATCAACACCGCAAAGACCTCCTCACCTCACGAGGTCATAACCGTTGGATCAAAGATCACGGTCATGACCTCCCTATGTTTAAATCTCAAAAACCTCCACGAACTGTTAAACCACTTGACATCCCACCTTGTTGAGGTCGTAGCCCTTGGATCCAAGATCCATGGCCATGACCTCCCCACCTGTTAAACTAAGCAAACCTCCCACCTAAGCGAGGTCGTGGCCGTTGGATCGAGATCCAACGACCCGACCTCCCTCAAATATCCAGCGCACAAGACCTCCCTATCTCGTGTTGTGCACCGTTGGATTAAAATCCACAGTCACGACCTCCTCCTTGTCTTATGCGCCAGATCTCCCAGCGCCGCGTGAGGTCGTTGCCCTTAGATCTAAATCTAAAGGCCATGACCTCCCTTGTGTGTTCGCAAGCTCAAGACCTCCTTTGCGCCACTTGCGAGGCTCGAGACCTCCTGTCTTGATCACCACCGTTGGATCAAAATCCAAGGTCTTGACCTCCCTCTCGCTTCACGCAAAGCCTCGAGACCTCCCTTTGGTTGTGTGCCCTTGGATTGAGATCCAAAGGCCATGACCTCCCCTCATGCTCTTAAGTTCATGTGCGGTTAAGACCTCACAGGAGGTCCAAGATCGTTGGATGGAGATCCAACGCCTTGGACCTCTAATCCCATTTTCCCACGTGCGCTTACACATTAAGGAAATCGGAGGCCACGACCTCCCCATCCTTGATCGTGTGGTGGGACCTCCTCCCGATCATTTGAGCGTAACGGTTCAAAAACCACATCGGAGGCAGGACCTCCCGTGGGCTTATCCATCGGTCAAAATGACCTCCCTGTTCTTCTCCTTCCTTGGTCACGCATGCGTGGCCACGAGCAAAATGAATTAATGCCCAGCACATCCTTTGTGTACTTATAACAACTCTTTCTTGACCCGCATTAAATGCGTGGTCGACCTTCCTCCTCTGTCCACACAGGACTGTCACCATGTCGGCCTCGTGTCTTGTCCAAACCCTAGACCGAGCCATGGGCTAAGCTCACCATGAGCTTAACCCCACTGTGTGCCTGCTTCTCCCAAGTATAAAACCCCCATTGGGTTCCTCCCTTAGCTTCTTTGGCACACTTCTAAGCTCTAAGCTTGCACCGTGTCATTTGAGCTTTCCTCTCCTCAGCTCTCCTTGGCCGCCATTGCTGGAGCTTGAAGCTCCTCGGTGGACAAGGGTCCCTGGAGTTTTTCCTCCTTTTCTCCTTGCTTCCATTTGTGCCCTACCCTCTGGGACCAAGTCCTAACTTGATTTGTTGGGCATTTGCAGAGGGGGACAAAGTGGAGCTTGGAGCTGAAGCTTTGGCCGTGGAGCACCCTTCCTCCCCGGCACCGGTCCTCCCTTCCTCGACCTCCTCAGCACCTTAGGACCTCCAGGTACTCCCTGATAGTCCTTTAGCGCTGGGCACCCGCATGTATGAGGTCGCGGAGCTTTTAAATTGGGCACACGCTTGATGGATGTCGCGGAGCTTCCCTTTTGCATTTTGGATTTTGCCGTGCTTGTCTTCGTTGTCCTCTCGGCTCGCCGGGCGTTCAAAACCGTCGCCGCCGTTGAGAGGAGGTCCATTGGAGTGCGCATGGTTATTGCGGACCGCGGTACCATGGATGTCGCCGGCGAGTGCATGTCGCGGCGATGACCACGTCTTTGAACCGGGTCGTTGTCGGACAAAGCGGCGGCGCGTTGCGTTTTAGGACAAAGATCCACCGCGTTAATGCGCTCATCATGTGCTCAAATCATTGAAATCATTGGCATGTCTTAACTGCATTTAATCCTCACCTTGCGCGTATTTAAGACCTCCCGCGCGCGGACCTCATCGTTGTCCCGCGCGCATTTAACCTCTTGTCCAAGCACGTGCGTGCGTCGCGAGCTCTGGGACGTCCATGACCTCCTCCGAGGAGATCTGGAGCGTCCAAGACCTCCCCCTTACGCTATCATGGCCGTCCAGACCTCCCTGGAGGTCTGTGACGTTAGGACCTCCCTTAGGACCTCCCCGAAGTCATCTCAGCCGTTCATGACCTCCCCGGGTAGATCTTGACCGTCAAGGTCCTCCCTCGGACGATCTGAACCATCGAGGACCTCCCTTGGAACATCTGGACCGTCCAGGACCTCCCCTGTGAGGTCTTGACGATGTAGATCTTCCTTGGGGAGATCTTGGTAGTTTAGATCTTCCTTTGGAAGATCTCAACCGTTAAGGACCTCCCCCGTGTGATCTGAGCCGCTTATGACCTCCCATGTCTTTAGGGTTTTTAGAAATTCGGTGAACTCTTAAGTATAAATGAAATAAGGTATAACTTTAGAATTTCATATCTTTGTCGTTCTAAATCCAAATGAGGTCATTCAAATTGTGTTAGCTCTGTCTTGAACTTGACTTTAATCCTAAAATGATTGTAAGTTGAGTTCAGCTTCAGAGCACAGATTTTGCCTTTAGATTTTAAAACTCACTTTAAATATACACTCAAATTGATGCTTAACTTGTAAAATACATAACTAATGCTCTGTAGATTATTTTTGGGTGAGACCAACTTTGTTGGTTTCCTCTATTAGTGAACTCACTGTGAAAATTGGTTTTGAGCATGTTGCTGTTAGGAAAATGAGGACTTGTGCATTATAATTTTGTTCAAGTTCTTGTTTTTGAAAATTTGTAGAGAGTGCATAATAGCTCCAAATGAGGTGAACTCAATTGTGTTATTCATCTCATGAGGTGCTGGTTTCACAGTAAAATTTCAGCGTCACCACTGTTCTAGAAAATGTTGCCTCATAATTAAATTAGTGAATAGTGCAGTTTGGTATTTTTAGGCTGAGCAGAATGATTTCATCATATCTTTTGCATTAAGAATCCAAATCAATTGGTTCTTGTTGCTAAATTCATGATAAATCATTGTCTTGCTGCTGTGAAATTTTCATAGCATTCGGAGAAGTTTCTCTGTTGCGTCTTTTGGTTTTAAATCGTTCTTATCGGTTCTTTCTCGCTTTTCCGTTAGGTTTCGACATTTGTGGTGATCCCGAGAGTGACCCTCTGCCACAACTTGGCCAGCAACATCAAGGCAAGCAGTTTGATCATTTCCATCATTGTCCCATTACTTTAAAGCTTAATATATTGTTTTACTTGTATGTATGCATGCTACTTTGTGTTAAAATATAAGCTAGCAAGCCTATAGTTGCATAATCTGTAGGAATTGTTTATCCTCTACTACCATGAGCCTAGGTTATTTGCTGTGGTTTGAGCTCGTTGGATGAGCTCTTATCACTTAGTAGTTTCGATTTAAATGGCTTAGACATGCTTAGTTTTCGGTAGTTATGGGCGATCATCGACTTAGTCGATGGTCTTGATCACTCAAACTGATTATTACTCCTATATGTCCAGCACTTGTGCTTTGATTAATTGTAAAATCAAAACTGAAAATAAAAGATTGATTTAGACTTGGGCATATTGGATGGATGGTGTGGTTTTGGATGTGGTGGTATGCTGAGTCAACAAGGACCGAATTCTTGCGCCATTGATCCAAGCAATTATCGTGCTAACCACACGAGGGGATATGGGACCTCTCTTGACTAAGTACTTTGGGCGGTGCTAATTGGGGTCTCTCGGTTGGTGTGTTTTAAAGATAAAATGTGTGTGTGTGGTGTGGGAATGGAGCGATGGCGGGCGGTTAAGGCTGTCCATTGGGTCCTTATCCCGTGGGTTGTCTTGGTCGAATTAGCATCGTCCATTGGAAATGTCTCGTAGGACTTAGCCGTGCTTAAGCATACCTTTGGTAGTGTGCTTAAAGGAAAGGCGGTCGGCGTGTGGGTACATTGGTACACCCTGCAGGATAAAACTATTGAATAGCCTCGTCCTAGGTTATGGACACGCTTGGTTATTTCCGTAAGAATTAGACTACAACCTTTAATTAAAACTTGACATGGTTGGTATGAGCGGGAGTTCATGCTATTGTTGTGGTGACTATTGGGTTAGTCACTTCGAGTTGATCTTGTTGTTGTTACTATGTTATTTATCTCGTTGTTATTTCAACATTTAAAATGCTTTGCCAAATTGCCTTCAATCTATTATGTTATTGCAAATGAAACTTGCTTTATGCTAAAATGAGTCCAAAGCCTCATCCACTTAAATAAAGCTTGCATGTAGCTATTTATAGTTCTGTTATCTCACACGTAAGTCTTGCGGAGTACTTTATGTACTCATCGCGTGGTTGTGGCATTTTGTGGCTTTTGTTGCGAGAGGAAGAAGGGAGCTCCTTGAGCCTCTCTTTTGTGCTACGTGTTGCGGACTTCTTGACGACTAGCTTGGCGGTCGGTCGGATGCCTAGGGGTTAAGGCACACCGATTGGCTTTGTGTTATAGCCATCTTTATGGCACTTTTGCTTCATTGTTATCTTGTAGTTCTTGTTGTTATTTGGCCGAAGGCCCTCTTTTGTAATAACCTATTTCTTATTAATATTAACTTCGGTTTGTTGCTTATGTACTATGTGTTGTATGGAATTGATACATTCTTTTGTTGTGAGGTATGTATCTTGCATTACGGGAGTATACATCTCTCGAGGCTGGTTTATTTGGTTGATAATACTAGGGTCAATTGGATGACTAAGTATTATGAGCTTAATAAATCCGGTGCTCTAAAAGTTGGTATCGAGCCGTTCGACCGTAATA
Organism: Phyllostachys edulis; assembly: GCA_036346405.1. NCBI lineage: Eukaryota > Viridiplantae > Streptophyta > Magnoliopsida > Poales > Poaceae > Phyllostachys > Phyllostachys edulis. The sequence continues at coordinate 58,369,070 of CM070547.1, read as the reverse complement.
ACATAAGCTTGGTAGTCTTTAGGATATTTTGAAAACCTAATTTCAAAGTGTCAAATGAGTTTTGAAAGCTTAAGAAAATTCTCGGATTTTACTCCTCATCTATCTTAGCTTTCTCTTCTCATCTCACTCTAATTTAAGTTTTAAAAGTTGTTTTTCCTCTCTTCCCTTCTACAAAATAGTTGTTATCGATTAATAGGGTTTTGGATAACTTATGAGAGTCCTAAAATTGGAATCTTGGCTGCCTTTTGGTGAAGAATGGAAGTGTTTGGAGCCGAAATACAAATCTGGAATTTTTGGACAGCCAACAAGTATTTCAGGGCAGCAAGCACAAGTCAGGAAATAGAGTAGAAAATGAGAGGCTAAATCAACTAAAATTTGTGGGAATAAAAGGGTAAGATGTGATACTAGTTAGCTAAGTATCTAACACTTATTTCGCTGCATTAACCTTGCTCTCTAATAGTCTTAGATCTCATCTTACAGTCTGATTTTTAATCTTCTCGATCAATTACTCGTTCATTCAATACGGGTTAGTTGAGTTGAGAAGTTGAGCCTTGGTTTTGGTGTTTATTGGCTGTTTTTAGAGTCTTTTAGAAGCTTCTAAAGTTGATTTACTCGCTGTTTTGGCTTTCGTTTAGGGTGATATTTCATTCCCCTAGTCAATCGCTTTTGCTTCTTTTAAAGGCTTTGTTTTTCGAGTCTAGTTGCTAACCAAAATTTCTTGTAACAGGATGGCGGGCCTTTTCGTAGCGGCCAAGGCGATCACTGGTCCGGACGAGGAGCTTCCTCCTCCTCCGACCATGGCCGAGGTTCTTCTTGATCGGCGCAACCGCGGATGACGAGAGAGTTCTCTTGGGCGTCATCGCGCATAACACCACCGCACTTTCCGGAGCTTGAGGATCTGGGCAAGGCACGCCCATCGGCAGCGTGGAGGACTCGCGGAGTTTCTTCGTACTCAGCCCCTACCTTTTCGGTCGAGGACCCGTTGGATCTGAGCGATTGGCCGTCTGGTGGAGCGAAGCTCACATAGCGCAGATGCCGGGAGCACGAGAAGGCGCTGTTCGCATCGCACCAGCCTTGAGGTGCGCAGCTTTGTCATAGTGGGAGAGCTTTCTCGCCATGCAGCCCGAACCACACCGTTTCTTGGGAGGAGTTTCAGATTGCCTTCCGTCGGGCTCACATCCTGCCGGCTTGATGGAGATCAAGCGAGGAGTTTCTTCTTGCTCAAGCAAGGCGTAGCTTCGATCATGGAGTATGTCTACGAGTTCAACCATCTAGCTCGTTATGCTCGAGGATGTAATTGATATGGCTAAGAGGCCAAGTTCAGCGTGGCTTATGCGAGGAGTGAAGGACAAGCTATCCATTGTCGACTTTCACGATTTCCGGACCTTGGTCGACAAGGCCATCGTCGGCGAGCATGCGGCTCGAGCTTATGGACTCCATAAGCGCAAGTGGGAGGCCCATAAGTCATCGAGGCGATTCCTCCGTCCCGCTTGAGGCGGTCTCGAAGTACCGGTCTCATTCTTTGGCGCCCGAGGTTACTGCCTGTTCCTCGTTCATCGCAGCCGTGTCTCGATCCGTGCACTGCGAGTCGTGACGGCCCCGCAACCCAACTGCGGGTCACATGCTTCTCTTGCAACGAAGGGGCATTATGCGAACCAATACCCTAAGAAGACAGGAGCAGCCCCTCGTCCTAATGGAGGACGCGGGCCGGGAGGTGGTGCATCGCAGGACCAGAAGATCGTCCCGGCTACCCAAGGCATGGGTAGTGGTCGCGTCAACGCCGTCACTGCAGAGGAGGCTCGGGGAGGCACCGGCGTCGTGCTAGGTACACTTTCGTTAACTCTCACCACACTCTTGTCTTGTTTGATTCAGGAGCATCTCATTCCTTTGTTTCTGAGTCTTTTCTTTGCTGTTGGAGAGCTTCTTTTCTCTCCATTGTCGGTCCCGCTACTCATTCGCTCTCCTGGTTCGGAGTTGAGAGCTGAATCTGAGTGTAGGGATGTTCCTATCGAGATCGAAGGGGTAGGGTTTTTAGCAAACCTTATCCTTCTCCATTCAGCGAGTCTTGATGTGATTCTTGGCATGGATTGGTTGTCTCAGCACATGGGGCAAATCGATTGCGCCAGGAAGCTCATCTCTATCTAGTCCCTCCGTGCGCGGGTTAAGCTTTTCGCAAGTTGCTAGGTTCGCATCTTTTGGCGCTTGAAGCGAAGCCGCTCTAGATATTAGCGAAGTCTCAGCAGTTTGTGACTTTGTTGATGTCTTTCCGCAATCTTCGGGAATGCCACCCGTTCGAGACCTCGAGTTTGTCATTGAGTTGGCTCGGTGCGCCCCTATCTCAAAGAGGCCTTATCGGATGCCACCGAGCGAGTTGGTGGAGTTGAAGAAGCGATTAAGTGAGCTGCAAGAGAAGGGTTTCATCCGCCTAGCTCATCTCCTTGGGGTTGTCCGGCAATCTTCGTAAAGAAGAAGGGCGGTACTTTATGCATGTCGTTGATTACCGCCACTTAATGAAGTGATGATAAGAACAAGTATCCATTGCCCGCATTGACGATCTCTTCGATCAATTAACTGGAGCCCGAGTTTTCTCCAAGATTGATTTGAGAGTGGGATATCATCGAGTTGGATTCGACACGAGGATATTCCAAAACGGCGTTCTCTACTGCTCACGGCTTGTACGAGTACACCGTCATGTCATTCGACAACCAATGCTCTGCCTTGTTCATGAACCTCATGAATTCGGTATTCATGGAGTATTTGGATAAGTTTGTCGTGGTCTTCATCGATGATATTCTTATCTACTCCAAGAACGATGAGGAACACGCAGAGCATCTGAAGCTTGTGTTGAGCAAGTCTGCGTGAGCACCAAATTGTCTGTGAAGTTCACAAGTGTGCATTCTGGTTGAAGGAAGTGTCTTTCTTAGGCCACGTTCTTTCAGCAGGAGGCGTAGCCGTTGACCCTAACAAGGTCAGCGATGTTCTTTCATGGAGTCAGCCTGCTTCGGTCACCGATGTACGGAGTTTTCTCGGTTTAGCGGGATATTATCGTCGCTTTATCGAGAACTTCTCCAAAATCATGGGCCGATGTGGAGTTGCTCAAGAAGGACAAGAAGTTCGTGTGGTCCGCTGAGTGTGAGGAGAGTTTCCAAATACTCAAAAAGAGTTTGACCACCGCTCCCGTTCTTGTTCTTCCCGATATCCATCGAAGCTTCGATATCTTTTGCGATGCTTCTCGTCGAGGCCTCGGTTGTGTCCTTATGCAAGAAGGCAAGGTAGTGGCCTATGCATCAAGGCAATTGAGACCTCATGAACTCAACTATCCTACTCATGACTTGGAGTTAGCTGCTGTGATTCATGCACTTAAGATCTGGCGACATTACCTAATTGGTAATCGTTGTGAAGTGTATTCGGATCACAAAAGCTTAAAGTACTTGTTCACACAGCCTGACCTGAACCTCAGGCAAAGGAGATGGTTGGAGTTGATCAAGGACTATGATATGGGTATTCACTACCATCCGGGCAAGGCTAATGTCGTTGCCGATGCGCTTAGTCGCAAAGCGCATTGCAATGCCTTGTTGTCCAAGGAGTTTCAGCCCACTCTTGTGGAAGAATTTCAGCGTCTCAACTTGAGTTTAGTTGAGCATGGTTCTCTCGCTGCCTTGGTTGTGCAACCAACCTTGGTGGATCGGATCAAGTCCGCTCAGCAGTCGGATGTTGGAGTGAGTCACATTAAGGCAAATGTCAAGAACGGAACAACCAAGTGCTTTTACGAGGATGAGCATGGTGTTGTGAGGTTGAACACGCCTTGTGGTTCCAAAGGACATGGAATTGCGGAATTTAATCCTCCGCAAAGCCCATGATTCGCCTTTATCCATTCATCCCGGGGCCACAAAGATGTATCAAGATCTCCGCCAGAGATTTTGGTGGACCCGAATGAAGAGGGAGATCGCGAAGTTCGTTGCCGAGTGTGACGTATGTCGTCGTGTCAAGGCCGAGCATCAGCGTCCAGCAGGACTGCTTCAGCCTCTGCCTATTCCGGAGTGGAAGTGGGATTCGATCGGAATGGATTTCATCACCGGTCTACCCGTCCCCTCAAGAAAATGATGCCATTTGGGTGCGTCATCGATCGATTGACTAAAGTGGCTCATTTTCTTCGATCAAGACCAAGATTCGTCCGATCGCCTAGCTGAGCTCTATGTCTCTAGGATTGTGAGATTACATGGCGTACCTAAGGCGATCGTTTCGATCGTGGCTCTATCTTCACTTCCGTTTACGCATAGCACGCAAAAGGCTATGGGAACCCGTCTTACCTTTAGCACGGCATTTCACCCTCAAACTGATGGTCAGACCGAGAGGGTCAACCAAGTTTTGGAAGACATGCTTCGTGCTTGTGTCCTTTCATATGGGAAGCATTGGGAGAAATGCTTGCCATTCGCCGAAGATTTTCAGATAACAACGACTTTCGAGGCTAGTCTCGGCATGGCACCTTTTGAGGCCTTATGCGGGAGAAAGTGTAGAACCCGTTGAACTGGTCGAGACCGGTGAAAGACCTCTCTTTGCCCAGACTCAATCAATGAGGCCGGCGCCAAGTCCGGCTTATTCGTGGCGTTGCGCCTGACTCAATCGAGCAAAAGAGCTATGCGGATCGCCGTCGGCGTGAGTTGCGTTTTGAGCCTAATGACTTTGTTTATCTCAAAGTCTCTCCTTTGAAGGGCCATCAACGTTTGGCGTCAAGGGCAAGTTGGCACCTCGATATGTCGGTCCCTACCGCGTTATCGAGAAGAAGGAGCTGTTGCCTATAAGTTGGAGTTGCCAGCTGCACTTGAGGGGGTACATGATATTTTCCATGTGTCCCAGCTTAAGAAGTGCCTCCGTGTTCCAACTGAGGAAGCTCGTTGGAAACTCTCGATGTCCAGGAAAATTTGACCTATCGCGAGCACCCTGTTCGCGTACTCGATGAGTCTGAACGAAGGACAAGGAATAAGACCATCAAGTTCCTTAAAGTTCAGTGGTCGAACCATTCTGAGGATGAGGCTACTTGGGAAAGAGAAGATCGTCTGCGTGCGGACTATCCATCTTTCTTTACCGAGTGAGCCAAATCTCGGGACGAGATTTTTTGTAAGGGGGGGAGATTTTGTAACATCCCAACTGTGTAAACAGGGTTTGTTCAAATATAATTAAGGTGTAGAAATTAAAACTTTTTCTCACACCTTGAAAACCCCTAAACATTCATGTAATTCTTGTCCAAGAGTTGTGTAATCCAAAAACACAAAGCTCTTGTTGACCAAAAGTCAAACTCCTTTTTCCAATTATCTTAAATCTTGTGCCAAACATTTGGAAAATATTTTCCTTGGTCCTAAAACTGTTGTGGGACCCCTCTGAAAAATATCCCAAGATGTAAAACTTGTTTGATAAATTGTGGAGGTAAAACAAATCCTTGAACAACCTTCATGAATTTCCTGAGAAAAATGCATTGCATAATAACCTCTGGAAATTTTATGCAAGGTTAATCTCATTGTCAGCAAGCTCCAGTTAAAATTTCATCAAATTTGGAGTTCATTTGCTATCTCAAATAATTCTGCTAAGTTTCAATTTGTTAAAAACTAAATTTAAAAGCCTACATTTGTTCCTTGGGCTAGCCACTTTGCAAAGTGGTCCATTTCAACCGTGTCTGCACCCAAACAGACCTCCTCTCCACCTTGATCAGGTCGCAGGCCGTTGGATTTACATCCAACCGCCACGACCTCCTCCGCGGTCAACACCGCAAAGACCTCCTCACCTCACCAGTCATAACCGTTGGATCAAAGATCCACGGTCATGACCTCCCCTATGTGTTAAATCTCAAAAACCTCCACGGGTCATTAAACCACTTGACATCCCACCTTGTTGAGGTTGTAGCCCTTGGATCCAAGATCCATGGCCATGACCTCCCCACCTTTGTTAAACTAAGCAAACCTCCCACCTAAGCGAGGTCGTGGCTGTTGGATCGAGATCCAATGTTCCCCGACCTCCCTCAAAATATCCAAATAAGACAAGACCTCCCCTATCTCGTGTTGTGCACCGTTGGATTAAAATCCACAGTCACGACCTCCTCCTTGTCTTATGCGCGCAGATCTCCTCACAAGACGTGAGGTCGTTGCCCTTAGATCTAAATCTAAAGGCCATGACCTCCCTTGTGTGTTGCGCAAGCTCAAGACCTCCTTTGCGCCACGCCATGAGGCTCAGACCTCCCTGTCTTGATCACCACCGTTGGATCAAAATCCAAAGGTCTTGACCTCCCTCGCTTCACGCAAAGCCTCGAGACCTCCCTTTGGTTGTGTGCCCTTGGATTGAGATCCAAAGGCCATGACCTCCCCTCATGCTCTTAAGTTCATGTGCGGTTAAGACCTCACAGAGGTCCGCCTTGCTGGATGGAGATCCAACGCCTTGGACCTCTAATCCCATTTTCCCACGCGCTTACACATTAAGGAAATCGGAGGCCACGACCTCCCATCCTTGATCGTGTGGTGGGACCTCCTCCCGATCATTTGAGCGTAACGGTTCAAAACCACATCGGAGGGCAGGACCTCCCGTGGGCTTATCCATCGGTCAAAATGACCTCCCTGTTCTTCTCCTTCCTTGGTCACGCATGCGTGCCCACGAGCAAGTGAATTAATGCCCACTGTCCACTGTGTACTTATAACAACTCTTTCTTGACCAAGATTAAATGCAGTCGACCTTCCGCCTCTCCTGTCACACAGACTGTCACCATGCCACCTCGTGTCTTGTCCAAACCCTAGACCGAGCCATGGGCTAAGCTCACCATGAGCTTAACCCCACTGTGTGCTGCTTCTCCCAAGTATAAAACCCCATTGGGTTCCTCCTTAGCTTCTTTGGCACACTTCTAAGCTCTAAGCTTGCACCGTGTCATTTGAGCTTTCCTCTCCTCACTCTCCTTGGCAGCCATTGTTGGAGCTTGAAGCTCCTCGGTGGACAAGGGTCCCTGGAGTTTTTCCTCCTTTTCTCCTTGCTTCCATTTGTGCCCTACCCTCTGGGACCAAGTCCTAACTTGATTTGTTGGGCATTTGCAGAGGGGGACAAAGTGGAGCTTGGAGCTGAAGCTTTGGCCGTGGAGCACCCTTCCTCCCCGGCACCGGTCCTCCCTTCCTCGACCTCCTCAGCACCTTAGGACCTCCAGGTACTCCCTGATAGTCCTTTAGCGCTGGGCACCCGCATGTATGAGGTCGCGGAGCTTTTAAATTGGGCACACGCTTGATGGATGTCGCGCGGAGCTTCCCTTTTGCATTTTGGATTTTGCCGTGTGCTTGTCTTCGTTGTCCTCTCCGGCTCGCCGGCGTTCAAGGCCGTCGCCGCCGTTGAGAGGAGGTCCATTGGGTGCGCATGGTTATTGCGGACCCAACGGTACCATTGGATGTCGCCGGCGAGGTCTGTATCGCCGGCGATGACCACGTCTTTGAACCCGGGTCGTTGTCGGACAAAACGGCAGCGCCGTTGCCGTTTTTAGGACAAAGATCCACCGCGTTAATGCGCTCATCATGTGCTCAAATCATTGAAATCATTGGCATGTCTTAACTGCATTTAATCCTCACCTTGCGCGCATTTAAGACCTCCCGCGCGCGGACCTCCTCGTTGTCCCGCGCGCATTTAACCTCTTGTCCAAGCACGTGCGTGCGTCGCGAGCTCTGGGACGTCCATGACCTCCTCCGAGGAGATCTGGAGCGTCCAAGACCTCCCCCTTACGCTATCATGGCCGTCCAGACCTCCCTGGAGGTCTGTGACGTTAGGACCTCCCCTTAGGACCTCCCCGAAGTCATCTCAGCCGTTCATGACCTCCCCGGGTAGATCTTGACCGTCAAGGTCCTCCCTCGGACGATCTGAACCATCGAGGACCTCCCTTGGAACATCTGGACCGTCCAGGACCTCCCCTGTGAGGTCTTGACGATGTAGATCTTCCTTGGGGAGATCTTGGTAGTTTAGATCTTCCTTTGGAAGATCTCAACCGTTAAGGACCTCCCCCGTGTGATCTGAGCCGCTTATGACCTCCCATGTCTTTAGGGTTTTTAGAAATTCCAGTGAACTCTTAAGTATAAACTGAAATAAGGTATAACTTTAGATTTTCATATCTTTGTCGTTCTAAATCCAAATGAGGTCATTCAAATTGTGTTAGCTCTGTCTTGAACTTGACTTTAATCCTAAAATGATTGTAAGTTGAGTTCAGCTTCAGAGCACAGTTTTGCCTTTTGGATTTTAAAACTCACTTTAAATATACACTCAAATTGATGCTTAACTTGTAAAATACATAACTAATGCTCTGTAGATTATTTTTGGGTGAGACCAACTTTGTTGGTTTCCTCTATTAGTGAACTCACTGTGAAAATTGGTTTTGAGCATGTTGCTGTTAGGAAAATGAGGACTTGTGCATTATAATTTTGTTCAAGTTCTTGTTTTTGAAAATTTGTAGAGAGTGCATAATAGCTCCAAATGAGGTGAACTCAATTGTGTTATTCATCTCATGAGGTGCTGGTTTCACAGTAAAAATTTCAGCGTCACCACTGTTCTAGAAAATGTTGCCTCATAATTAAATTAGTGAATAGTGCAGTTTGGTATTTTTAGGCTGAGCAGAAGTGATTTCATCATATCTTTTGCATTAAGAATCCAAATCAATTGGTTCTTGTTGCTAAATTCATGGTAAATCATTGTCTTGCTGCTGTGAAATTTTCATAGCATTCGGAGAAGTTTCTCTGTTGCGTCTTTTGGTTTTTCGTCGTTCTTATCGGTTCTTTCTCGCTTTTCCGTTAGGTTTCGACATTTGTGGTGATCCCGAGAGTGACCCTCTGCCACAACTTGGCCAGCAACATCAAGGCAAGCAGTTTGATCATTTCCAGCATTGTCCCATTACTTTAAAGCTTAATATATTGTTTTACTTGTATGTATGCATGCTACTTTGTGTTAAAATATCGCTAGCAAGCCTATAGTTGCATAATCTGTAGGAACTGTTTATCCTCTACTACCATGAGCCTAGGTTATTTGCTGTGGTTTGAGCTCGTTGGATGAGCTCTTATCACTTAGTAGTTTCGATTTAAATGGCTTAGACATGCTTAGTTTTCGGTAGTTATGGGCGATCATCGACTTAGTCGATGGTCTTGATCACTCCAAACTTATTATTACTCCTATATGTCCAGCACTTGTGCTTTGATTAATTTGTAAAATCAAAAACTGAAAATAAAAGATTGATTTAGACTTGGGCATATTGGATGGATGGTGTGGTTTTTGGATGTGGTGGTATGCTGAGTCAACAAGGACCGAATTCTTGCGCCATTGATCCAAGCAATTATGCGTGCTAACCACACGAGGGGGATATGGGACCTCTCTTGACTAAGTACTTTGGGCGGTGCTAATTGGGGTCTCTCGGTTGGTGTGTTTTAAAGATAAATTGTGTGAGTGTGGTGTGGGAATGGAGCAGTGGCGGGCGGTTAGGTCATCCATTGGGTCCTTATCCTCGTGGGTTGTCTTGGTCGAAATTAGCACTGCCCATTGGAAATGTCTCGTAGGACTTAGCCGTGCTAGGCATACCTTTGGTAGTGTGCTTAAAGGAAAGGCGGTCGGCGTGTGGGTACATTGGTACACCCTGCAGGATAAAACTATTGAATAGCCTCGTCCTAGGTTATGGACACGCTTGGTTATTTCCGTAAGAATTAGACTACAACCTTTAATTAAAACTTGACATGGTTGGTATGAGCGGGAGTTCATGCTATTGTTGTGGTGACTATTGGGTTAGTCACTTCGAGGTTGATCTTGTTGTTGTTACTATGTTATTTATCTCGTTGTTATTTCAACATTTAAAATGCTTTGCCAAATTGCCTTCAATCTATTATGTTATTGCAAATGAAACTTGCTTTATGCTAAAATGAGTCCAAAGCCTCATCCACTTAAATAAAGCTTGCATGTAGCTATTTATAGTTCTGTTATCTCACACGTAAGTCTTATGGAGTACTTTATGTACTCATCGCGCCGTGGTTGTGGCATTTTGTGGCTTTTGTTGCGAGAGGAAGAAGGGAGCTCCTTGAGCCTCTCTTTTGTGCTACGTGTTGCGGCTTCTTGACGACTAGCTTGGCGGTCGGTCGAGATGCCTAGGGTTAAGGCACACCGATTGGCTTTGTGTTATAGCCATCTTTATGGCACTTTTGCTTCCGCTGTTATCTTGTAGTTCTTGTTGTTATTTGGCCAGAAGGCCCCTCTTTTGTAATAACATATTTCCTTATTAATATTAACTTCTGGTTTGTTGCTTATGTACTATGTGTTGTATGGAATTGATACACTCTTTTGTTGTGAGGTATGTATACTGCATTCTGGGGAGTATACATCTCTCGAGACTGGGTTTATTTGGTTGATAATACTAGGGTCAATTGGATGACTAAGTATTATGAGCTTAATTAATCCGGGTGCTCACAGAGATCCACAGAGGAGGTCCTAAGAAGGAGGTTCTGAGGACAAACAGGGAGGTCTTTGAGGACAAAAGGTCCTAAAGGCCACAAGGAGGTCTAAGGACATGAGGTGCAAAAGACAATAAAGGTCTAAACCACAAAGGTCTAAACACAAAAGGGAGGTCCAAAGGATACGGAGGTCCAAAGGACTAAGAGGTCTAAAAGACTTCAAGGAGGTCCTGGACAGGAGGTCCAGAAGACACACAATGGGGAGGTCTTATGGACAGGAGGTCCAAAAGACACCCACGAGATGGTCCTGAGGACATGACCCACAAAAGGCTGGTCCTGACGGTCAGATCTCACAAGGAGGAGGTCCGACGGTCAAGATCAAAAGCCAGGAGAGGTCCTAACGATCAAGAAAATAAGCAAGGGAGATCTGAGTGGCTCAGAGATGATCAAAAGAACATCTTAACGGTCTAGACCTGCTCGGAGGAGGTCTGGGCGGTTAGGATGTGGTCAAGGACAGGGAGGTCCAACAGACACAACCAGGAGGAGGTCCTCTGGACAGGAAGTCCAACGACCTACTCACGGGAGGTCCGAAGGTCAAACTCAAATAGAAAGGTGGAGATCTGATGGCTAGGACCTCACAGGGGAGATCCCATTGGTCACGATCGGCAAAGGGAGGAGGTCCGCGTAAGCAAGGATACGTGGGAGGAATTGGAGCCCTCAGATCTATCAAGGACAAGATCAAAGCCGTTAGATTTGACAAACATGAGGTCTGGACCCTGGGATCTAACACGGAAGAGGTCGGAACCGCTAGATCCACCAGGGTGAGGTCTGAATCCGCGCGAGAGAGGTCCAGTGAACATAAGGGAGGTCCTAGAGAACACAAAGAGGTCCTGAAGGACAAAAGGGTTCGAAGGGGTGAAGTGAAATTGCTGGTAGCGGTAGTACCGGACTTCACAAAACGGTATGACCAGCGGTGGTCCTGACGGCTAAGACCCCAAAGGAAGATCTTAACGGTCAAGATTGGTCTAGGAGGTTCTCAGCGAGTGAGATCAACTCATGAGAGGTCTCAACGGCTGGGATGAAATCAAGGGAGCTTTAACGATTAAGATCAAGGCGAAGGGGAGGTCCTGAGGATTAAGATTAGGACAAAGAGTTCCCAAATGGTTCAGATCCACGCATGGGAGGTCTGAACGGAGGAGATCCAAAGGACGAAGTCTAGTCGAGAAGATCTGCTGGTCAAGACCCGCAGAAGGAGGTCTTGACGTTCCAGATCAAGAGGAGGAGGTCAGGGGCTAAGATCTCCAAAAAGGGAGATCGAGAGGAGGTCTTGGCGGTCAGGATGGTCCCAAAGGAGATCCTGGCGGCCAAGGGGAAGTGCCAAGGGGGTTCAAGAGAACACAGAAGGTTAGAAGGCACAGAAGAGATCCAAGGGAATACAAGGAGGTCTCAACTGATAAGAGGTCTGGGCATAAGAGAGTGCCCATGCAACAAGGGGGTCTAGACTAAGAAGAGGTCTAGACAGGAAGGAGGTCTGAACCAAAAGAGATTCAAACCAACAAAGAGATCTAAAGTGATCCAAACCAAAGGGGAAGGTCTGGCTAGATCAACCCAGAGGGAGGTCTGGGCATAAGAATATGCCCAACCGAAGAATGTGGTCTAGGATCAAAAGAGATCCAGACATCAAAGAGGTCAAGTCAAGGAAGAGGTCCGAACCACTGGAGGGGTCCCAGTGGTAAGGAAGTCTGGGCACACAAAGGGGCTAAAACACAAGGATTGTCTAGTCCTCAAAGGAGGTCTAGATACAAGGAAAAAATCTAAACCTCAGAGGAGGTGTAAACTGTAATCGAGATTAAGGAAGGTCCTGACCCAAAGGATGGGCTGGACCAGGAGGGTAAACTTAATCAAAAGGTCTCAATAGAGGGAGATTTCCAGGGGAGAGGAAAGACCCGCAAGGACAAGGGGGAAACCACAACAATCAGAGGTCCAACAAAGGGACGGTCGGACATATAAGAATGTCCAAATACGTGGATAGAGGAAAGGAAAAGAGGAGATAGCTCTAGAGAGCTAGAGCAACACCAAAAGAACTAAGCTTTGGATTTAGTTGAAGTTTAGTTTAGTCATTTTAAACTATTCAAATTCTGAAATTCTCAGGTTAAGCTTTGAATTCTCATCAAAACCAAATGGTTCTTTTTATTTTGAAAAAAATTCAAAAAGGCTCTGAAAATCAGGGTGTTACACTTACCACTTGAAGGAGGTCTTGAGCACCATACCTAGCCAAGAGACCTCTAATATAGGTTTCAAAAGGTAAGGAGGATCCATTTAATATTGTAAATCGGTGCAAAGACAGAAATAAGGTAAGATTAGATTAAGGTAAGAAAGATTACCAGAAGGGAGGTAAGGATAGAAGGATGACCCAGATAAGAAAAGAACATTTTATTCTTCTTTGTTTTATAAAATAAACTTTGAAATTCTATGACCATTCTACTAGGCTACGCCCTGCAGTCAAGACGCTCTGATACCACTTGTGACGACCCGAGGAGGGGCCTCACCCGAGAGGTCCTCCAAGACCTCCCTAGGAGTCCACCAGGACCTCCCAGGAGGTCCTAAGGACCTCTCGAGAGCTCTGATACTTCTTGTGACGACCCGAGGAGGGGCCTCACTCGAGAGGTCCTCCAAGACCTCCCTGGGAGTCCACCAGGACCTCCTAGCAGGTCCAAAGGACCTCTCGAGCAGTCCTCCCAGGCCTCCCAGGAGGTTCAGTCGGACCTCCTAGAGGTCCAGGGAGTTGACCCGAGGAGGTCTTGAGGCTCAGGACCTCCCCAAGAGCCACGACCAAACCTGGGGGAGGTCCAGAGACCAACCCGCGGAGGTCATGGGACTTGGAGAAATCCTAACCCTCCTGTGATCCGAACTAGTCCCAAAGATCAATGGCTAGTTCTCACAGCAATTACAAGTGATAACATACATCCACACAAGACTTTATTAACAACAAAAGAGTTGATTACAAAGTTTGGTTACAAACCGACAATAGCAAAATACACAGCAGAACAAAAGGCAAGTCCATCCAATACACCACAGGTAATTGGCTGGAGGGTGCGGCCTAGTTGATCTGGTCTTCATCATCATCCAGGAAGTCCTCTCCTGCTCAAAAATTAGTTTCAAGCAAGAGTGAGCACAACAACCGTGCTCACAAGTTACACCCGTGGGGTAGCTAAAATGACATGCATACATGGATATTCAAAGGAAGGCATAATATGGTTGCTTTGCGTAAAGCCAAGTTTCTTTCAAATACATATACTAAGTTCCAAGCCAGTTATACTATAACTAAAATTCATTTACTAAATTCCATTTTTTTCAGTTGGATAGCAATCATCATCAAATGGTGAAGGATACCCTCCTATCACAAGGCTCCCTGCCCAACCCATGGGATAGAAATCCCAAAACCAGTGTGTCAAAGCCTTTTGAAAACAAAACCAAGTCTAACTTTGATTAGTCTTTTGCCAGCACGTCCATGACCATGGACACGACTATTCGAATAGTTTTCACTCTACAGAGGTTGTACACTTTACCCACATGACATGATTTCTCTAGTTTGTCCGGCATTCGTTAATGCCACCTCTCACAGCCGAAGGTGAGAGGTCTAGAGCTCATGACAAGGCCTTTACAATGCATTATTCCACCATAGTCCCTCCTCGCTAAGGTTTCGTCTCCATTGGATACAAATCCACAGGATTGGGACCCCCTCTTGCGCCGGTGGGAAACATAGGTTATGAAAGACCATAGGCCATAGAAGACCTTTCACACATCCAAGTGGAACAACTGTGGTAGAACTTTGTAAATTAGTTGGCCAGGTCCCACGCCCCATTCTGGAGACATGTGGTTGTACGGTGAGGCATAACCCATTATACGCCTAACAAAGGATCGCTCAAAGGCCGGTCCTCAATTGACTTGGGCGACCACCACAAACCCCTGGACCTCAACCTTACCCAGGATTGAGTCCGTGCATAAACATTGCACTAGCCAAGCAAACCACTTCGCCCACGTCCAAATCCATTTTCCTTTCATTTGCTTTTCAAAAGCATTTAGAAGCTTCCATGACAACCCAATGCCATGGCTAAAAACCTTTAACAATCAGTTGGTCATCTTGGTAAAATTTCCCAAATCAAAATTTTAGTCTAGCAAGACTAAGCACACCTTTTTCAAATGCATCTGATTCTCACTATTGCAAAAACCAGATTTTCATCTAAGGTGACAATGGATGGGGTTCAATGTCGACAGTGGCTGTACAATGGAAATTAGGCATAGCTACCATCTTAAAACAGGTATTGAAATAACTTAGTAAAGTAAGCATGCATAAACCTTTGAAATAGAACATAGTAATTTGAAGTAATGGGTGCAACATGGTCAAGGGTGTAACTTGCCTTGCTCAAAGGCCTGGGTGTCCTCTTCTGCCCCAAGAAGCTCTTGTTCTTCATCGCCTTAATCTACACGGTGAAAAACAAAACAACTCAAAATAGAGCTCAAGTAAGAACCAGGGAAACTCCAATAAAACACTGAAATAAAACCAACAGAGAGGCTAGGTGATCAGGGGGAGGTCCAAGGAGCTTGCTGGAGGAGGTCCGAGAGCTTTGGAGGAGGTTCAAGAGCTGGTCGGTTCTAGCCAGGGAGTGGAAATTAGCAAAGGGTGAAGAGGAAGGGCTGCCCAAGCTTATATAACCAGAGCTGCCCAGATTTCCAAGGGTGGGCGTGTTCAAGAGTTAGTGAAAAGGACAATGGGAGTGGGTAAAAGATGTGACAAAAAGGATAGCACGGGTGCTGCAAAAAGGTAGAAGCATTTAATGCGATACAACAGGCATTAAATGTGGGAAGAACTCCCATGCGCAAAGGACACGGTCAAAGGATAAAGAAAGAGGCGTGTAACTGCCAAATGGGGCCAGTCAAAGCGTCAGGGGAGGTCCTGCGGACAGGAGGTCCAAAGAACACAACAAGGGGGAGGTCCTGACGGTTAGATCGAATCAAAGGGAGGTCTGAATGGTTAAGATCTCCAACAAGGAGGTCTTAACGGTCAGATCCCACAAAGGGGAGGTCTGAACGGTTAAGATCTCCAAAGGAGAGGTCTTAACGGCTAGATCTAACAAAGGGGAGGTCTGAACGGTTAAGATCTCCAAAAGGGAGGTCTTAACGGCCAGATCTCACAAAGAAAAGGTCTAGACGGTTAAGATCTCCAAAGGGGAGGTCTTAACGGCTAGATCTAACAAAGGGGATGTCTGGACGGTTAAGATCTCCAAAGGGGAGGTCTTAACGGACAGATCTCATAAAGGGGAGGTCTGGACGGTTAAGATCTCCAAAGGGGAGGTCTTAACGGCCAGATCTCACAAAGGGGAGGTCTGGACGGTTAAGATCTCTAAAGGGGAGGTCTTAACAGGCATATCTCACAAAGGGGAGGTCTGGACAGTTAAGATCTCCAAAGGGGAGGTCCTAAAGGACACAGGGAGGTCCTGAAGGACACAGGGAGGTCCAAATAGACAAGGAGGAGGTCCTAAAGGACACAGGGAGGTCCTGAAGGACACGGAGAGGTCCAAATAGACAAGGAGGAGTTCCAACAGAACAGAGAGTGAGTTCAAATGAGCATGAGTGAGATTTAGACCTGGGAAGGGAGGTCTGGACCGGAGAAAATCCAACCACTTGGGAGGTCTAGACCTAAGGAGGTCTGGACCAGAAAAGAACGAAGCAAACTCAGATGGGGAGGAAATCACCAAAGATCCAATACACCCAACAAACCGAAAGAGAGTTTTTAGTTGAAGTTTGGTTTAGTCAATTGAAGTCCATTATGAAATTCTCAAGTTAAGCTTTGAATTCTCATCAAAACAAAATGGTTCTTTTTATTTTGAAAATTCAAAAAGACTCCAAAAATCAAGGTGTTACAATCAGACCAGCGGGCGTTCTGATCGGCTAGGGGGTGGTCAAATAGGTGGCCTAGCGGTCAGACTAGCCGTGGGTGGCGGTCTGACAGGCTAGTGAGTGTTCATGCGCCAGGAAGACGGTGAATTTCGTGTGTTAGGTCAAAGTCATGGTGTTGCATAATGCATGTTTTGGCTAACGGTGGTCAAGTTGCGAAGAATATATGCTCGGGATCGTTTTCTTGATCTATTGTTGTGCATGTGGCTTGGAGTTAACGACGATCAACGGCGAGGATGACCAGGACTAGGTTAGGAGAGCTGAGGTCCGGAACGATCGAGGATATCGGGTGAAATGATTGGACTTAAGCATGGCGTAAGATGGATAAGAACGACCGAATGAGAAGTTTGGTGCGACGGGTTGCATTAAGTGGCTTAAGGTCGGTACAAGTGTTATGGTGATTCCGGTGGGAGTCTGATAGGAGACTTGTCGACACGAAGAGAGTCATTGATGAATCTACACGTGGTGAAGCATGAGATTGCTTCAGGACGATCAGACTCAGTCTTAGGAGAAGGATCGAGACGAGGTATTTTGGTATTTTCGCCAAAATATCGCGTTGTTGACCTTGGAGAAACCAGGATATAAGACTGTAACATCCCAAATGTATAATCAGGGTTATTCAAGTATAATTATATGTGTAGAAATTAAAACTTTTTCTCGCAACTTGAAAACCCTTACAATCTCATGTAATTCTTGTCCAAGAGTTGTGTAAACCAAGAACACAAAGCTCTTGTTGACCAAAAGTCAAATTCATTTTCCAATTCTCTCAAATCTTGTGCCAAACAATTGGAAAGTATCTTCCTTGGTCCTAAAACTGAGGTGGGACCCCTCTGAAAAATATCACAAGTTGTAAAACTAGTTTGATAATTTTTGGAGGCAAAATGAATCATTAAGCAACCTTAATAAATTTCCTGAGAAAATGCATTGCATAATAACCTCTAGAAATTTTATTACAGGTTCATCTTAATGTCAGTAAGCTCCAGTTAAAATTTCATCAAATTTGGAGTTCATTTGCTAGCCCAAACAATTTGGCAAAGTCTCATTTGTAGAAACAAAATTTAAAACCATGACTTTGTTCCTTGGCCGAGCCAGTACTCAAACTGGTCCAAATTTCCAACCCCATCGACCTCCTTTCCCACCTTGATGAGGTCGTGGCCGTTGGATCCAATCCAACCGCCACGACCTCCCCTCAACCAAGGCCCCAGGACCTCCCCATTCGAGGTCCTCTTGACCTCGTGGACCTCCTCGGGTCAGCGTGGGCATCGAGACCTCCCACCTCATCAGTCATAGCCACCGGATCAAAGATCCACGGCCACGACCTCCCGTGTGTTAAACCTCAAAGGACCTCCTCGTCTTTGTAAGCCATCGCAATGAGGTCATCCCACCTATGTGAGGTCTTGGCCCTTGGATTCAAGATCCGCGCCCCGACCTCCCTCACCGTTAAACTAAGCAAGTCCACATCCCACCTACGTGAGGTCACAGCCATTGGATCAAAAATCCATGGTCACGACCTCCTCCTCCCAATCTAACTGTCAGACCTCCCTTTGTACTCACTTGAGGTCGTTGTAACATCCCAAATCTAGGTCTGTGTTTTAAATGTAAGAAAATGAGTAGAAATTAAAACTTTTCTTGCATCTGGAAGTTTTTGAATAATTACGTAATTCTTGTAAAGGAATTATGGGAAATCAAAAACCAAAATCTCCAATTGACCAAAGTCATAACCTCCTCGTTAGAAATCTTGTATCAAACTCTTGGTCAAACCTAGAACAATCCTTGTAGAATTTACGGAGAAAAATCAGGCATAAAACCTCTCGAAAATTTATACAAAGTTTATCCTGGAGCTAGAAACTCCAGTCCAAATTTTAGAATTGTGGGAGCTGGTTTGCTATCTCTAATAATCCTTCCAAGATTTAGCTCATTTCAAAACCCTGAGTTAAACCAGGAAAATCAAAAGTCGAATATCGAGAGCATGCACTTAAATTTTTGGGAAGAATTTACTTCAATTAAAACTCCAAAAATAATTTATTTAAATCTTATAATATTTATCATAAATGAATATAATTTTTCCCAAATTTTTCGAGCTAAACTCAATCCACGAAAATTCAAACTTGACTCAATAACCTATTGTATTCCGGTCAAACCGAATTTAAAATTTGGTCAAACCGATTTAAATTGTCCGCTCAGCTCGCCTTGTTGCCTTGCTCGTCGTTTCATTTATTCCGACCGAGCAAGCTTGTCGGCACCGCACCACCTTTTGCGATCGTGAACCATTCGAAAGTGCTTTCATGAAGCTGTCCGATCGAGGATCGTTTGTCCATTTCACTCGGTCCGACGGCCATTTTCGATCCTCCTTCTCTCTATTCTCGTGACCACTAGACCCACATCCGAGCTCTCTCTCTGCACACCCTTCCTTTTCTTTGTGGGGCACTACCCAATGACTCTTTTTCCCCTAACCAATTTTTTTCCCTTTTTCGTTTTGGTCTCCACCGAATGGAGCCGTTGCTGCCTTCTTTCACATCCCTCACCCCCTGTGCCACTCCACCTTCCCTTTTCTCTTGCTTTTCTCCCCAAGGCAGCACCTTCCCCATGGGAGCCAAGCTGCTCCCCCACCTCCACACAGCCCCGGCCGACCTCCTCCTTCTCCTCCTAGAGCCGCCGCCTCTGGTTCTTGCAGTAGTGGCGCCACCTCCTCCCTGCAGCTCATGCCAGCTTCTCCCTCCCATTCCTCCCACCGGCCTGGCCAGCTCCCTTCTCCTCTCCCCATCGGGACCTCCATGGCCAGCCACCTCCAGATCCGTCGCCTCCCGTCTTCCACGGTCCAGCGCCGACTGTCGCCTCACCCCAGCCCATGGCTTCTTCAGCCCGCCGCTCCCCATGGCCACCTCCCCAAGGCTGCGCCACCGAAGCTCGCTCCCCTCGGCTCGCCGCCCAGCTGTCACCTCGGTCCACCATCAAGACCATCCCGTTCCGGCTGCCCCTCACGCCACTTGCCGCAGCCCGGTTGCTCCACTGTCGCCGGCCAGCCACTCCGCCGGATCCGTCTTCGTCGGCACCAGATCCGTCGTCTCCGACTGGCGCCACCAGATCTGCCGCCCTGCCTCGTCTCCCTATGACCGGCCCGGCCAGTCCCTGCGCCGTCGTCCTCACCCACGAGCCAGCCACCCCCTCGGCCGGGTCCTCCCTGTCTGCCGGATCCGTCCCGTCGCCACCACGCTCGCTCCGTCACCGCCCCACATGCCACCTCCGCGACTCCTCCTCTGGTGCCCACTCGTCCGCTCCTCCCATCGCCTCGGCACCGGCAGCAGCGCCGTCGTCGCCTTCCTCGGCCCCAGTGCTCGGCTCGGTTCCGTGCCTCCAACCCGTGCCGCCCCCCTCATTGCCGACACCCCCATCGGCGTCACCTCCTCGAGCCACTTTGATTCTCTCGTTGCTCTCTGTGTGTTGTATGTATGCCTCGAGGAATGATTTTGTTTCCCTCAGGTGGGATTCGCTTGGCCAGCCCTTGCCACTTTTCATCCATGCTCAACCGCCGTCAACCCTCCTCGCCACGGTCGAGCCACTTGGCTGGGTTTTTGTCGCTGCGGTTCATCGCCTAATGTCGAATGGTTAGCCGGGTTTCCCTAAATGTGATTTGTGCTCTCCATGTGTGTTTAGTTTGGATCAAATTGATTAGCATGTTAGTGCTTGAGTTTAATACTTAAAGAGATCTTGATTCGATTAGCCCTTTTAGCTAATTGTGATGTGATTGATTCGGAGTTTACGTGTATAGTGACGCTGTAATGTCTTTGGATTAGAGGTTGAGAGTAGAGGATAAACCGGATTTGTAGAGTTTATCGCTAGTATAAACTTATACCTCTATTACAACAATTAGTGATTGGTTTGGAAATTTAAAGGTTGTTTTGTCGGTAAGTTAGTGGAATCACTTGAACATACTTGACTTGTGGTTATTGAATGTTTATAGTTATCATAGCAGTAGTCTTTTATTTGAAATGAAGAATAGAGAAGGATTTAAAATGAAATCATGTATGTCATTGAACCCACTTGCTAGGACCCCTTTTCTCCTCCAAACTAATATTAGGAATGTCAACTAGGTCTCTCAGATGTAGTAGCACCTTAGTTCTTTTAGCTTGTGTTGTCATAGGTTATAAGAGTAGTAGACCTTATGCTTTAATCTCTTTTTCAAATAATGTTTGTCTCTAACTTCATCTAAGAACGTTATCTTTCTTCGGTAGTGGGTAAATCTTTGAGATTAATTGGAAAATGCTAGTGGTATGTCTTTATATATATGAGCAGCTTGTATGCTAATTTGATGTGTAGTAGACGGCAGTGAACGCTGCATAGAGTAGTTAGCTATTTAAAATATGGTAGTATACTACTTAGCTAGCAGATGTTCATCTAACAAATGATAAGCATAAATTAAGTGATAAGTGAGTAGATGAACCTTTGTCCAACTAGAAGCTCATGACCATAGTGATTAAATAAAACATATCACTGAATAATTGAAATGTATCAACTGTAGGTAAATTAAATGATATATTTCAAACTTGACCTGCTATCTTGCTTCCTAATCAAAGTAGTTAGTAATGCTTTTGTTCTTTTGGCCCTTGCGCACTTAACCAACGTTTGCCCTAGGTCAATATGATGGATAGTACCTTGTGGTAAGGCATTAAGATTAAAAATCTTTAGTGTGATCGTTAGCTTAAAGTCTTTAGATTACTTTGCTCCCAATTGAAAATCCAAAATAAATTGTTTGCATTATGAGATTGTTTAAACTTCGCAATCACGCAACCAATTCAAATCAACTCCCATTTAAGTTAATTTTTTTTGTTCGTCTATAAACTTTCTCTACCTTTTATTTTGGTTTCTTATTTGTTGGAGACCCCTTTTTGGAGTTTTTGGTGTTTATTCGGTGTTATTCGTTCTTATTGGTTCTTCTTGTTCGTTCGCTAGGTTCGACGATTGTATTCGTATACGAGAGTGACCCTCTGCAGCATAGTGACTCTATCAAGGCAAAGGCAAGCAGTTTGATCATTTCCATGCAGATCCCATTACTTTAAAGTCTAATATTTTGTTTAACTTCTATGTATGCATGCCTTTGTGTCAAATTAATTTACCGATTAGAGGTAGCTATTCCTATGCATTGTTGTCTTTAAATTGTTATCCCCTGCCACAAACCATAGGTTAATAATCTCGCTGGTGAATTAGAGCCCGGTGATGGTATTATACTCTTTTTGGTCTTTTCGATATCATGCTTAGAAATGCTTAGCTACCGGTAGATTTGGGCGGTTGTCGACATTATGTCGATGACCTTGATCACACAAAACTATTACTTCATTATGTCCATATGTATGCCTTGTTAATTTGTAAACAAATAAAAATAAAAACAAAATTGATTTAGACTTGGGCATATTGGATGGATGGTGAGGTTTTTGGAATGTGGTGGTATGCCTGAGTCAACAAGGACCGAGTTCTTGCGCCATTGATCCAAGCAATTATGCGTACTAACCACACGAGGGGGATATGGGACCTCTCTTGACTAAGTACTTTGGGCGGTGCTAATTGGGGTCGCTCGGTTGGTGTGTTTTTAAAGAATAAAATGTGTGTGTGGTGTGGGGATGGAGCAGTGGCGGACCGGCTAGACCGTCTATTGTGTCCTTATCCCAGTGGGTTGCTGGTCGAATTAGCACTTGTCCATTGGAAATGTCTCGTAGGGACTTAGCCGTGCTAGCACACCTTCTAAGTGTGCGTAAAGGAAAGGCGGTCTGACGTGTGGGTACAGTGGTACACCTTGCAGGGATAAAACTATTCGAATAGCCTCGTCCTAGGTTATGGACACGCTTGGTTATTTCCCGTGAGAATTAGACTACAACATTTAATTAAAACTTGACTTGGTTGGTATGAACGGGGAGTTCATGCTATTGTTGTGGTGACTAAGGGTTAGTCACTTCCAGGATTGTTCTTGTTGTTGTTATTATGTTATTATCGCGTTGTATTTCAACAATTAAAATGCTTTATCAAATTGCCTTCAATCTATTATGTTATTGCAAATGAAACTTGCTTTATGCTAAAATGAGTCCAAAGCCTCATCCACTTAAATAAAGCTTGCATGTAGCTAAATTATAGTTCTGTTATCTTACACGTCAGTCTTGCGAGTACAATAAACAAGTTATTGTACTCATTTGCTTTGCTTAACAAATTTGTTGCAGAGGATTGAGGTGAGCTCCAAGAGCCTTACTTACGTGCCACGTGTTGTTTGTTTCTTGACGACTAGTCAAGCGGTCGGTCGAGATGCCTAGGGGTTAAGGCACACTGATTGGCTTTGTGTTATAGCCATCTTTATGGCACTTTTGCTTCCGCTGTTATCTTTTTAGAATTATTGCTATTTGGCCTACGGGCCTCTCTTTTGTAATATCTATTCCATATTAATATTAACTTCTGGTTTGTTGCTTATGTACTATGTGTTGTATGGAATTGATACATTCTTTTGTTGTGAGGTATGTATAATGCATTCTGGGAAGTATACATCTCTCGAGACCTGGTTTATTTGGTTGATAATACTAGGGTCAATTGGATGACTAAGTATTATGAGCTTAATAAAACCGGGGTCTCACAAAAGTTGGTATCAGAGCCGTTATGACCGTAGTAACGCAAGCTTGGTCGTCTTTAGGATATTTTGAAAACCTATTTTCAAAGTATAAATGAGTTTTGAAAGCTTAAGTGATTCTCAGATTTTATTCCTTACCTATCTTAGCTTTCTCTTCTCATCTCACTCTAATTTGAGTTTTAAAAGTTGTTTTCCTCTCTTCCCTTCTACAAAATAGTTGTTATCGATTAACACTGGGTTTTGGGAGAACCAATGAGATTGGCAAATTGAAGTGTGAGCTGCCCACTACAAGGTTTTGAAGTTCGAGAGTCGGTGATTGACGAGGAGCTTGATGCTAAATCTGGACAGCAAGCATCAAATTTCGGACAGCGAGCTCAAAGGTTTCTAATTAGGATAGATAATGAGAGGATAATTCAACTAAAACTTGTGGGAATAAAAGGGTAAGATGTGATATTAGTTGGCTAAGTATCTAACACCCTTTAGATGGTATTATTCTGCTCTTTAAATGTGATTAAAATTCGAGTTGCATTCCGATTTTTGTCTTCTCAACCGATTGCTCGTTCATTCAATACGAGTTAGTTGTGTCGGGAAGTTGATCTTTTGATCTTGTGTTTTCCCTTGCTGTTTTTGGTTTCTTCTTTAGTATGCTTTCTATAACTTCTTTCATTCTGCTTGTTTCATTTAGTTTACATTTATTATCATCCAATCTATTATTAACTCTGTACTGTCTATTTTGTTAGCTTTCGGTTGGGGTGATGTTCCATTCCCCTAGTCGTTGGCGTTCCTTTTCGCTTTCTTTAAGCCTCTAGTCTTTGGGTTCGTGCTACCCAATCTCTTCGTAGCTAGATGTCTAGACAGATCAGCGGTGGGCTAGGTCTGCCAGCTGGCTGGAATAAAGATCTCCCTGGCTCCCACTGTCTAGACACGACCCGTAAACGCCTCCGCTCTGGCAAATGTTATGAATCTTGGTCCCTCTGCCCTTAGGAGCGGCGAGTTCTTCCTATCTGCTATCGCTATGGTGAGGAAGGACACTACAGCGACCAGTGTACTTCTGCTTGTCCAAACTGCGACAAAAACCACCTACCCAGGAATTGTCCGACTGCCTCCGTCACTTATTTCTTCTGCAACCTCAAGGGCCATTATGCGAATAATTGTCCTAAGAAAATTGCAGCAATCCTTCGTCCTCCGCAGGCCGTGTGTCAACCAAGTGCGTGTGCGTCTCAGCAAGGTGGCCTCCACAATGTAGCCGAGGTCACGTGCTTCTATTGTGACCAAAAAAAATTGCACTACGCCAACAATTGCCTTGTGAAGCATCAAGATCGGAAGGTTGCTCATGGTCAAGTCAACTCCACCTCCGCCAAGGAAGCACGAGACGCTGACGTCATGTTGGGTACGCTTCTTGTCGACTTTCATCCCGCTTCATTTTGTTCAAATTCAGGAGCATCTCATCCTTTTGTATCTCAGTCTTTTGTTGCTGTTGGTGGTCTCCTTTTCGCTCCTTTGATTGGTTTCATTGCTCATTCACTCTCCCGGTTTGGAGTTGAGAGCTGAATCCGAGTGTCGGAATGTCCCTGTTGAGATTGAGGAAGTGGAATCCATGCCAAAAATCACCTCTAGACCTGTGCAAACCATTGAAATGGATTGGTTGTCTCCGCGTATGGGATAAATCGATTGCACCAGAAGCTTATCTACCTCACAAGTCCTTCGGTGAGCGGGTTCATTGTTCACGAAACGCAAGGTCCACATCTTTTCACTCTTAAAGCAAAGCCGGCTCTGGATATTCGTGAAGTTCCAGCAGTGTGTAACTTCGTCGATGTCTTTCCCGAAGATCTTCCGGGGATGCCTCCCGTTCGAGAACTCGAGTGCGTCATCAAGTTGGTACTCGGTACCGCCCCAATTTCAAAAAGGTCTTACTAGTCTACCTAGCACTCCCAAAAATAATGATGTCATCTAGGTTCCATCGATCGTTCGACTAAAGTGGTACCTTTCCTTCCCTATACATCTCAGGGCATCACATTTCTGTCATTTCCTCCAACTCCGTGGCCTAAATGGCCATAGTCCCTTTTTGAACCTAGCTACGGAGGGATGACTCCGTGTAGCTAGTTAACATGGCTAAGATTTCATTTGTTAGTGGAGTAACCAGACAAACCGCTCCACCAACTAAGAAAGGCCATGGTCCCTCTAAGATAGCTAGCTGCGGAGGGATGACTCTGCATAGCTAGTTAGCAGGCTGAGATTTCGTTGTTAGTGGAATTAACCAGACAATTCGCTCCGGAGTAACCAGACAAATCACTCCGGAATTAACCAGACAAATCGCTCCACCAACTAACAACGGCCATGCACCACCAATCAGACAAAAAGCTCTCAGTCTGTCAAAAATGACCTTCGTGTAGATGTTCTAACGGATCTCTACATATCCCGCATCTTAAGTCTGCATGGTGTGCCGAAAGCGACCGTGTCAGATCGTGGTTCACTATTCACTTCTCGATTTTGGCATAGCCTACAATAGGCTATGGGAACTCGTCTTTCCTTCAGTTCAACTTACCATCCTCAAATTGATGGTTAGACCAAAAGGGCCACGTGATGTTCCATATGTCCCAGTTAAAGGAAGTGCCCCCGTGTTCCAGCAAAGGAAGCTCCGTTGGAAACTCTTGTTGTGCAAGAAGTTGGGTCAGAATCGTGACCTAACGAGAAGCAATACAATAAAACAAATCAAATAAAACCCGGCTCGACAAGGAACGAGCTGGGAACAATATACCAGTAAGTAAAGTGTTGATTGGACTGAACAGAGTTTGAGAATTAGATCCAAGTACAACAAAAATATTATAAATGGATAAAGAATCGTAAAGGAAGGTTCGCATCTTTGAAGAAGCTAAACGAAGATCAAGGAATCGTGTCCTCAAGATCCTAAACGTTCAGCGGTCAAATCATTCCGTAGGATGAAGCTACTTGGAAACGGATAAATTGTCTGCGGGCGGACTACCCCTCTTTCTTCCCCGCCTGAACCAAATCTCGGGACGAGATTTCTGTAAGGAGGGGAGATTTTGTAACATCCCAAATCTAGGTCTGTGTTTTAAATGTAAGAAAATGAGTAGAAATTAAAACTTTTCTTGCATCTGGAAGTTTTTGAATAATTCTGTAATTCTTGTAAAGGAATTATGGGAAATCAAAAACCAAAATCTCCAATTGACCAAAGTCATAACCTCCTGGTTAGAAATCTTGTATCAAACTCTTGGTCAAACCCTAGAACAATCCTTGTAGAATTTCTGGAGAAAAATGCTGTGCATAAAAACCTCTGGAAAATTTATACAAAGTTTATCCTGGAGCTAGAAACTCCAGTCCAAATTTTAGAATTGTGGGAGCTGGTTTGCTATCTCTAATAATCCTTCCAAGATTTAGCTCATTTCAAAACCCTGAGTTAAACCAGGAAAAT
Organism: Phyllostachys edulis; assembly: GCA_036346405.1. Classification (NCBI taxonomy): domain Eukaryota; kingdom Viridiplantae; phylum Streptophyta; class Magnoliopsida; order Poales; family Poaceae; genus Phyllostachys; species Phyllostachys edulis. Next base: position 58,342,642 of record CM070547.1, on the reverse strand, counting down.
CAAAAGTCGAATATCGAGAGCATGCACTTAAATTTTTGGGAAGAATTTACTTCAATTAAAACTCCAAAAATAATTTATTTAAATCTTATAATATTTATCATAAATGAATATAATTTTTCCCAAATTTTTCGAGCTAAACTCAATCCACAGAAAATTCAAACTTGACTCAATAACCTATTGTATTCCGGTCAAACTGAATTTAAAATTTGGTCAAACTGGATTTAAATTGTCTGGCTCGCACTGTTGCACCGGCTCGTGTCGTTTCACTGTTCCGACCCGAGCAAGCTTGTCGGCACCGCACCAGCCTTGCGCATCGTGAACCATTCGAAAGTGCTTTCATGAAGCCTGTCCGATCGAGGATCGTTTTGTCCATTTCACTCGGTCCGATCGGCCATTTTCGATCCTCCCTTCTCTCTATTCTCGCTGACCAGCTGGACCCACAGTCCAGCTCTCTCTGCACACACCTTCCTTTTCTTTGTGGGGCACTACCCAACTCTTTTTCCCTAACCAATTTTTTTCCCTTTTTCGTTTTGGTCTCCACCGAATGGAGCCGTTGCTCGCCTTCTTTCACATCCCTCACCCCCTGAGCCACTCCACCTTCCCTTTTCTCTTGCTTTTCTCCCCAAGGCAGCACCTTCCCCATGGGAGCCAAGTGCTCCCCCACCTCCTGGCACAGCCCTGGCCGACCTCCTCCTTCTCCTCCTAGAGCCGCCCCCCTGGTTCTTGCAGTAGTGGCGCCACCTCCTCCCCTGCGGCAGCCATGACTTCTTCTCCTCCCATTCCTCCCACCACGCCCGGCCGGCCCTTCTCCTCTCCCCATCGGGACCTCCATGGCCGGCCACCTCCAGATCCGTCGCCTCCCGTCTTCCACGGTCCAGCGCCGACCGTCGCCACCCCAGCCTGGCTTCTTCAGCTTGCCCCCCCCATGGCCACCTCCCAGTGCGCCACCACCGAGGCTCGCTCCCCTCGGCTCGCCGCCTTGCCATTGTCACCTCGGTCCACCACCGCACCATCCCAGAACTGGCTGCCCCTCCGCGCCACTTGCGCAGCCGCCGGTTGCTCCACTGTCGCCGGCCAGCCACTCCGCCTCGGATCCGTCTTCGTCGGCACCAGATCCGTCGTCTCCGACTGGCGCCACTCAGATCTGCCGCCGCTGCCTCGTCTCCCTGCGCGGCCGGCCCGGCCAGTCCCTCACGCCGTCGTCCTCACCGTGAGCCAGCCACCCCTCGGCCGGGTCCTCCCGTCTGCCCGGATCCGTCCCGTCGCCACGCTTCGCTCCGTCGCCGCCCCCATGCCACCTCCGCCATGACTCCTCCTCTGGTGCCCAGCTCGTCCGCTCCTCCCCTATGCGCCTCGGCACCGGCAGCGCCGTCGTCGCCTTCCTCGGCCCCGATTGCTCGGCTCGGTTCCGTTGCCTCCAACCGTGCCGCCCCCTCGCCGACACCCCCATCGGCGTCACCTCCTCGAGCCACTTTGATTCTCTCGTTGCTCTCTGTGTGTTGTATGTATGCCTCGAGGAATGATTTTGTTTCCCTACAGTGGGATTCGCTTGCCACCCTTGCCACTTTTCATCCATGCTCAACCGCCGTCAACCCTCCTCGCCACGGCCGAGCCACTTAACTGGGTTTTTGTCGTTGCGGTTCATCGCCTAATGTCGAATGGTTAGCCGGGTTTCCCTAAATGTGATTTGTGCTCTCCATGTGTGTTTAGTTTGGATCAAATTGATTAGCATGTTAGTCTTGAGTTTAATACTTAAAGAGATCTTGATTCGATTAGCCCTTTTTAGCTAATTGTGATGTGATTGATTCGGAGTTTACGTGTATAGTGACGCTGTAATCTTTGGATTAGAGGTTGAGAGTAGAGGATAAACCGGATTTGTAGAGTTTATTGCTAGTATAAACTTATACCTCTATTACAACAATTAGTGATTGGTTTGGAAATTTAAAGGTTGTTTTGTCGATAAGTTAGTGGAATCACTTGAACATACTTGACTTGTGGTTATTGAATGTTTATAGTTATCATAGCGTAGTCTTTTATTTGAAATGAAGAATAGAGAAGGATTTAAAATGAAATCATGTATGTCATTGAACCCACTTGCTAGGACCCTTTTCTCCTCCAAACTAATATTAGGAATGTCAACTAGGTCTCTCGGATGTAGTAGCACCTTAGTTCTTTTAGCTTGTGTTGTCATAGGTTATAAGAGTAGTAGACCTTATGCTTTAATCTCTTTTTCAAATAATGTTTGTCTCTAACTTCATCTAAGAACGTTATCTTTCTTCTAGAGTGGGTAAATCTTTGAGATTAATTGGAAAATGCTAGTGGTATGTCTTTATATATATGAGCAGCTTGTATGCTAATTTGATGTGTAGTAGACGGCGATGAACGCAGTGCATAGAGTAGTTAGCTATTTAAAATATGGTAGTATACTACTTAGCTAGCAGATGTTCATCTAACAAATGATAAGCATAAATTAAGTGATAAGTGAGTAGATGAACCTTTGTCCAACTAGAAGCTCATGACCATAGTGATTAAATAAAACATATCCTTGAATAATTGAAATGTATCAACTGTAGGTAAATTAAATGATATATTTCAAACTTGACCTGCTATCTTGCTTCCTAATCAAAGTAGTTAGTAATGCTTTTGTTCTTTTGGCCCTTAAGCACTTAACCAACGTTTGCCCTAGGTCAATATGATGGATAGTACCTTGTGGTAAGGCATTAAGATTAAAATCTTTAGTGTGATCGTTAGCTTAAAGTCTTTAGATTACTTTGCTCCCAATTGAAAATCCAAAATAAATTGTTTGCATTATGAGATTGTTTAAACTTAGCAATCACGCAACCAATTCAAATCAACTCCCATTTAAGTTAATTTTTTTGTTAGTCTATAAACTTTCTCTACCTTTTATTTTGGTTTCTTATTTGTTGGAGACCCCTTTTTGGAGTTTTTGGTGTTTATTCGGTGTTATTCGTTCTTATTGGTTCTTCTTGTTCGTTCGCTAGGTTCGACGATTGTATTCGTATACGAGAGTGACCCTCTGCAGCATAGTGACTCTATCAAGGCAAAGGCAAGCAGTTTGATCATTTCCATGCAGATCCCATTACTTTAAAGTCTAATATTTTGTTTAACTTCTATGTATGCATGCCTTTGTGTCAAATTAATTTACCGATTAGAGGTAGCTATTCCTATGCATTGTTGTCTTTAAATTGTTATCCCCTGCCACAAACCATAGGTTAATAATCTCGCTGGTGAATTAGAGCCCGGTGATGGTATTATACTCTTTTTGGTCTTTTTCGATATCATGCTTAGAAATGCTTAGCTACCGGTAGATTTGGGCGGTTGTCGACATTATGTCGATGACCTTGATCACCTAAAACTATTACTTCATTATGTCCATATGTATGCCTTGTTAATTTGTAAACAAATAAAAATAAAAACAAAATTGATTTAGACTTGGGCATATTGGATGGATGGTGAGGTTTTTGGAATGTGGTGGTATGCCTGAGTCAACAAGGACCGAGTTCTTGCGCCATTGATCCAAGCAATTATGCGTACTAACCACACGAGGGGGATATGGGACCTCTCTTGACTAAGTACTTTGGGCGGTGCTAATTGGGGTCGCTCGGTTGGTGTGTTTTTAAAGAATAAAATGTGTGTGTGGTGTGGGGATGGAGCAGTGGCGGACCGGCTAGACCGTCTATTGTGTCCTTATCCCAGTGGGTTGCGCGGGTCAGAATTAGCACTGTCCATTGGAAATGTCTCGTAGGACTTAGCCGTGCTAGCACACCTTCGGAAGTGTGCGTAAAGGAAAGGCGGTCTGACGTGTGGGTACAGTGGTACACCTTGCAGGGATAAAACTATTCGAATAGCCTCGTCCTAGGTTATGGACACGCTTGGTTATTTCCCGTGAGAATTAGACTACAACATTTAATTAAAACTTGACTTGGTTGGTATGAACGGGGAGTTCATGCTATTGTTGTGGTGACTAAGGGTTAGTCACTTCCAGGATTGTTCTTGTTGTTGTTATTATGTTATTATCGCGTTGTATTTCAACAATTAAAAATGCTTTATCAAATTGCCTTCAATCTATTATGTTATTGCAAATGAAACTTGCTTTATGCTAAAATGAGTCCAAAGCCTCATCCACTTAAATAAAGCTTGCATGTAGCTAAATTATAGTTCTGTTATCTTACACGTCAGTCTTGCGAGTACAATAAACAAGTTATTGTACTCATTTGCTTTGCTTAACAAATTTGTTGCAGAGGATGGAGGTGAGCTCCAAGAGCCTTACTTACGTGCCACGTGTTCTTTGTTTCTTGACGACTAGTGGCGGTCGGTCGAGATGCCTAGGGTTAAGGCACACCGATTGGCTTTGTGTTATAGCCATCTTTATGGCACTTTTGCTTCATTGTTATCTTTTAGAATTATTGCTATTTGGCCTCACGGGCCTCTCTTTTGTAATATCTATTCCATATTAATATTAACTTCGGTTTGTTGCTTATGTACTATGTGTTGTATGGAATTGATACATTCTTTTGTTGTGAGGTATGTATCTTGCATTCGAAGTATACATCTCTCGAGACCTGGTTTATTTGGTTGATAATACTAGGGTCAATTGGATGACTAAGTATTATGAGCTTAATAAAACCGGGTCTCACAATCGTGTAGTTGGATTTACATCCAAAGGCCACGACCTCCTCGAAAAATATTACGAAGGTCCTCCGCCTTGATGAGGTCCATGCCCTTGGATTTGCATCCAAAGGCCATGACCTCCCCTCGATCTCTTATGTTCAAGTGCGATTAAGTCCCAATCGGAGGTCCGCTTGCTGTTGGATGGAGATCCAACGCTTTGGACCTCTGTCCATTTCCTCACGTCGTTTTCACGTTAAGGAGATCGGAGGCCATGACCTCCTCGCCCTTGATCGTGTGGTGGGACCTCCTCCCGGCCACTTAAAACTTAACGGTTCAAAATAGGATCCGATGGTTAGGACCTCTCCTGTGTCTTATCCAACGGCCATAAAATCCTCCTGTTCTTCTCCTTCCTCGCGCGCGGGCAAGCTCGAGCAATGCATTTAATGCAAGTCCGCCATGGAGTATGTATATGACTCTTTCTTGACCGCATTTAATCTTGTCGACTTTTAGCCTCTCAGGTCAAGCTCTAGCCTGCCCCCTTGTCAACCTTTATGTCTTGTCCCCTGCACTGGACCGTGCCATGGGCCAAGCTCACCGTGAGCTTAGCCAGTGGTCTACGACCTCAATTGCCCTTAGGATAAAACCACCCCACTGTGCCTTTATCTTCCTTTACAAGCCATTGTTCTTTGCTCACCCATCTGTGCTTGTGAACTTTAAGCCGCAGAGCTCCTTGGCCGCCATTGTTGGACTTGAAGTTCCTCGGTGGACAAGGGTCACTGGGGTTTCCCACCTTTCTCCTTGCTTCCATTTGTGCCTTCCCTCTGGGATCAAGCCCTAACCTAATTTGTTGGGCATTTTGTTTTCAGAGGTGGACAAAGTCGGGCTTGAAGCTGGAGCTTTGGCCGTGGAGCCCCTGTCTTCCCCAACTCCGGCCACCACCTCCACGACCTCCCCAGCACCTTAGGACCATCAGGTAAGCCCCTGTTAGTCCTTTAGATGCTGGCACCATCATGAATGATCTCGCGGAGCTTTAGTTTGGCATAAGCTTGTTTGTCGCGCGGAGCTCATTTTTGCTTTTCGGTTTTGCCCGTGCGGGTCACCTCTGTCCTCTCCGGCTCGCCGGCGTTCAAAACCGTCTTCTTGCCGTTGAGAGAGGTCCGTTGGAGTGCGCGTGGTTATTGCGAACCGCGGTACCATTGGATCTCGCCGCGAGGTCTACATCGCCGGCGAGAACCAAATATTTGAACACGGATTTTGTCGGACGCAACGACCGCGTTGTTGTCGTTTTAGGACAGAGCTGGGGTTAATCGCCATAAATTGCTAAATCTCGCAATCATTGGGTGGGTCTTGATGTCCTTAAATCCACCATTTATTGCGCGCGCTTTAAGTCCTCCGCCGGACCTCCTTGTGTCCCACGCGCATTTATGCCTGTCCAAACATGTGCGTCTTGCGAGCTCGGGATGTCGGACCTCCTCCAAGGAGATCTGGAGCGTCCAAGACCTCCTTGGCGCAATCTTAGCCGTCCAGACCTCCTGGAGGTGCAGTGGCGTTGAGACCTCCTCTGGGACCTCCTCGAGGTCATCTCACCGCTGAGGACCTCCCTTTTAATCTGGTCCGTTCGGACCTCCTTCCATGTTGTGGTCCGTTAGATCTTCCATCTCGGCCATGACCTCCCCTCACCTCGCGATGTGCGTGGTTAGGAGGTCCAGACCTCTGGACCTCCCATGTGCATGTGTGTTGTTCTCTGGGAGGTCTCGAGCCGTTGGATCTGAGATCTGTGGCTCACGACCTCCCATGTCTTTGTGAATGTTAGGAAGGTCAAGAAATTCTTAAGTATGAACCTGAAATGAGGTAGACTTTAGAATTTCATATCTTTTTCATTTTAAATCCTTTTGAGGTCATTCAAGTTGTGTTAGCTCTATCTTGAACTTGACTTTAATCCAAAAATGGTTGTAAGTTGAGTTCAGCTCCAGAGCACAGTTTTGCCATAGGTTTTAGTACTCCTTTTGGATAATACACTCAAAATTTAGGTTTAACTTGTAAAACCCATAACTAATGTTCTGTAGGTTATTTTTGAATAAGACCAACTTTGTTAGCTTCCTCTATTAGTGAACTCACTGTAAAAATTAGATTTGAGCATATTGCTGTTATAGAAATAAGGACTTGTGCATTATAATTTTGTTCAAGTTCTTGTTTTTGAAAAATTATAAAAGTGCAATATAGCTCCAAATGGGATGAACTCAATTGTGTTATTCATCTCATGAGGTGCTGGTTTCACAGTAAAAATCTCAGCCTCACCACTTTTCTAGAAATTGTTGCCTCATAATTAAATTAGTGAATAGTGCAGTTTGGTATTTTCAGGGCTGAGCAGAATTGTTTTGCTCATAACTTTTGCATTAAGAATCCAAATCCATTGGTTCTTGTTGCTAAATTCCTAAAATCACCCTCTTACTGCTGTAGAAATTTCAGAGAATTTGGAGTTCGTTTGCTGTGCTGTCTTGTTGTTTTTAAATCGTTCTTATCGGTTCTTTATCGTTTTTCCGTTAGGTTTCGACATTTGTGGTGATCCATAAGCGACCCTCCGCAACAAAGTGACCAGCAGCAAGGCAAGCAGTTTGACCATTTCCATCATTGTCCCATTACTTTAAAGCTTACTACTTTGTTTTACTTCTATGTATGCATGCTACTTTGTGTTAAATGTCGCTAGCTTTCCTATAGTTGCATAATCTGTAGGAATTGTTATCCTCTACTACCAATGAGCCTAGGTTATTAAGCTGTGGTTTGAGCTCGTTGGATGAGCTCTTATCACTTAGTAGTTGCATTTAAACTGCTTAGACATGCTTAGCTATCGGTAGTAATGGGCGATCATCGACATAGTCGATGGTCTTGATCACACAAGTATAATTATTCCTCCTATATGTCCAGCACTTGTGCTTTGATTAATTTGTAAAATCAAAAACTGAAAAATAAAATGTCGATTTAGACTTGGGCATATTGGATGGATGGTGCGGTTCTTGGAATGTGGTGGTATGCCCGGGTCCCTAAGGACCGAGTACTTGGGTCACTAAGCCAAGCGCTTTTGCGTGCTAACCACACGAGGGGGATATGGGACCTCTCTTGACTAAGTACTTTGGGAGGTGTTAATTATGAGCTGGTTGGTGGGTATGTTTTAATAAAATCTGTGTGTGTAGTGTTGGGAGGGAGCATTGGCGGACCGGTTAGGGCTGTCTAATGTGTCTTGTCCCGTGGGTTCTGCTCGTAATTAGCATCGTCCATTGGAAATGTCTCGTAGGACTTAGCGTGCTGCAGCACACCAAAGGTCGTGTGCCTAAAGGAAAGGCGATGCGGCGTGTGGGTACATTGGTACACCCTGCAGGATAAAACTATTGAATAGCCTCGTCCTAGGTTATGGACATGCTTGGTAAGGTCGTTCAAGACTAGTCTCAACCTTTTTAATTAAAACTTGATGGGTTGGTATGAACGGGGAGTTCATGCTATTGTTGTGGTGACTTGGGTTAGTCACTTCCAGGATTGTTCTTGTTGTTGTTATTATGTTATTATCGCGTTGTATTCCAACAATTAAAAATGCTTTATCAAATTGCCTTCAATCTATTATGTTATTGCAAATGAAACTTGCTTTGTGCTAAAATGTAAGTCCAAAGCTCCATCCACTTAATTAAAGCTTGCATGTAGCTAAATTATAGTTTTGTTATCTTACACGTCAGTCTTGCGAGTACAATAAACAAGTTATTGTACTCATTTGCTTTGCTTAACAACTTTGTTGCAGAGGAGGTAGAGCCCAAAGGGCTTTACTTTTGTGAGCTGTGCGGTGGTTGGGAGAGCGACTAGCTTGGCGGTCCGGTCAGTTGCCTTGTGGGCTAAAGGCACACTAGTTGGCTCTTATTTTGGGCCATCTTTATGGCACTTTTGCTTCCGCTGTTATCTTTTTGTAATTATTGTTATTTGGCCTAAAGGCCTCTCTTTTGTAATATCTATTCCATATTAATATTAACTTCTGGTTTGTTGCTTATGTACTATGTGTTGTATGGAATTGATATACTCTTTTGTTGTGAGGTATGTATACTGCATTCTGGGGAGTATACATTTCTCGAGACCGGGTTTATTTGGTTGATAATACTAGGGTCAATTGGATGGCTAAGTATTATGAGCCTAATAAACATCGGGGTCTCACAAAAGTTGGTATCAGAGCCATTATGACCGTAGTAACACAAGCTTGGTCGTCTTTAAGATATTTTGGAAAACCTATTTTCAAAGTATAAACGAGATTTGAAAGCTTAAGAAAATTCTCAGATTTTATTCCTCATCTACCTTAGCTTTCTCTTCTCATCTCACTCTAATTTGAGTTTTGAAAGTTGTTTTCCTCTCTTCTCTTCTACAAAATAGTCATTATCGATTAATTGGGTTTTGGGTAACATATGAGAGTTCTAAATTGATGTCTTGGCTACCTTCTTGGTGAAGAATAGAAGTATTTGAAGGCGAAACTCAAATCTGAAAATTCTGGACAGCAAGCAAGCATTTTAGGGCAGCAATGCTTAAGCTAGTAAATGAGGTAGAAAATGAGAGGCTAATCAACTAAAACTTGTGGGAATAAAAGGGTAAGATGTGATACTAGTTAGCTAAGTATCTAACACTTATTTCGCTGCCTTAACCTTGCTCTCTAATAGTTTTAGATCTCATCTTACAATCTGATTTGTAATCTTCCGATCAATTACTCGTTCATTCAATACGGGTTAGTTGAGTTGAGAAGTTGAACCTTGCTTTTGGTGTTTCTTGGCTGTTTGTAGAGTCTTTTAGAAGCTTTTAAAGTTTAATTACTCGTTGTTTTGGCTTTCGTTTAGGGTGATCTTCATTCCCTAGTCGATCGCTTTTGTTTTCTTTAAGGCTTAGTTTTTGGTCTAGTTGCTAACCAAAATTTCTTGTAACAGATGGCGGGCCTTTTCGTAGCGGCCAAGGCGATCACTGGTCCGGACGAGGAGCTTCCTCCTCCTCCGACCATGGCCGAGGTCCTTCTTGATTGAGCGCAACCGCGCGGATGACAGAGAGTTCTCTCGGGCGTCATCGCGCAACACCACCGCTTCTTACCGGAGCTTGGGATGCGGGCGAGAATGCCCATCGGCCTCGTGGGGTCTTCTTGAGTTCGCCGTCGTACTCGGCCCCTACCTTTTCCTGGCCGAGGACCCTTTGGATGCGGACGATTGGCCGTCTTGTGGGCGTAAGCCGCATAGCGCAGATGCGAGAGCACGAGAAGGCGCTGCTCGCATCGCACCGCTTGAGGGTGCGGCTTTGTCTGGTGGGAGAGCTATCTCGCCATGCAGCCGTGAGACCGCACCGTCTCTTGGGAGGAGTTTCAGATTGCCTTCCGTCGGGCTCACATCCTGCCGGCTTGATGGAGATCAAGAAGCGGGAGTTTCTTCTTGCTCAAGCAAGGCGTAGCTTCGATCATGGAGTATGTGTACGAGTTCAACCATCGGCTCGTTATGCTCCGAGGATGTGGCCACCGATATGGCCAAGCGTGCCAAGTTCAGCGCGGCTTGTCCGAGGAGTGAAGGACAAGCTATCCATTGCCGACTTTCTGATTTTCAGACCTTGGTCGACAAGGCCATCGTCGTGAGCATGCGGCTCGGGAGCTTATGGATTCCATAGCGCAAGTGGGAGACCTATAAGACTTCGAGCCCAGATTCTTCCGCCTCGTTTGAGGCGGTCTTAGGGTACCACTCTCATTCTTGGCGCCCAGGTCACCCGCCTGTTCCTCGTCCTTTGCGTGCCGTGTCGATCCGTGCACTGCGAAGTCGTGAGAGCGCCCCTTAACCCGGCCGCCGGGTCACATGTTTCTCATGCAACGAAGGGGCATTATGCGAACCAATGCCCTAAGAAGGCGAGAGCGACCCTCGTCCTAATAGAGGGCGCGGTCGAGGTGGTGCATCTCGGGACCGAAGATCGTCCGGCTACCCAAGGCGTGGGTAGTGGTCGCGTCAACGCCATCACCGCAGAGGAGGCTCGGAGGCACCCGGCGTCGTGCTAGGTACACTTTACGTTAACTCTCATCCCGCTCTTTGTTTTGTTTGATTCAGAGCATCTCATTCCTTTGTTTACGAGTCTTTTGCTCTTTGTTGGAGAGCTTCTTTCCTCTCCATTGTCGGTCCCTTCTCATTCGCTCTCTGGTTCGGAGTTGAGAGTGAGATTGAGTGTAGGGATGTCCCTATCGAGATCGGCGGCGAGGGTTCTTAGCAAACCTTATCCTTCTCCATTCAAATGAGTCTAGATGTGATTCTTGGCATGGATTGGCTGTCTCGGCACATGGGACAAATCGATTGTGCCGAAGCTCATCTCTCTGTCTAGTTCTTCCGGTGGCGGGTTTGCTTCTCACCGGTCGCTAGATCCTCATCTCTTGGCGCTTGAAGCGAAGCCGCTCAGATATTAGCGAAGTCCCAACAGTTTGTGACTTTGTTGATGTCTTTCCGCTGATCTTCGAGGATGCCACCCGTTCGAGACCTCGAGTTTGTCATTGAGTTGGCTCCGTGCACGCCCCTATCTCAAAGAGGCCTTATCGGATGCCACCGAGCGAGTTGGTGGAGTTGAAGAAGCGATTAAGTGAGCTGCAAGAGAAGGGTTTCATTCGCCTAGCTCATCTCCTTGGGGTTGTCCAAGCAATCTTCGTGAAAGAAGAAGGATTCGTACTTTAGCATGTGCGTTGATTACCGCCCACTTAATGAAGTGATGATAAAGAACAAGTATCCATTGCCCCGCATCGACGATCTCTTCGATCAATTGATCGGAGCTCGAGTTTTCTCCAAGATTGATTTGAGAGTGGGATATCATCGAGTTAAGATTCGGCTGAGGATATTCCAAAACGACATTCTCTACTCGCTATGGCTTGTATGAGTATCTTTGTCATGTCATTAAACAACCAATGCTCTGCCTTGTTCATGAATCTCATGAATTCGGTATTCATGGAGTATTTGGATAAGTTTGTCGTGGTCTTCATCGATGATATTCTTATCTATTCCAAGAACGATGAGGAACATGATCGACATCTCGAGGCTTGTGTTAGGCAAGCTACGTGAGCACCAAATTGTCGCGAAGTTCACAAGTGTGCATTCGGTTGAAGGAAGTGGCTTTCTTAGGCCATATTCTTTCGGCGGAGGCGTGGCCGTTGATCCTAACAAGGTCGCGATGTTCTTTCATGGAGTCGACCTATTTCGGTCACCGATGTGCGGAGTTTTCTCGGTTTAGCGGGATATTATCGTCGCTTTATCGAGAAGTTCTCCAAGATCGCTGGCCGATGACGGAGTTGCTCAAGAAGGACAAGAAGTTTGTGTGGTCCGTTGAGTGTGAGAAAAGTTTCCAAATACTCAAAAAGCGTTTGACCACCGCTCCGTTCTTGTTCTTCCCGATATCCATCGAAGCTTCGATATCTTTTGCGATGCTTCTCGTCGAGGCCTCGGTTGTGTCCTTATGCAAGAAAGCAAGGTAGTGGCCTATGCATCAAGATAATTGAGACCTCATGAACTCAACTACCCTACTCATGATTTGGAGTTGGTCTGCTGTGATTCATGCACTTAAGATTTGGCGACATTACCTAATCGGTGTCGTTGTGAAGTGTATTCGGATCACAAAAGCCTCAAGTACTTGTTCACCCAACCTGACTGAACCTCGGGCAAAGGAGATGGTTGGAATTGATCAAGGACTATGATATGGGTATTCACTACCATCCGGGCAAGGCTAATGTCGCTGCCGATGCGCTTAGTCGCAAGCGCATTGTAATGCCTTAGTGCTCAAGGAGCATTCGCCCTCTCTTCTCGAAGCATTCCAGCGTCTCAACTTGGAGATAGTTGAGCATGGATTTCTCATTGCCATGGTTGTGCAACCAACCTTGGTGGATCGGATCAAGTCCGCTCGTGATCGGTTGGGAGTGAGCCACATTAAGGCAAATGTCAAGGCGGAACGACCAAGTGCTTTTACGAGGATGAGCATGGTGTTGTGAGGTTCGCAACGCCTTGTGGTTCCAAAGGACATGGAGTTGCGAATTTGATCCTCCATGAAGCCCATGATTCGCCTTTATCCATTCATCCGGGGCCACAAAGATGTATCAAGATCTCCTTTGAGATTTTGGTGGACCCGAATGAAGAGGGAAATCGCGAAGTTCGTTCTTAGAGTCGACGTGTGTCGTCGTGTCAAGGCGAACATCGGCGTCTCTTTGGGCTCGCTTGACCTTTGCCAATTCCTGAGTGGAAGTGGGATTCGATCGGAATGGATTTCATCACCGGTCTACCCACATCCCCGAAGAAGAATGATGCCATTTGGGTCGTCATCGATCGATTGACTAAGGTGGCACATTTTCTTCCGTCAAGACCGACCTTGGGTAGGTCTTTTGGCGAGCTCTACATCGCCCGCATCGTGAGTTTGCACGGTGTGCCGAAGACGATTGTGTCGGATCGTGGATCCCTTTTCACGTCTCGTTTTTGGCATAGCTTGCAAGAGGCTATGGGCACTCATCTTGTTTTAGCACAGCATTTCACCCTCAAACTGATGGTCGGGCGAGAGGGTCAACCAAGTTTTGGAAGACATGCTTCGTGCTTGTGTCCTTTCCTATGGGAAGCATTGGGAGAAATGCTTGCCATTCGCGAAGTTTTTTATAACAACGACTTTCAGGCCGGTCTCGGCATGGCACCATTTGAGGCCTTATACGGAGAAAGTGTAGGACCCGTTGAACTGGTCGAGACCGGTGAGAGACCTCTCTTTGGCGGACTCAATCAATGAGGCGGCGCCAAGTCCGGCTTATTATTGGCGTTTGCGCCGCAGCTCAATCGAGCAAAAGAGCTATGCGGATCGCCGTCGGCGTGAGTTACGTTTTGAGCCTAATGACTTTGTTTATCTCAAAGTCTCTCCTTTGAAGGGCCATCAACGTTTAGCGTCGAGGGCAAGTTGGCTCCTCGATATGTCGGTCCGTCCGCATTATCGAGAAGAAGGGAGCTGTTGCCTATAAGTTGGAGTTGCCGGCTGCACTTGCGGGGTACATGATGTTTTCCATGTGTCCCGGCTTAAGAAGTGCCTCCGTGTTCCAACCGAGGAAGCTCGTTGGAAACTCTCGATGTCAACCCGATTTGACCTATCGCGAGCACCACTGTTCACGTGCTCGATGAGTCTGAACGAAGGACAAGGAATAAGACCATCAAATTCCTTAAAGTTCAGTGGTCAAACCATTCTGAGGATGAGGCTACTTGGGAAAGAGAAGATCGTCTGCGTGCGGACTATCCATCCTTCTTTACCGAGTGAGCCAAATCTCGGGGCGAGATTTCTGTTAGGGGGGGAGATTTTGTAACATCCCAAATGTATAATCAGGGTTATTCAAGTATAATTATATGTGTAGAAATTAAAACTTTTTCTCGCAACTTGAAAACCCTTACAATATCATGTAATTCTTGTCCAAGAGTTGTGTAAACCAAGAACACAAAGCTCTTGTTGACCAAAAGTCAAATTCATTTTCCAATTCTCTCAAATCTTATGCCAAACAATTGGAAAGTATCTTCCTTGGTCCTAAAACTGAGGTGGGACCCCTCTGAAAAATATCACAAGTTGTAAAACTAGTTTGATAATTTTTGGAGGCAAAATGAATCATTAAGCAACCTTAATAAATTTCCTGAGAAAAATGCATTGCATAATAACCTCTGGAAATTTTATTACAGGTTCATCTTAATGTCAGTAAGCTCCAGTTAAAATTTCATCAAATTTGGAGTTCATTTGCTAGCCCAAACAATTTGGCAAAGTCTCAGCTGTAGAAACAAAATTTAAAACCATGCACTGTTCCTTGGGCTGAGCTGTACTCAAACCTGGTCCAGCCCAACCCCATCTGACCTCCTTTCCCACCTTGATGAGGTCGTGGCCGTTGGATCCAATCCAACCGCCACGACCTCCCCTCAACCAAGGCCCCAGGACCTCCCCATTCGAGGTCCTCTTGACCTCGTGGACCTCCTCGGGTCAACGTGGGCATCGAGACCTCCCACCTCATCAGGTCATAGCCATTTGGATCAAAGATCCACGGCCACGACCTCCCCTGTGTTAAACCTCAAAGGACCTCCTCGTCTTTGTAAGCCATCGCGTGAGGTCATCCCACCTATGTGAGGTCTTGGCCCTTGGATTCAAGATCCGCGGCCCTGACCTCCCCTCACTGTTAAACTAAGCAAGTCCACATCCCACCTACGTGAGGTCACAGCCATTGGATCAAAAATCCATGGTCACGACCTCCTCCTCCCAATCTAACTGTCAGACCTCCCTTTGTACTCACTTGAGGTCGTAGCCGTTGGATTTACATCCAAAGGCCACGACCTCCTCTGAAAAATATTACAGCAAGGTCCTCCCGCCTTGATGAGGTCCATGCCCTTGGATTTGCATCCAAAGGCCATGACCTCCCCCTCAGTCTCTTATGTTCGCGTGCGGTTAAGTCCCAAGCGGAGGTCCGCTTGCGTTGGATGGAGATCAACGCTTTGGACCTCTGTCCATTTCCTCACGTGCGTTTTCACGTTAAGGAGATCGGAGGCCACGACCTCCTCGCCCTTGATCGTGTGGCTGGGACCTCCTCCCAGCCACTTAAAACTTAACGGTTCAAAATAGGATCCGATGGTTAGGACCTCTCCTGGGTCTTATCCAACGGCCATAAAATCCTCCCTGTTCTTCTCCTTCCTCTGGCGCGGGCAAGCTCGAGCAATGCATTTAATGCAAGTGCGCCATGGAGTATGTATATGACTCTTTCTTGACCGCATTTAATCTTGGTCGACTTTAGCCTCTCGAGTCAAGCTCTAGCCTTGCCCCTTGTCAACCTTTATGTCTTGTCCCTGCCTTTGGACCGTGCCATGGGCCAAGCTCACCGTGAGCTTAGCCGGTGGTCTCGACCTCAATTGCCCTTAGGATAAAACCACCCCATCTGTGCCTTTATCTTCCTTTACAAGCCATTGTTCTTTGCTCACCCATCTGTGCTTGTGAACTTTAAGCCGCAGAGCTCCTTGGCCGCCATTGTTGGACTTGAAGTTCCTCGGTGGACAAGGGTCACCGGGGTTTCCCACCTTTCTCCTTGCTTCCATTTGTGCCTTCCCTCTCGGGATCAAGCCCTAACCTAATTTGTTGGGCATTTTGTTTTCAGAGGTGGACAAAGTCGGGCTTGAAGTGGAGCTTTGGCCGTGGAGCCCTGTCTTCCCCAACTCGGCCACCACCTCCACGACCTCCCGGCACCTTAGGACCATCGGGTAAGCCCTGTTAGTCCTTTAGATCTTGGCACCGCATGAATGATCTCGCGGAGCTTTAGTTTGGCATAAGCTTGTTTGTCGCATGAGCTCATTTTTGCTTTTCGGTTTTGCCGTCTTGGTCACCTCTGTCCTCTCGGCTCACCCGGCGTTCAAAACCGTCTTCTTGCCGTTGAGAGAGGTCCGTTGGTGCGCGTGGTTATTGCGAACCGCGGTACCATTGGATCTCGCCGGCGAGGTCTACATCGCCATGCGAGAACCAAATATTTGAACACGGATTTTGTCGGACCTTAGCGACCGCGTTGTTGTCGTTTTAGAACAGAGCTTATTTGGGGTTAATCGCCATAAATTGCTAAATCTCGCAATCATTGGGTGGGTCTTGATGTCCTTAAATCCACCATTTATTGCGCGCCTTTAAGTCCTCGCATGCGACCTCCTTGTGTCCCACGCGCATTTATGCCTGTCCAAACATGTGCGTCTTGCTGAGCTCAGGGATGTCGGACCTCCTCCAAGGAGATCTGGAGCGTCCAAGACCTCCTTGGCGCAATCTTAGCCGTCGAGACCTCCTGGAGGTGCAGCGGCGTTGAGACCTCCTCTGGGACCTCCTCGAGGTCATCTCACCGTTGAGGACCTCCCTTTTAATCTGGTCCGTTCGGACCTCCCTTCCATGTTGTGGTCCGTTAGATCTTCCATCTCGGCCATGACCTCCCCTCACCTCGCGCATGTGCGTGGTTAGGAGGTCCAGACCTCTGGACCTCCCATGTGCATGTGTGTTGTTCTCTGGGAGGTCTCGAGCCGTTGGATCTGAGATCTGTGGCTCACGACCTCCCATGTCTTTGTGAATGTTAGGAAGGTCGAGAAATTCTTAAGTATGAACTGAAATGAGGTAGACTTTAGAATTTCATATCTTTTTCATTTTAAATCCTTTTGAGGTCATTCAAGTTGTGTTAGCTCTATCTTGAACTTGACTTTAATCCAAAAATGGTTGTAAGTTGAGTTCAGCTCCAGAGCACAGTTTTGCCATAGGTTTTAGTACTCCCTTTTGGATAATACACTCAAAATTTAGGTTTAACTTGTAAAACCCATAACTAATGTTCTGTAGGTTATTTTTGAATAAGACCAACTTTGTTAGCTTCCTCTATTAGTGAACTCACTGTAAAAATTAGATTTGAGCATATTGCTGTTATAGAAATAAGGACTTGTGCATTATAATTTTGTTCAAGTTCTTGTTTTTGAAAAATTATAAAAAGTGCAATATAGCTCCAAATGGGATGAACTCAATTGTGTTATTCATCTCATGAGGTGCTGGTTTCACAGTAAAAATCTCAGCCTCACCACTTTTCTAGAAATTGTTGCCTCATAATTAAATTAGTGAATAGTGCAGTTTGGTATTTTCAGGGCTGAGCAGAATTGTTTTGCTCATAACTTTTGCATTAAGAATCCAAATCCATTGGTTCTTGTTGCTAAATTCCTAAAATCACCCTCTTACTGCTGTAGAAATTTCAGAGAATTTGGAGTTCGTTTGCTGTGCTGTCTTGTTGTTTTTCGTCGTTCTTATCGGTTCTTTATCGTTTTTCCGTTAGGTTTCGACATTTGTGGTGATCCATAAGCGACCCTCCGCAACAAAGTGACCAGCAGCAAGGCAAGCAGTTTGACCATTTCCATCATTGTCCCATTACTTTAAAGCTTACTACTTTGTTTTACTTCTATGTATGCATGCTACTTTGTGTTAAATGTCGCTAGCTTTCCTATAGTTGCATAATCTGTAGGAATTGTTATCCTCTACTACCAATGAGCCTAGGTTATTCGCTGTGGTTTGAGCTCGTTGGATGAGCTCTTATCACTTAGTAGTTGCGTTTAAACTGCTTAGACATGCTTAGCTATCGGTAGTAATGGGCGATCATCGACATAGTCGATGGTCTTGATCACACAAGTATAATTATTCCTCCTATATGTCCAGCACTTGTGCTTTGATTAATTTGTAAAATCAAAAACTGAAAAATAAAATGTCGATTTAGACTTGGGCATATTGGATGGATGGTGCGGTTCTTGGAATGTGGTGGTATGCCGGGTCCCTAAGGACCGAGTACTTGGGTCACTAAGCCAAGCGCTTTTATGTGCTAACCACACGAGGGGATATGGGACCTCTCTTGACTAAGTACTTTGGGAGGTGTTAATTATGAGCTGGTTGGTGGGTATGTTTTAATAAAATCTGTGTGTGTAGTGTTGGGAGGGAGCATTGGCGGACCGGTTAGGGCATCTAATGTGTCTTGTCCCGTGGGTTCTTGCTCGTAATTAGCATCGTCCATTGGAAATGTCTCGTAGGACTTAGCCGTGCTTAGCACACCAAAGGTCGTGTGCCTAAAGGAAAGGCGATCGGCGTGTGGGTACATTGGTACACCCTGCAGGATAAAACTATTGAATAGCCTCGTCCTAGGTTATGGACATGCTTGGTAAGGTCGTTCAAGACTAGTCTCAACCTTTTAATTAAAACTTGATGGGTTGGTATGAGCGGGAGTTCATGCTATTGTTGTGGTGACTTGGGTTAGTCACTTCGAGATTGTTCTTGTTGTTGTTATTATGTTATTATCGCGTTGTATTCCAACAATTAAAAATGCTTTATCAAATTGCCTTCAATCTATTATGTTATTGCAAATGAAACTTGCTTTGTGCTAAAATGTAAGTCCAAAGCTCCATCCACTTAATTAAAGCTTGCATGTAGCTAAATTATAGTTCTGTTATCTTACGTCGGTCTTGCAGTACAATAAACAAGTTATTGTACTCATTTGCTTTGCTTAACAACTTTGTTGCAGAGGAGGTAGAGCCCAAAGGGCTTTACTTTTGTGAGTCATGGTGGTTGGGAGAGCGACTAGCTTGGCGGTCCGGTCGATTGCCTTGTGGGCTAAAGGCACACTTTGGTTGGCTCTTATTTTGGGCCATCTTTATGGCACTTTTGCTTCATTGTTATCTTTTTGTAATTATTGTTATTTGGCCTAAGGGCCTCTCTTTTGTAATATCTATTCCATATTAATATTAACTTCGGTTTGTTGCTTATGTACTATGTGTTGTATGGAATTGATATACTCTTTTGTTGTGAGGTATGTATCTTGCATTCGGGAGTATACATTTCTCGAGACCGGGTTTATTTGGTTGATAATACTAGGGTCAATTGGATGGCTAAGTATTATGAGCCTAATAAACATCGGGGTCTCACAAAGACGGTCCAAGGAGAGGCGGTTTAGATCAAGAGAAGACGAAGATCACAAAGAAAAGAATCCGGGAGATCCGATTTGTCATCCGCTTTGAGAAGCGTGCGTGAGTGTAGACCTATTTGTGTGTAGGCTTAACGGGCATCTGATAGTATTCTCTCTCTAGACCCAACCTCTACTATAAAAGGCTAGAGTGCATGATGTGCACTTAACCCTCTCAAGTCTAGAAACCCTAATTTGTGATTTGGGGAAAGTGGAGAAAGAGAAGGCTAGGGTTTAAGGGGGATGGATTAATTGAGTGTTGAAGTGTTGAGTTTTTGTCCTCTTTGGTGGACTGATTGTAAACCAACAATCTCTTGAATTAATCTAAGCAAGAGATGACTTCTATCTTGTTGCCTTTGAGATTTTGGTATTCCTTTGGTTCTTGGTTAGGTCTTTGCTGTGATCCAGGGTCATCTCGATCATTTTCCACCCACGAGGAAATTTTTGGATTAAAGTTTGATTTTTCTTGATTTTTGTGGCTCCTTGACCTGGATTAAAAAATTTGTGGAACCTTAGTTTCGATCGTCGATTGGAATAAGTTCCTAGCCTTATTGATGGGCTATTGTTAAAATCTCAAGAGGGATGGATCTCAAAATAAAAAGTTATGACGATTTGAGATCATCACAGCCTGTTGTCCCTGGAGAGTGCAAGAGTCAATACCTGGATGATATTGTTACTCTGACCGGACAACTCTTGAATGTCAGACTAGCCAAGAGGAGTTTGCCTCAGTGTTTTTCGGTTTAACGCAAGACTTTCGTTGTGTTTTTGTGCTCTGATCTTCATAACTTTCATAGCCATCGAAGTGAAGTTGAATACCGTCAGGTTCAAAAAGAGTAGGTGCTTCTATTCATCCCCGCTCAGTAGCTTTTTCGGTCCAACATTTTCACTTTCCATTAGTTTCAGAAAGCAAAGCTACGACAGCTACGATACCAGCAAAAAGTCATTCTGAATTGTGATCGACATACACAGATGAATCTTCACCTTCACATGCGCATTACAGAAATTCCGCAGCCCCGTGCTTCTTTTTTGAGGTCACTGGTGGAATTCTTTTTACTACAAATTGCAGAATACCACACAAACGAAAAATTTTCTATCTATATTTGTTTGGGAAAATCAGTGCATACTGATGCATTAACAGAACGAACGGATTCCCTCCTCTTCGGATTAAGATACACACCAACAATTTCGATCAGAATAAGCTGTAAAATTAGTATACAACCATCAATGATTGCTGTAGGGTGCGACATGAAATCAGTTGAAACCACGATGGGCAAGAACACAGCAGATTTCTCTGGGCTGCCAAAGTCGGGTTCACCAGCTAGAGTTATTTCATTCCGCTCTGATGAAAGGAGAGGAACTCATTTCAGTTGTGCTGTAGAATGACTCCTCTTGGTAGTAGTTCTCATCCTTCTCCTCTTCCCACTTGAGAACCTCCCTTACGTACTTGAATGCTTCGTCGACCGTCTGACGGTCGCGGGCGCGAGCCTGCCACACAAAAAGCTTCCGGTTTGTGTGGGCATAGTACAGGTCCTTGAATTTCATCGCGATGTAGTAGTATGCCTGGTGGGCCAGTGACTGGTTGTTGTGGTGCGTCCGCACTGGGGAGAAGTCATTGAACCACTCGCAGGTTGAGAGGGGCGCACGGTTTATCTTCTCCTCAAAAAGGTCGTACTTATTGAGCACCAGAACAAAAGGTGTATCGCAGAAGCACGGTTGCCTGGTTCAACAGAAGTGAAAATTGATGATTCAAAATTTTGCTGATTAATTCAACAAAATCCATTCAAGAGCGGTTTGAATATTGGAAGACAACAATACCAACACCAAGATCAGTAGTTATGTATTCCGTCTGAATGTAATTTCTGATGAAAAAGATTAGCATACCGGATTGTAGCCTCAAATAACTCTTTGCTTTGCATCATCTTGTTCAGAAGAGGCCGACTACTGCCATTTACAGGGGGTCCCAATTGGTCGTAGTCACTGAGCGCTACGCAGAATATCACCATGCGGACATCCTCAAACATCTCAACCCACTTGCAGCCATCATTCATGCCCTTCGCACTTACTCTAATCAGCTGATATCTGAGAAGCAAAACATATAAGAAGATTTAAGTGTGCATGACTTAGATGCACTTTGCACAAGGCATGAAGGAGGTTAAGAGACTACTTGGTAAGAGGCTGCAAATGTGCCTCAGGGTTGTCGATGTAAGGTTCAGACATGGGGCTGCGTTCATCAAGGGTGAACTCAATGAAAGCCAACCCATTCCCTTGTGTTACTCCTTCAGCAAAGATCACATCTTTCTCTGAAGGTCCATACTCATTGCTCGACACCTCAGTGGCCTGCAAGGAGATGCCATGTATAGGACAAGTCAGTTGAACAACTTGAAATAAAAGCCCAACCGTACATGATACAAACTAGCTTTGCCAACACCAAAAGAACAAAAAATCTTGTATATAACAGTGCAAGAAAAATCCAAAAACAAGAGATCTGGAAAGGAGATTAGCAATCCTTAGAAGATGGCTTCAACACGAGAATAGCCATACTGTGCTGAATAATTCAAGATATTGTCATTGTGAATAGATAAGATTAGCATATGTTCTGGAATTAATAAATTGCTGTAACAGAAAGTGAGAATCTAGCGAAATATAGTTAGATGCAGATTACAAATAGACTAAGCTCATAGTGCCATCCTATCAAAGGTGGAGCTATATTAATTTAAAAGCTCTAGAGTTTATACCCTGCTCAAAAAGTACTCGGCAACATCAGGGAAAAAATGCAGTTCTTCCTTTCTTTTATATGTTGCTTGTACGGCAGGGTCCTTCCACATCTCATCAGCAAATGGAGCATATTCACGTGTTGCTGCAGGGAAGAATGCATCTAGATCACCCATTGCTATGATATCCAAAAGCCAATCTGAGAATTTCTTAAGCCTTGCATTTATCGAGTATATACATGAATTTGAACCATTAGCTTTATTTTCATCTGCATTAAAAAAACACCTCAACAATACAGCATTTGTGCCTGAAGAAACAAACACCAGAGCAAATGACTTGACCATGTTACCCTGTTGGGTTTCGTCATCATCTGGAATTGTGCAACTCAATCTAGACAAAGCCTCTTCCTCGAAACGCTCACGACCCTCTAGCAAAATTCCAAGATACTTGAACATATTGCTTTGGATCATCATTTTGATACCATCAAGTTCTTCTTCGGTGAACCCTGTCCCGTACAAGTACTTAGCCTGATACATAAAACCATAAAAAAACATATCAGCATGAAACATGCAAGAACTAGTACGGGATACAAAGTATGCACACCACTGCCAGTTAGAGACAACACAACTCCGGAGAATGAATCATGACATGTGGAAACTCTGTAAAAACTTCCAAGTTTTATGCTTAAGAAAGTAATCCTGGTGATTGCACTATACAAAACAACATAGCCCATCTATGGTCTGTGGAAGGGGTCTGACAGTAAACAGACATGGGTCATCGGCTCCAAGTTATCACTACTGACATTCAAAGGGCTTCTACATCGCACAGATAATTACAGGGCCAATCACAGATAATTATATCCCAAGAGTTGATAGAGTTCAAGGCATTAGTGAATGATATCAATCAGACCTGCTTAAAAATAGTGCTTGTACCAGCACCAGGTGGTCCAAGAAGAAGCAGCTTTTGGATTCTTTTCTGGTCCAAGTAATCAGGGACAGTTCTTGCTGAATAGGGAACTTCATCCCTGGTTCCATTAGAGTTCCCAGGAGGCACCGGTAGTGAAAATAATGCGCATGCAAAACGTGTCAAAGCCTGGTCATAAAAAAGAAGAAGAAATCCGTAAGGAATAACCACACCTAGTTTATGTTTTCAAAGACATAACAACAGAAAGGAGTTCCTTTTAACCGAGATACATACTGACTCCCATATTTTTCCTTTGATGTTGTTCTGTCCCTCTTCCTCGTACCGACCATCATCATAAACCCAAAAATGAGTATCACGGGGACACTGAACATTTGCAACCTGCAAGCATAATGCAAATGATCTGACAAAAGAGTTATTTTATGGTGCACCTCTTGCCTCTGGAGGTAAAAGGACCCTTTATATCTTGGCCGTTTATTGAAGGGCTCGGTTTTAGCTAAAATAGAGCATTACCTCTTAGTGCCCGTCACCGGTTCTAACTACAAAAGGGAACTTTCGATTGATGAATTAATAGCGCGCTCTCCAAAATGAAAAAAAAAACATTGCATTTAGGAAAACATCCTAATTTGTCATGACTCATGACTCATGAACTGGAAAGTCTTAAAAGGAATACGCCAGTTGAGTCTTTATTGTGCCACATGACAATTTCACAAAACGTAGCGGCTACGCCAAAAAGTGTTCATTTTTAACATTTAAATTCGAAGTATCTAAGTAATCAATGTCTGAATCTTTTAATTTGTGTCGGACACCATTAAAACAACGAAGTACAGATAAATGGCAGAAAAATTCATAATTCATGTCAACTAATATAACATGTTGAATAGGTACAAAAGGTTTCTACTTGAAGTGAAAAAAATGGCTCACGTCTCATGGCATCAGATCACATTGGTGCATGAAACAAACATTAATAATCATTATCACCCATTTCCTTTTCTGACGTTGTGACTTCCTTAATTATCTACAGTAAGACCTCATTATTAGCCTTGAAATGGTTTATGATGATTTGTTATCAACCATCAGATTTAAGTAGGTGTATATTGTAAAATTTATCGTGACGAAATATCACTTGGAATAACAATGAGAACTTTGTGGATTGTTGACGATAAAAGGCTTAGAAGATACTTAAGATAAGTGAAATTCAAACACACTATATGCGCTGCTACAGACTTTGGACCACAAACGAAAAATAAATGCAGTTGCAAGGTATAGTTCAGACTTCAGACACTAAAATATCCTTTCTGAACGCAGTGGGTCATATCTTAGATCCTTATAGCTGGGCCAAAGGACTTAACAGTTGGGGGCATCTAACTTGTCTACCTACCTCATTATTTCCACCAAAGGACTATCTACAAGCAGCCCAATGCTTGGCCAATAGCGAGAGAAGATGTTAGAGCAATAGAAATGGAAAGAATTGTACCCTCAAAATTTTCAGCTCAATCTTTGTTATTTCCCTTCCATTTATGTAAACCTGGGCGTTGCCATTACTAGCATTGGCCTGAAGCTTCCCAGTAAAATTGAGGTTAGAGCTAATAATCCTGTCTGGTTTTTCTCCTTCCTATCAGAACAAAACAATATTATTAGCACAAATTCAGTTCAACTTATACATAAGCTGTGTTATTAATGTTGAATTTACCTTTCCCCATAAGCCTGATTCCTTGTCGTACCAATACTTTCCAGGCTTCAGTTTCTGCGGAGGCCGTGCGCAACTAAGCAGCTCTGTCAACTCTTCCGGCCCCAAAGGGCAACCGTTCACAATAAGTTGCTCAGGTCGAAGCTGATTTGCTTGGCACTCCTTCTCAGCTCTCAAGATTTGCCTTACTTCCAATGGGCTGAGCAACCGTGAGAGTGTCCTCGAGTTCTTCCCTAGCTTTGACCTCTTAGACTCATCGATTGGTTGGCCAATGCAAGTGACGCACTTCCGCCCTTCTGGCATTGAGCCCATCATCCTCAGCACACAGTAGCCGCAGTACCTTGCATCACAGACAAGACAAGTCTCCTTGCTCTCCCACTTCCTCTTCCCACACCGATAGCATGCCCTTCTCCTCTTCTCCTTCTTTGTGACCGCCACGTACTGCTCCAACATCTCCTCGAACTCCTTGCTCTCATACTTGCTGTCCGGCGTGAACCCAAAGGTCACCATCGGAGCTCTCCTCCCCTCCTGCACTTTGGGTCTATTCTGTGGTCCTGGTGAACTCTGTGCCGAATCACGCGACTGTGAGCGGGAATCGTCATCTTCATCAAACTCCTCATTCTGCAGGACCGAATTAACAGACTCCGAGCTGCCACCAACTTGTGCGGACACCGGCTCTGCGCACTGAGCGATCCGAGACACTGGGAGGGGGATTGGCTCCACAACCGGCGCCACCGGCAACCCTCCATTCCCTAGCCTCTGGGGACCAGACACCGGCTCCGCCGTTGGGATTGTTGGGATCTCCACGGGGTCTACCCTGGGGAGCTCATAGGACACCGGCGGGCCGTCGTACTCGAGAGCGATGGAGTAGTCGAGGTTGGCCGGGGCCTCGGGGATGGGAGTGCCCGGAGGGAGAATCCTCCTCAGCATGTCCTGCCAGCTGCCGCCATCCATTGCCTCCGCCTCCGCCATCTCCCTCTCTGCGAAACCACCTTTCTGCCCGTATCCAACTCCTCCTACGCTCTCATCACCAGGAAGCTGAATGAATCCTTTTCAGCTCAAATAACAAAGTTGACTCTTGTTTTAGCACCGAATCAGCTCGAAATGGAACGAGAGGCGGCACCTTTCCACAAAGATAGTGGTCGGATCAAAATCCCCTCTCAGCCCAAATTAAATCCCTGCCTTTGTTGGGTCGCAAGAAGTGCAAAAGCAAGGACTCAGAGGTCTTTACAGCCGCGCGCATCCGTGGCTTCAACTGCTCTGGGAGAAGGTGGGAAATCCGCAGCAAGTAGAATCGAAACGCAATCTTTCCACCACAAAACCGACCATTCCAAGGTCGGCAGGAGGAGATCTCGCCCGGCCACCTAGAATCTCTTGCAGACTGGTCAGGAAGAATCGACGAAAATCTTCTTGCAGGGTTGGTGGTAGGACACCATGGATCGATTGGAGAGCGAGCGGAAAGAACTAGTGGAGCCAAAAGGAAGGAGATTTCGGCTGCGAGCCGCACGGCGAGGGGCTGATTCGTAATAAACGCGCGGCTTTTGAGCTGACAACGAAAACGATAGGAGGAGACGAGGGCAGTGGTGGCCAGATGGTCGCACGGCACGGGCAAGGCTCCGGTACGGTCCATCTCGGTGTGACTCGTCCTGATCCGTGAAATAGACGGGACGTGTTGTATCGGTTCATGTAACGAAGAGACGACGGGCCAGTCGCAGCCTACTTGTTAGGTCCAAAAAAATTCAAAAAAATAGAGAAAATCCTAAATAATAATAAAAATATGTAGAATTCAGAAATTACATAATTTAACGGCAGGAGAGATTCGCTCCGTCCCGCGCAACCACGTCACCCGATTGACGCCAGCCCTTCGCTCGCCTCCCGCTCGCCTCTGCGCCATCCGATCGAGACGCTGCGCTGCGTGCAAATGGCTCCTCGCGGATCGTCGCTCGCTTCGCCGCGCGTTTTGTTGCTTCGTGGGCCTACGCATCGCTTTGGCCCAATAGTTCAACGCGCTTTGAAGCTGGAAGACGTCGCGCCATCACGTGCCGGTACGCAAGCGCTCTTCCTAGTAGATATGAAACTGTAAAAAATAAGACAAGCATATTAAAAATGTAATAAAGAAAAAAAAATCCTTAGGTGAGGTTGGTCTTAGACTTTGTTGAGAAGGTGCCGTTGTAGAAGAAGAATACATTGACCTGAAGGAAGAGCCTGCACCTCAGATCTTGCCCCATAGATTTGTGTTGTTACTTGAGGTGGGTGCTACTAGAGGTCGTTGCAAGCGGACTCACTGGAACTTATTTTCGTACCTTTTAAAAACCTCATGTAATCGAGAGCGAACATCTGCAAAATAGTTAGAATAGTCTAGTCCTGCAGTATCACTAAGAATATCAAGAACATTAGCAAATCCGTCAATTTTAACTCTAAGATCTAAAATAAATGCAAATGCATATAAGAAAGGGATTTCTCTCCAATATTTAATGTATTTAGTTTTCACAGCAACAATAGCCTCTCTTAAAACTGTGTCATTTTCATACTTTTTTAAATGACTATCACTCTGTAAAATACTATGCACAATAATAGGAGATGTTGTATAATAGACAGTGGACAAAGCAATAGTGGCCTCATAAAAAATTATAAAAACTGAAGTACCTTATCAGCAACGAACCAATGTTGCTCAATCAACAGTATACTACTGTCAGTGCTCTGATGGTGCGTTTGAAAAAAAACATAAAAAGTGCTCTTGTATGGTAAAAGACTCTTAAGCATCAGGTAAGTCGAGTTCCATCTTACCGACATATCCAAACCGAACTTTCTTGGATGTACACATGTCGCCTGCACAAGCTCTTATATTATGTTATTCTTACGTTAGAATTATTCAAGTAAGATACCGTATCACGAAAAGCTTTAATATACAGATTCAACCTATTCAAACCATATTTGACTATAAGGTTAATAATATGGCAAGCGCATCGCTGATGTAGCAAGAAGGAATCGGTGTATGTATTCAACACTAGA
This sequence comes from Phyllostachys edulis, assembly GCA_036346405.1. NCBI lineage: Eukaryota > Viridiplantae > Streptophyta > Magnoliopsida > Poales > Poaceae > Phyllostachys > Phyllostachys edulis. The sequence continues at coordinate 58,315,166 of CM070547.1, read as the reverse complement.
GTAAGAATATCCATAGCCCTAGAGTTCAAAGTGCCATTATCTAAAGTAATTGAGAATATTTTGTCTGTAAGACCAAAGTCTTCCACGACTTTGATAATATAGTCTGCAATATTCTCACCCATGTGTGCTACATCAATTAATATGAAATCTATAATTCTTTTCTCCATTACCCAGTCATCATTAATATTTTGAGCAACTACACTAAGATAATCCTCCCAAGCCCGACCACTCCATATGTCTAAGGTCAGTATAACGTCCCGTTTATCCTAGAGTTCTTGCCAGCTTTCAAAATAAAAAAGAATCCTTTGGTTTAATTGCCTGTTCAAGCTTAACTTGGTAGTTTGGAAGTTGGAGAGTTTAACTTGACCTAATCAAAACTGAACTGAGTCCCTTGTTGGTGTTATCGGTTGGTTGGAGCTTTTTGTTGTTCTTTGGCCTTGTTTTCTTCCTAAGCTTCTCTGTGTGCCTCTTGGTCTAACCTCCCCTTTTAAACCTCTTTTGTTGGTTTGAATCTCTTTGAGATTAAAACCTCCCTCCCTGTCTAGACCTCATCCTTTGTTTAGACATCCCCTTGTTTTGGACCTCCTGCTGAGGGACAAGCTCGGGTTTGTGTTTCAAAGACCCCTTTCGGTTTTTCAAAGCCAAGTTTGGCATTGTTTCCCTTCCTTTGGACCTCCCTCGAGGGTGGTTCAATCCGGATTCTTGATATTACCGCCACCCTCTAGCGATCGTCTGCGTCTGTTCAAGTTGCGGCACTTAGCTTTGGTTTTTACCTCCTCCGTTTCGGTGTTTCCAACCCCTGGTCGTACCGTTGTGGTAGTGTCGGAACTACCGCTTTGTCAAGTCCTCCTTTGAGCCTTCTCGGACCTCCCTGTGCCCATATGGATCTCCCTATGTCCATGTGGAGCTCCTTTGACCTCCCTCGCGCCTGTGCGGTGCCACCGCTTGCCTTGGCGGTACTGCCGTTTGTTCCGTTGGAACTACCACCTTTGTTAAGACCTCCTCTGAGCCTTTTGGACCTTCCTTGTCCATTGGACCTCCTAAGAGTCCACGGAATCTCCCTTGACTCCTTGAAGACCTCCTTTGTGCCTTTGCGGACCTACCGCTGTTGTTTTGTGGTCATACCGCTAGGATTTAACTTTCTTTGTCTCAGGACCGTTGATGTTTTTAGACGGCCCGATCTTGAAGGTGCGTTCGCCCGGTCCGAACGGCCCCTTTGCTTGGCTCCGTTCGATCTTGATCTAACGGCCCTAGTTTTTCCCGCGTATCCTTGTTTCCGCGGACCACTCCCTTGCTTCGATCCTGACCGCTGAGATCTCATTTGAGAGATCTAACCCCTATGACCTCTTTGTGACCCTGGGACCTCTTTGTATTCCTTTGGACCTATCCATGTCTATAGGACTTCCCCAGGGCGGACCTACCGCTCGCTTGGCCGGACCTACCACTCGAGCATGGTCTCAGTCACTTAAAAACCCTTTGATCAGATCTGACCGTAGGACCTCCCTCTTGGAGATCTTACCGCTAGGACCTCCTTGCCCCTTTGATCTGACCATAGGACCTCCCTCTTGGAGATCTTACCGTCGGGACCTCCCCCTTGCCCTTGATCTTAACTATTTAGGATCTCCTTTCGAGAATCTAAGCCGTTGAGATCTCTCCTTGGTTTGTCTCAGCCATCGAGGCCCTACCCGGCTTGCGGTTGTACCGCACCTTAAACCCAGAACTACCGTTATCCGGTAGTACCCCTCCTTGAGTACGGTATTACCGCCGTCGAAGATGTCGTGTCCCTCTTTCGAACCTCTTCGAGTTTCTGGACCTCTTGTCCAGGACCTCCTCTTAGTACCCTTGGACCTCTTGCCCAAGACCTCCTTTCAGTGTTTTTGGATCCCTTGTCCAAGACCTCCTAGTGCCTTTGGACCTCCTGTCCAAGGACCTCCCCGTGGTCTTTTTGTAAAGATAATTGTGTGGTGAGGACCGCTTCTTTGACTGGTCGTGCACTTCTTGGACCGGCCCTGCTGGTCAGCCTCACCCGCCTTTTATTATTCCTGCTGTCTTGAAACTTTGGGCTCATTTAATGCATGTCGGATCACATTAAATGCAGTCACTTCTGGGGTGTATTGTTTATTTCTTTTTAGGACCTGCCCTGTCCTAGCCCTGTCCAGACCACCTTCGATCATTGACATGTTTTGGCTAAGCCTTCTGTGCCCTTGCCAACCCTAGCTATAAATAGCCTGGGCAAGCCCTCCCTTGTCACCTTTGGCTCATTTCTAACTCCTTTACCTGGGCTCCTTAGTGCTCAAGTCCTCCTTTGGAGCTCTCCAAGCCGAGCGGTGCTCCCAGTTTATTGGCTTCTTTTGGTTGAAGTTTTGTTCAAAGTTCTTTTGAGTCTTCGAGTTCTTTTGCCTAGTAGTAGCTTTTGCTTATTTGGTTCTTTGCGATCGTGTAGATTCCGAGCTCGAGGAGTATCTGGACCCGGCAGTTTCAACCGAAGGACCTGCAATGCTTGACGAAGGCAAGTCACAGCCCTTGATCATGTTGAGCCTAGTCGTTGAAATATATTTTGTTTTTACCTTACCATGCATGGCTACTTTTATATGAAAATGTTTGGGCAGTAGTTACTCTTCCTCACTTGATATTATGCCTCCTTCGAACTTGTTGCTGGACATGTTGACGTACTTCCTTTGGGAAACTCTAGGTTGGGTATTTTAGTTGGCACCTTTTTGGTATTGCCAACAGGGGACCGTAAGTTATGCTTAGTCTTGCTTTAGAACTGTGGGTTTCGAGAATTTTGCTTCATCAATTAATAATCTTGACTAATGATCTATGTAACCTATGGTTGGTGCCACTGTTAAGCAACTATAGCAGGATGTCGTATGTTGTGTTGATGGTGGTGTGAGACCACTTTGTTTAAAAACTGGTGTGCCAAGGCTGGGTGGTCTTTTGGCAGGGATAATCACCAAATTGGTTTGGCTTGGGCAAGATGGCAGGAAGTGAGAAGTGGGTGCTTTGCACATGGGAAGTGGAAGTCTTGCCTGAGCACAACTAAAGACTTAACTTTGTGTCTGTGGATCCGGGTCATTTTATGGGGATGGCCTGGGCCGAATAACTAGCAATGAGATGGCTTGGTGCTGTTGTGGTTGAGCGAGTTTTATCGCAACGGCGCAAGAGGGGGCACGAATCTGGTGGCTTTGCAACCCATCCAGAAGCGAAACCTTAGCGGGCTCAGAGTGTGAACAAAGCTTCCAAGAGCTCAAGAAGAAGTTGACCTCTGCCCCAGTTTTGGTTCTTCCAGATGTCAAGAAAGATTTTGAGGTCTATTGTGATGCATCAAAGCAAGGACTTGGCTGTGTTCTTATGCAAGATGTAAAAGTGATAGCTTATGCTTCAAGACGATCGAAGCCCCATGAAGCAAACTACCCTACTCATGACCTAGAGTTAGGCTCAGTGGGTTCATGCCTTAAAGATTTGGCGCCATTACCTCATAGGTAATAGGTGTGAAATCTACTGTGACCACAAAAGCCTAAAGTATATCTTTACTCAAGCGGATCTGAATTTGAGGCAGAGAAGGTGGCTAGAGCTTATTAAGGACTACAATGTGAGAATTCATTACCACCGTGCAAGGCCAGCGTGGTGGCGGATGCCTTGAGCAGAAAGTTTATGCTAATACTTTGATGATCAAGGAGAGCCACCTACTTTGTATGAAGAATTCTTGAAGCTTAGACTTGAATTAGTTGAAGAGGATTCTTAGCGACACTTGAAGTGCAACCCACATTGCAAAAATAGATCAAAGCACCCAAGAGGAGATGCTAACATCCAAGAAATCAAGGCCAACATAAGAGAAGGAAGTCTGCAAGGTTTTCTATAGATGATCTAGAGTGCAGTTTGGTTTGATAAAAGGCTCATGTGCCCAATAACGCAGAGCTCAAAGAGGTAATACTTAAAGAAGCACATGAGACATTGTATTCTATACACCCAGGAGCTACAAAAATGTACCAAGATATCAAGGAATTGTCTTGGTGGCGAAAATGAAGAGAGAAATAGCAGATTTTGTGGCCAAATGTGACACTTGCCAAAAAGTTAAGGCGAAGGCACCAAAGACACGGAGGACTTTTAGTGCCTTTACCCATACCCGAGTGGAAATGGGAAGAGGTCGGGATGGACTTCATAACTAGTTTACCTCGTACCCAAGCCGGTTTTGATTCCATTTGGGTCATTGTGGATAGGTTAACAAAAATGGCTCACTTTATTCTGTGAAGACTACCTATGCAGAGACAGATGGCCGAGATCTACATGGCAAGGTTGTGTGCCTTCATGGTGTTCCAAAGAAGATAGTCTCGCACAGAGGATCCCAATTCACCTCCAAATTTTGGCAAAAGCTACATGATGCCTTGAGCACAGACCTTAATTTCGATCTTGCACCACCCACAAGCAGATGGCCAAACCGAGAGAGTTAATCAAGTCCTTGAGGACATGCTAAGAGCTTATGCTCTGGAAAGGCAATCTAGTTGGGACAAGATGTTGCCATATGCAAATTTTCCTACAATAATAGCTACTGCGAGCCTTCAAATGTCCCTTTTGAAGCTATTTATGGGAGAAATGTAGGACTCCTTGTCTTTGACAGAATCGGGTGAAGGTCAAGTTCTTGGCTTGACCTACTAAAAGAAGTCAAGATCAAGTAAGGTCAATAAGGGAGAAGCTAAGAAATTTGCTCAAACACGGCAAAAAGAGCTACGCAGATGTTAGACGTCGAGACCTAGCTTTTGTTCCAGAGACCAAGTCTACCTCAAAGTGTCACCTCTCAAGGGTATCAATGGTTCGAGTTAGTGGGAAACTTGCTCCAAGATTTATTGGACCCTTTCCATCCTTGCAGAAGAGTGAAGTAGCCTACAAGTTGGACCTCCCTCCTCATTTCATTGGGGTCCACAATGTGTTCCATGTCTCCCAGTTGAAGAAATGCTTGCGAGTGCGGAGAGGACCAGATGCCTTTAGAAGTGTGGACCTCCAAGAAGACCTCACTTACAGAGAGCACCCCATCAAGATTTTGGGCGTGTCGAGAGAGTTACAAGGAACAAGACCTCCAAGCGGTGCAAGGTGCAATGGAGTAACCACTCTGAAGCCGAGGCAACTTGGGAACGTGAAGAGGACCTCAGGAAGGAGTTCCCCCACTTGTTCCCTAGCTCAGCCTGAATCTCGGGGTCGAGATTCCCTTAAGGGGTGAAGGTTTGTAACGTCCCGTTTTCTTTAAAGTTTCTTGCCTGGTTTTCAAATAAAAGTAACCATTTGGCTTTATTGAGAATCCAAAGCTTAACCTGACGTTTTGAAATCTGGAGAGTTCAATTGGAATTAATTAAGCCTTAATTAAGTTCTTTGTTGGTGTTCCTTCTTTGTTTGAGCCTCTCTGTGTGTCCACAGGTTTGTCTCTTCTCTCTTAACTTCCTTTGTTGGGCTGAATCTCTTTGAGATCTAGACCTCTCTCTTATCTCCCCTCTGTTCGAACCTCTCCCTTGATTGGGGTTTTCCTGTCAAGGACCCGGCTCGGGTTTGTGTTTCAAAACCTCTTTGGTCCCTCCAAGCCACGCTTGGTTTTGTTTCTTTTGGACCTCCCGTGGACCTCTCCACGCTCTCTCGGAACCCCTGAGTTCTCTTGGGTGCTCCAGAGTCTCTCTGGACCTCCCAGCGCCCCTTTTGGGACCCTCCTAGACCTCCTCGTGGCTATTTGGACCTCCCTTGTGTCCAAATAGACCTCCCTTTGTCCTCAAGGACTTTTACGTGTCCTTGGACCTTCTTGGCGTCCTTTAAGACCTCCCTTGTTGAGATCTAGCCGCTCAGACCTCCCCTTGTTGAGATCTAGCCGCTCGAGACCTCCCCTTGTTGAGATCTAGCCGCTCGAGACCTCCCTTGTTGAGATCTAGCCGCTCGAGACATCCCCTTGTTGAGATCTAGCCGCTCGGACCTCCCCTTGTTAGGATCTCGCCATTAGGACCTCCTCTCGGGAGATCTTAGCCGTCGTGTCCTCCCTTAGTTGCATCCAAAGGTTCCGACCTCCTTAGGTCCAAGACCTCCTTAGCGCTTGGACCCATCTTTGACTCTCGTGGTCAGACGCTTGAGGCCTTGCCTTCTTAACCTTAGGACCATCCGATGTGGTTTGGATGGCCCGATCCTAAGGGCACGTTAGTTTGGTCCAAACGTTCCTATCCTTTTTGGCCGCCTGATTTCAATCGAGCGGCTCTGCTTTCTTCTTAGCGTTTTCCTTGTTTCGTGACCTCCTCTGGTTGTTTTGCAAAGACCACCTCCTCGGTCCTTCTTTGGTCTTTTGTAAGGACCACCCTCCTAAATCAGATATCCCTATTGGTCGGGACCTCCCTGCACCCTTTGATCTGGACCGTTGAGGTCCTCCCTTGAAATCTTGACCCTTAGACCTCCCTTGTGCAGTGTCGGCGTCCAGACCTCCTCGTGGTGAGCTTCACGGACCTCTTGTCCAGAACCTCCTCTTGGGTCCTTGGACCTCTGTCCGAGACCTCCCCTCTGAGTGTCTTGGACCTCTTGCCCAGACCTCACACAGTGGTCTTTGGCGGGATGACCCTTGCGGTGGGGCCACCTCTTTGACTTGTGGTGCACCCTTTTGGTCGGCCCCACTTGCCGGCCCTCTTCACCTTGTAATTATTGCTCTTGCCTCGTAACTCAGCGTATTTAATAGTTGTCGGGTCACATTAAATGCAATACATCCGAGTACTTTATTTCAATTCTTTTAGGGCAAGCCTTGCCCTAGTTGCCCCGATTGCCTACACCTCACCGAGTTTTTCCTTGTGGTGCACACTACCAACTCCGGCTATATAAAGCACAGGCGGGCGACCTTTGTAACTGTTTGCTCATTTCTTCCTTCCTGCCTCATTTGCTCGCTTCTTCCTTGTGCAAGACCTTTCCCAGGAGCTCTTTGAGGTCGTGTTAAGCCTCTTGGTTTCCTTTTTGGTGAGTTGGTTTGAGTTCCTTTTGGTTCTTTTGAAGTTCTCACGGCTTAGTGTGGTTTTGCTTATTTGGTTTTCTTCTAACGTGTAGATCACGAGTTCGAGGAGATCTTGGACCCGGCTCTTGCTCTGAAGGCTCTCCTTTGCTTGACCAAGGCAAGCCACAGATCCCTTTGATCATCTTGAACCAAGTTTAAGTAAATATATTTCGGTTTTACTTTATCATGCATGGCTATGTTTATATGAAAATGGTTTGGGCTGTAGTTACTTGCCTACTTGTCGTTATGCCTCCTTCATACCTTGTCTCCATCATATTGTCATGTTCACCTTGTGAGCCTTAGGGTGGATATTTAGTTGGTGTTCTTTGTTATTTGCCAACATGGGGGACCGTAGGTCTTTATAGCCTTGCTTAGAATACGTGGTTTGAGCGTATCATGCTTCATCTCTAATAATCTTGACTAATAATTATGAAATGTGTGGTCAAAAGCCATTGTTGAGCAACTATGGCGGGGCGCCTAAGTTGTGTTGACTGTGGTGTGAGATCACTTGGTTAAAAAGCACAGTGCCAAGACTGGGTGGTCTTTTGGCATGGGTTAATACAAATGGTTTTTTGAGGCAAGAAGGTAGGGAGTGAGTAGTGGGTGCTATGCACATTGGGTTTAATGGAAGTCTTGCCTTAGCACAATTAAGGACTTCACTTTGTGTGCATTGAATGGGGCCAAACAAAGCAACCACAAGATCATTTATGGGAATGGTGCTGGTGAATAATTAGCAATGGGTTGGCTTGGGGCTGTTATGGTTGAGCGTGTGATTCGTTGGCGCAAGAGGGCACCCATAACCTGCGGACTTCTAGACCACGAGGAGGATTATAAACCTTAGCGGGCGGCCGAGTCGAGCTTCAAAGCTTTGTAAAGGCCTTGCTGCGCTCTCTAGACTGCTCACCTTAGGAAGTGAGCAAGGGTGGCCGGAACCCGCCCCGCTAGAGAGATCGTGGATTGTGGGTAAAGTTGTACACCTCTGCAGAGTGTAAAGATCTATTCAATAGCCAAGTCCTTGGTCATGGACATGCTCGATGAAATGGTGCAAGGGGTAGCTGTTTCAAAAGCTTGTGCCATCGGACACTTCAGCGAGATGCCTTGGCTTTGCCTCGAAGAGACCTTGGCCGGCTCGGAGGGTCAAGGTTGGCTCGGGTAGTGGTCCAGGGGTTGGTCGGACCTCTGGAGTGGGTGCTCGAGTGGGTTTTGGGTAAGGACTGGTCACGGGTGTGACCTAACTCCTTCATTTTGGTTGTGGCTGTGAGTTGGTGCTCACCCCACCTTTTAAACATCAAAAGTATTATGTACTATGGTTTTACCTTCTTTGCTTTTCAATCTATTACTATTTTTATTGTTCAAATCGGCTTTGCAAACTAACCATACAACTCTCCATTGGTAAGTCCTTGCATGAATATTATTGCACCTTTGCTCTCTGTGACTTCTTGAGTACATTCCAAGTACTCATGGCTTAAGCCCTGTGTCAAAGCAGATTATGAAGATGACCAAATGCGGCGGTCTGAGAGACTCTTCGAGGAGGAGTTCTTGACGACTAAGTCGCTTAGGACGCCCTCCACCCGACGACTGTGGTGCTTGTTGGATGGCTTTTGCGTGTTCAGTGTTTGAGCCCTAGAAGCTCCTTGTTGCCGTTGTAAGTCCCGTTGGTGTTGTAAGCCCTCGATGGCGCACCTCTTGTTAACAAGCTTGGCCATAAGGTCCTATTATATAAAGTTTAATTTGTCTCGCTTCATCTCTGTTTGACCTCGTGGTTGTGGTATTGGCTTGTGTTCTTGTGCGGGCTAGCTCTGTTGTCCCGGGACTAGCTCGAGATGCAGGCGGGACCACCAGGAGGTCCCTCGACTTAGCTCGGAGGTCCCGCCGACCTCTCTTAGTGATGTGCTGGAGGTGCTACCGAGGGTGGCGGCCACGACCTCCGTGAGGTCTTCAAGACCTCTGGGAGGTCGATGGCGGACCAAGACCTCCAGAGGTCCGCAAGACCTCCTAGGAGGTCCTGGCAGACCTCCTCGGTAAAGCTCCATGCGGTGCTACCACATCTTTCCGTGGTGACTTCGCAGCGCAAAAAAAAATGGTCTTCCCAGACCTCTTGCGGTACATCACGGGGTGGGTCGTCACACAAGTCCTTGGTTATGGACACCTCCCGGAGAAGTGGTGCAAGGGGTAGTTTTTGAGAAATTTGTGTTCTCTGGGCCCCCCTGCGAGAGGCCGTGGCTTTGCCTCGAAGAGACCTTGGCCGGCTTTAGAGGGGTCATGGCTGGCTTGGGGTGTGGTCCAAAGGATGGGTTTGTGTAACGTCCCGTTTCCTTTAAGTTTTTGCCAAGTTTTCCAAAATAAAAGTAACCATTTGGCTTTATTGAGAATCCAAAGCTTAACCTGATATTTTGAAAATTTGGAGAGTTCAACTGGAATTAATCCAACCTTAACTAAGCTCTTTGTTGGTGTTCCTTGCCGGTTGTGGCTCTCTGTTGTGTCTTTGCTGCCCTTGGCCTGTTGGTTCTCCGAAGCCTCTCTGTGTGCCCCTGGTTTGTCTCTTCTCTTTTAACTTCCTTTGTTGGTTTGAATCTCTTTGAGACCCATATCTCTCTCTCTCTCTCTTCTCCCTCTCAACTCCGCCTTGCTTGGGGGTTTTCTGTTAAGGACCCAGCTCAGGTTTGTGTTTCAAAATCTCTTTGGTCTCTCCAAGCCACGCTTGGCTTTGCTTCTTTTGGACCTCCCCGTGGACTTCTCCACGCTCTCTTGGAACCCCTGAGTTCTCTTGGGCGCTCCAGAGTTTCTCTGGACCTCCCAGTGCCTTTTTGGGACCTTCCTAGACCTCCTCGTGGCTATTTGGACCTCCCTTGTGTTCAAATAGACCTCCCTTTGTCCCTACAGACCTTTCTTTGTCCTACGGACCTCCTCAGCGTCCTTTAAGACCTCCCCTTGTTGAGATCTGGCCGTTAGGACCTCCTCTCTGGAGATCCTAGCCGCACAGACCTCTCCTTGTTGAGATCTGGCCGTTAGGACCTCCTCTCTGAGATCCTAGCGATAGACCTCCCTTGTTGAGATCTCGCCGTTAGGACCTCCTCTCTGAGATCCTAGCCGCATGCACCTCCCCTTGTTGAGATCGGCCGTTAGGACCTCCTCTCTGAGATCCTAGCCGCATGCACCTCCCTTGTTGAGATCTCGCCGTTAGGACCTCCTCTCTGGAGATCCTAGCCGCATGCACCTCCCCTTGTTGAGATCTTGACCGTTAGATCTCCCTTTGGAGATCTACTCGTCAGACCTCCCGCACCCTTTGATCTCGACCGCTGAGGTCCTCCTCTCGAGATCTTGGACCGCTAGATCTCCCTTTTGGAGATCTACTCGTCAGACCTCCCTGCACCCTTTGATCCGGACCGCTGAGGTCCTCCCCTCTAAGATCTTGACCGCTAGATCTCCCTTTTGGAGATCTACTCGTCAGGACCTCCTCTGCACCCTTCGATCTGGACCATTGAGGTCCTCCCCTCTGAGATCTTGACCGTTAGATCTCCCTTTTGAGATCTACTCGTCAGACCTCCCTGCACCCTTTGATCTCGACTGCTGAGGTCCTCCCTTTGAGATCTTGACCCTTAGACCTCCCTTGTACAGATCTCGAGTGTCGGGACCTCCTCGTTGAGCTTTGAGGACCTTTTGTCCAGACCTCCTCTTGAGTCCTTGGACCTCCTGTCCCAGACCTCCCCCTCTCGAAAGTGTCTTGGACCTCTTGCCCAGACCTCACCGTGGTCTTTGGTGGAGATGACCCTTGCGGTGGGGCCACCTCTTTGACCAAGCAGGTGCACCCTTTGATCGCCCACTTGCCACCTCTCTCCACCTTGTAATTATTGCTTTGCCTCGTAACTCAGGCGCATTTAAGAGGTGTCGGGTCACATTAAATGCAATCACATCTGAGGTACTTTATTTAAATTCTTTTAGGGCAAGCCACGCCCTAGTTGCCCGTTGCCAACACGCCATCGAGCTTCCTTGTGGTGCACTCCACCAACTCGGCTATATATAGCTCTGGCGGGCAAGCCTTTGTAACTTTGTTGCTCATTTCTTCCTTGTCTCCCCCACCTGGTTTCCTCCTTGCACCAGACCTCCCCGGAGCTCGTTGAGGCTGTGCTGAGTTTCTTGGTTTTCCTTTCTTGCTGAGTTAGTTTGTGTTCCTTGGAGTCTTTTGAAGTTCTTTGGCTTATGATGGTTTTGCTTATTTGGTTTTCTTGCGAACGTGTAGATCACGAGTTTGAGGAGACCTTGGACCCAGCTCTCTCTACGGAAGGCTCTCCACTACTTGACCAAGGCAAGCCACAGACCTCCTTTTGATCATTTTGAACCTAGTTTTGCAAATGTATTTTGGTTTTACTTTATCATGCATGGCTATGTTTATAAGAAAAGGTTTGGGCTGTAGTTACTTTCCTACTTGCTGTTATGCCTCCTTTGTTCTTTGTCCTTATCATGTTGTCATGTTCGTCTTGTGAGCCCTAGGATGGTTATTTAGTTGGTATTTCTTGTTACATGCCAACATGGGGCCGTAGGTCTTTATAGCCTTGCGTAGAAAACGTGGTTCGAACGTATCATGTTTCATCTCTAATAATCTTGTCTAATGACTTATAAATGTGTGGTTGGTACCACTGTTGAGCAGCTATGGCAGGATGCCTAAGCTATGTTGACTATGGTGTGAGACCACTTGATTAAAAACTGTTGTGCCAAGACTGGGTGGTCTTTTGGCAAGGGTAATTACAAAAGGTTTCGCTGAGGCAAGAAGACAGGGAGTGAGTAGCGGGTGCTATGCACATTTGGGTTTGTGGAAGTCTTGCCTTAGCACAATTAAGGACTTAACTTTGTGTCTATTGATCTGGGCCAAACAAGTGCAACCACAAGATCATTTATGGGAATGGTCGGGGCTGAATAATTAGCAATGAGATGGCTTGGGGCTGTTGTGGTTGAGCGTGTGATTCGTTAGCGCAAGAGGGGGCACCCCATGAACCCTGCGGACTTCTAGACCAAAGGGGGGATTGCGAAACCTTAGCGGGCAGCTCCGTGTCAGTTCAAAGCTTTGTAAAGGCCTTGCCGCGCTCTCTAGACTGCTCACCTTAGGAAGTGAGTAAGGGTGACCGGAACCCATCCCGCTAGAGAGATCGTGGATTGTGGGTAAAGTTGTACACCTCTGCAGAGTGTAAGATCTATTCGAATAGCCAAGTCCTTGGTCATGGACATGCTCAGTGAAAATGGTGCAAGGGGTAGTTGTTTCAAATTTGTGCCACTAGACACTTCAGCGAGGTGCCTTGGCTTTGACTCGAAGAGACCTTGGCCGGCTCCAGAGGGGCCAGGGTTGGCTCGGGTGGTGGTCCAGGGGCTGGCTCGGACCTCTGGAGTGGGTGCTCTAGAGTGGGTTTTGGGTGAGGACCTGGTCACTGGTGTGACCAGACCTCCCCCATTTTTGTTGTGGATGTGAGTTGGTGCTCCCTCCACTTTTTCTATCATCAAATCTATTATGTACTATGGTTTTACCTTGCTGCTTTTCAATCTATTATTGTTATTATTGTCAAAATTTGGCTTTGCGCAAACTAACCATACAGCTCTCACTTGGTAAGCCCTTGCATGAATATTATTGCATAATTGCTCTCAGGACTTGGCCGAGTACATTCAAAGTACTCATGGCTTAAGCCCTATGTCAAAGTAGATTATGAAGATGATCAAGTCTTGAGGCGGTCTGAGACCTCTTTGAGGAGGAGTTCTTCGACGACTAAGTCGCTTAGGACGCCCTCCACCCGGCTGACTGTGGTGCTTGTTGGATGGTCAGTGCTTTCGCTTTGGTGTTGGAGCCTTAGAGCTCCTTGTTGCCGGTTGTAAGTTCTTGCTGGTTTTGTAAGCCCTCAGTGGCAGACCTCTTGTTAACAAGCTTGACCATAAGGTCCTGTTATATAAAGTTTAATTTGTCTGCTTCATCTTTGTTTGACCTCGTGGTTGTGATATTAGCTTGTGTTCTTGTGTGAGCTAGCTCTGTTGTCCTGGGACTAGCTTGGATGCACAGGGGCAGGACCTCCAGGATGTCCTACGGGACTTAGCCTGGGAGGTCCTGTCGGACCTCTCTAGTGATGTACCTAGAGGTGTTACCGAGGGTTGCGGGCCAAGACCTCCAGGAGGTCTTGAAGACCTCCTGGGAGGTCCTGGCAGACCTCCTTGGGAATGCACCGTGCGGTGCTACCACTCCTTTCCGTGGTGGCTCTGCAGCGCAAAAAAAAAAGGTCCTCCCGGACCTCCTGCGGTGCATCACAGGGTGGGACATCACAACCTCCCCGTGGTTGTGTTTGTCTTTTGGACCTCCTGTCCATAGTACCTCCTCCTTGTGTTTAGACCTTTGTGGTCTAACCCTCCTCCTTGTGTTTAGACCTTTGTGGTCTAGACCCCCTCCTTGTGTTTGGACCTTTGTAGTTAAGACCTCCTTGGTTGTCTTAGGACTTCCTGTCCTCAGACCTCCTCGCAGGACCTCCTTTCAGGATCTCCTCGCAGGACCTCCTCCTTGGACCATTCCCTTTGACCATGTGTTCACCTTTTTTACTGGCTCCCTTGACAGTCTTAAGCGCATTTGATGTGGGTTGAGTCACATTAAATGATGTCATCTACCTTTGTACCTTTCTCTACCTTTTTGTCACCTCCTTAGCCCTGTTTCTATCCTTTTTCGTACCTTGTGGCAATGTGCCTTTGTACTAATGCCTTGAACCTGGGTGTCCCCTTTTGATGGTGCTCCTATTCTCCTTTTCCTTTAAATAGGGCACCAGGGGCACCCATTTCCTCCCTGTTCGTCATTTCTTCTCGTCCTCTCTTTCTCTCGGTTCTAGAGAAGCTCTCCTTGCTCCTCTGGGACCCCTTCGGTTTTGGACCTCCCCCTTGTTGGACCTCCCCCTCTGTGGATCTTTTCCTTCTGTTCTTGCTAGTTCTTTCGGTTTCCGTTTGGAGCTGCTTTATTTAGTTGTTTTTCTTTGCAACGTGTAGTTTCCGTTGGTGCTAAGGAGCTCGGTGAACCAGCAGCCCTTGTTGAAGCTCAGCAGCTCGCTACTGAAGGCAAGTCGTGGGACCGTTGACCATCTTGATCCCATTTGCAAAAGTATTTTGATTTGTAAACTTGCATTTGCTATTTGTATAAAGTTGGTCTTGGGCATAGTTATCTAGCTACTTGTTTTTACACCTCCTTGCCACTTTGCAACCGACATGTTGATATGTTACCTTTGATAACCCTAGCTTGGGTATTGTTAGTTGGACATTCTTGCTTACCAACATGGGTATCGTTCTTGCTTAGCCATGCTCTAGTAGACGCTGGTCTCCTCATGAATCAATATCGCTAAACTTGACTAATTGAATTATGGAACTTTGGTTGGTGCCACGGATAAGCAACTAGGGTTGAAGCCATAGTTATGTTGTTTGTGGTGCGAGGCCACTCTAAAAATGTGTTGTGCTAAGACTAGGGTGGTCTTTGGCCAAGTGAAACCCCAAATCTTGTTTTATGCTCGGGCAAGTTGGCCAGAGGCGAGTAGTGGGTGCTCCATGAGTTGTTGCTATGGAGTCACTTGGGTGCTTCGTGAGTTGTTGCTATGAGTCACCTGGGTGCCCCAGAGTTGTTGCTTGGGGTCACATTGGGATGAAGATAGCCTTCCTGAGCAGCCAATTAAGGACTGAACCTTGGGAGTCATTGATCTGGGCCATGTCGTGGAACCACATGTCCATTATGGGGTGGACCAGGTGTAATAATTGGTCATGCTCTGATTCGGTTCCAAGGTAGAGGAGGTGCTGTTAGCGCACCACGACACAAGAGGGGGCCACTAGGTGCTATATGCACACTGTGATGGCGAAACCTTAGTGTTGGTGACTGGGTCAGAGCAGGTCCTTGTAAAAGCCTGGTGGTGGTCTCTACTTGATTCACATGTCTAAGGTAACGTGTGTAATATCAAGCGATTACCTCTTGTGGGTAAAGTTGTACACCTCTGCAGAGTAAATCTATTCGAATAGCTACGTCCTCGGTTATGGACACGCTCGGAGATTTCGAATGAGGGTTAGAATTCCTTTTATGAAATTGTGTTCCTTCTAGGCGCTTTGGTGAGAGGTCATGGCTTTTACCTCGAAGAGACCTTGGCCGGCTCCAAAGGGGTCATGGTTGGCTCACAAAGTGGTCCAGAGGCTGGTCTTGTGGTGCTCTGGAGTGGGTGCTCCAGAGAGGTCCGGGTTGGGGTCTTGGGAGTGAGTGGATGCTCACTGTCTCCTTTGCAAAATCAAATGTAATTATGTATTATGCTTTTAAACTTGAGCTTTGCAATATATTATGTTATTTACTGTCAAACATTGCTTTCTGCAACTAACCATACAGCTCTCATTGTCAAGCCGTGCATAATATTACTTGCATACCTTACCCATGGCTTGCTGAGTACATTCAAAGTGCTCATTGGCTTGTGCCCTGCTATTTTTGATTAGCAGTGGTGGGAGATCCAAGTGATCAGGAGCTCTCAGGAGGAGAGCTCTTTTGAAGACCTTGCGCAGTAGGTGGCGTCCTCCACTTGGTAGCCTATGGGCAGGCCGAATGGACCTTGCTGTTGTTTTGTTTCCGCTGTGTTGTGTTCTCTTTTGTTGTTAGCCTTGAGTGGCACCCTTGTACTAACCTTGGCCATAAGGCCTCTTGTTAATATATGTGTTATTTTGGACCGCTTCTCCTTGTGCGTGTTGTATGGATTTGATTACACTAATGTTAGATTTGTGCGAGCTAGCCAATCTGATCCTGGGACTAGCTCGGTGTGCACAGGGCCAAGACCTCCAGGAGGTCTTGGGATCTCCTGAGAGGTCCTGGCGGACCTCCTCTCGGACTTACTGCATGGTCCTTCCCGGATCATGCAGACATCGACGCCTCAGGCGGTCCTTCCGACCACCCCGAGCTCTGGCAATGCTTGCAGCTATAGCCCGATACTACCGCCTCCTCAAGTGCGGTAATCGAGTTAAAAAAATCCAGCAAGATGTTCCGAGGGAGTTCCTCACATTTTCATACCTTTGAAAAACATCATGTAATCAAGAATGAATATCTACAAAATAGTTAGAATAGTCTAGCCATGTAGCATCAATAAGAAGATCAGGAACATTAGCAGATCCTTGAATTTTAGCTCTACGATCTAAAATAAATGCAAATGCATATAGGAAAGGGATTTCTGTAACACCCCGATTTTTGGAGCCTTTTTAAACCTTCGAAATAAAAAGAACCATTTTGTTTTGATGAGAATTCAAAGATTAACTTGAAATTTTAGGATGGATTTCAAATTAACTAACTCAAACTTCAACTAAAATTCCTTGATGGTTTGTTGAGTTTGTTGGAGCTTTGGTGATCTTCCCCTTTTTCTGTGCTTGCTTTGCTCTCCTTTGGGCCAGACTTCTTTAGGTCTAGACCTCCCCAAGTGCTTGTACCTTCCCCAGTCTAAACCTCCTTCTGTGGTTCCCTCCCAAGTTTTAGACCTCCTCAAGTCTAAACCTTTCTCAAATCCAATTGAACTCACTCTCTCTATCTTTTGAACCCCACTGTGTCCATTTGGACTTACCTCCTTTGCTTTAATCCTTGAAACTCCCTCTGAAAGTTTTCTTCTGTTCCAACCCTAGATTACCGCTTCTTCAAATCATGCAGTAATACCGCCGAGGAAAATCGTGAGTCCAGAAACATGTGTTCTGGAATTTCCTTACCACCTTGTAGCAGTCGAAACTACCTAATAACGGTAGTACTACCCCCACCTTGCGGTGTTACCGTTTCTCAGGACCTCTGGAAAACTATGATTGGACCTCCCTGTGCTCCTGGAACCATCTTAAAATTTATTTGGACCTCCCCGTGTCCCTCAGGACCTCCCTGTGTCCTCTAGGACCTCCCCTTTCCTTATTTGGAACTCCCTGTGTCCTTCAGGACCTTCCCATGTCCTCTAGGACCTCCTCCTTGTCCATTTGGGCCTCCCTCGTACCCGTTCGAGCCCCCCCCCCCGCGCGTTTGATCCGGACCTTTATCGCTTGTGTACCGTCCGATTTGCATTGGACGGTTTGATCTTGGTGAGGCGTTCGGATGGTCCGAACGTCCCACCCACTATGAGCCCTCAGATCTTTGTTGGACGGTCCGATTTGCATAGGCATTCGGACGGTCCGAACGTCCCAACCATTTTGGACCGCCCGATTCAGTTCAATAGCTGAGATCTAGAGTTGGCTCTGATGGTCCGAACGGCCCAATAACTTTGGACCGTTCGATGGAAATCCAATGGCTCCCGCTTCTCTCGCTTCTTATCTCACTATTGGCCACCTCCCTCTTGTTAGATTTGGCCGTTAAGACCTCCCCTTTGAAGATCTTAACCGTTCAGACCTCCTCCTTTGTTGATCTGACCGTTAAGACCTCCCTTTGGAGATCTTAACCGCTCGCACTCTCCTTTGTAGATCCGACTGCTAAGACCTCCCTTTGGAGATCTTAACCGCTCGCACCTCCCTTTGTAGATCTGACCGTTAAGACCTCCCTTTAGATCCCAACTGCTCGCACCTCCCCTTTGTAGATCTCGACTGCTAGGACCTCCCTTGGAGATCCTAACAGCTTCGGACCTCCCCTTTGTAGATCTCGACTGCTAGGACCTCCCTTGGAGATCCTAACAGATTCGCACCTCCCCTTTGTAGATCTCGACTGCTAGGACCTCCCTTGGAGATCTTAACCGCTCAAACCTCCTCCTTTGTAGATCTAACCGCTAAGACCTCCCTTTGGAGATCTTAACTGCTCGCACCTCCTCCTTTGTAGATCCGACTGCTAGGACCTCCCCTTTGGAGATCTTAACCGTCCAAGACCTCCTCCTTCGATTAGATCCGACCATTAGGACCTCCCCTTGAAAAACAAAAATGGACAAATGGATTTGGTCTTGGGCGGATTGGTTGTTTGGCTGGTGCAGGGTTATGCACGGGCTCAACTCGGGTAGGGTTGAGGCCTAGGGGTTTTGTGTTAGCCGCCCAAGCCATATGAGGACCGGTCTGCGAGCCGCATATTGCTAGCCACCATCGTACAACCACATGTCCCGAGAAATGGGCAAAGGGACCTGACCGACTAATTTGCAAAGCTCCATTGCGGTTGACCCTGTTGATGCGGTGGGTAGTCATGTTACGACCTTTGCAGTCCCACCTGGCGCAAGAGGGGGCCTGAACCCTGCGGATGGGTAATCCAAAGGGGGTGAAACCTTAGCGGGGGTGGACTGCGTTGGCGTGATGCATTGTAAAGGCCTTGTCATGTACTCTAGACCTCTCACCAAAGGAAGTGTGAGGTGGCGTTGACGGATGCCAAACAAACTAGAGAATTCATGTCATGTGGGTAAAGCTGTACACCTCTGCAGAGCGTAAATCTATTCGAATAGCCGTGTCCATGGTCATGGACATGCTAGCAAAGCCACTCAAAGTTAGCTCTTGGTTTTGGTTTTCAAAGGACTTACGAAATTGGTTTTGGATTTCTAGCCAAATGGTTAATGGGCGGGGAGCCATGTGACAAAAGGGTATCCTTCACCACTCGTGATGAATGTTATCCAACTGAAAATTGAGTTTTGAAAATGAACTTTTACCTATTATAATTGCTTTGGAACTTAGTACTTGTAATTGAAACAAACTTGGCTTTACGCAAATCAACCCTAATATGCCTTCCTTTGATATATCCATTATGCATGTCATACTGTTATTTGACGAGTGTAACTTGCGAGCACGGTTGTTGTGCTCACTCTTACTTGAATAACCATTTAGCAGGAGAGGACTATGAAGAGGAAGATCCACAAGATGAGTAGGCCGCGCCCTCCAGCCAATCACCTATGGTGTAATGGATGGAGTCCATCCTTTTGTTTCCAGCTGTGTATTTTGCTCTTGGTTGCCGGAGCTTGTAAGCAACCCCTTGTATTCAACCCTCTTTGCTGTTAATAAAGCCTTTTGTGGATGTGTGTGTTATCACTTGTTTCGCTGTGAGAACTAGTCATTGATCCCTGGCCCTGGGGACTAGTTCAGATCACAGAGGACAGGAGGCATTTCCAAGCCCACAACCTCCTGGAGTTTGGTCCCGCAAGGACCTCCTCTTAGGATGTGCCGAGCGGTATTACCGGGTCTCCTTGTGGTAGTACCGGAGGGGCATGTGGGGCTGGAAATGGTCTCAGGTCCAAAGACCTCCTTGGGTCGGGATCCCAGACCTTCGAGCGGTCCTACCGGACCTCTTGAGAGGTCTAGGCGGTCCTACCGGGATGCTCTATGGGATGTCCTGGGAGTCCTTTGTGGACTTCCCAGGAGGTCCTGATGGACCTCTCGGGTAGCCCCTGGCTAGGTCGTACCAAGTGGTATCAGAGCATCTTGACTGCAGGACGCAGCCTAATAGAATGGTCGTTAGGAAAAGTTCAAAATGTGTTTTGCTAAACAAGAGAAATAAATTGTTCTCTCCTTACCTGAGTCATCTATCTATTCTCATCACCTTCTCTGTATCTCTTCTTACCTTATTTCCTTCTTATCTTTTTGCTTGCCTCAACGTTTTATAAAGTTAAATGGATTTCTTTTCCTTGAAATATCAATAGGGCCGATTTAGATCTTTGTTGTAGAAATAAGGACCTCCCTGTTTGTGGCCTTGAGTGGCAGTCCCTTGCAAAGATCACCCCTGAGGCTTCTTTGCAAGAGGCCACCCCTCATGACCATGACCTCACTGCTTGCAGCCCTAAGGGCGGCAAGTCTCGAGTAGAATTTGCTTGAGTTTCTGAGTTGGCCATTTTTGCTGGCTTGGCTGTTTTAACCTCTCCCCTTTAGCCTTTCCACCTTTTTCCTAATTCTTGGACCTGCAGCAGATGGTGACCACTAGGGGTAGCGGCAGTACAAGTGGCCAAGGCCGAGCCTCTGGGAATGATCCAGAGACTCCTTTGCCTCAGCCACCACCTCCTCCAGCCGAAGGGCCAAATTGGAATCAAATGATGGCAAACCAGGCTCAATTGATCAATCTACTGGCTCAGTCCATCAACAATACTCAAAACCTCCAAGTAGCGGTAGCAGCTCAACCACCGGTGTATGTTCCACCTCCTAGAGCAAACATTTCTGAGTTTATGAGGATGAGGCCACCCACATTTTCTAGCACCACTAAGCCTTTGGAAGCTGATGATTGGCTCAGAGTTGTAAGCAGAAAACTTGACATGATCCAATGTACAGACAGAGAGAGTGTAACATCCCCAAGTTAATTAATGATAATTAGTATGTATCTTATCAGCATGCGTGACATTTTGAAAACTTTTGCATCATTTATTGCGCTAGAAAAATCTCATACAAAGTTTAAACATACAACTTAAAGTTAAGTTCCAAAAGAAATCAAGAACAAAAACTTATGATTATCTTCTGGAAACAATTTATTAAAATACTATAATAATTATCATGAATAAATATAATTTTTCCCAAATTTTGGGAACTTAAATTGACCCAATGAAAATTCAAACTCAAATCAATAACCTATCCCAAGTTTGAATTTAAATTATGCAAATTAAATCATGAACAGTGGGTTTTCAAATTTTATTTGGGAGCTAGGATGTCCCAGGAACACCCTTGAATTAATTCAGAATTTTTAAAATTTTATTTCTATTTCTTAAGCCCTAGTCAAACTTGTTGTTTATTTGGTCAACTGATTTTAAAACCTCGGGCTCAGTACTGTTCACCTGACTCGAACCTGACCCTAGCTCGAACCCGACGCAACGCGGTGCCACCCAACCGCCTAAACCCCCTCAAATCCTAGCCATCCATTTCTTATCGTGCGGCCTATATGCCCTAAAACTGATCTCACCAATTCTTTCTCATGAGACGGCTTGCCATTGTACTAGGCATGAACTCAGGGGAAGTTTTGGATGACCTAGTCCACTCTTTTAAGCTTTTTGTGCTTGAGATGGTCGCGGCAAGGCTTGAGATCTAGCACATCGCTAAAAAGCAAATTGTCAAAATTGGTTGAAGCTTAGGAAGAGGTTGTGGATGGCTCCTAGTCCAGGATCTTCTTTACTAAGATAGACCTTTAATCAACTTGAATATTCATTGCAAATGAAAAGCAGTTGAAAATTGGGCTTTTGAGGCATTTTGAGCTAAATGATTCAATTCAGAACTTTTTGTCTCTAAAATGGTCTTTGCTAGTTTCTGGATCTCACATTGATATTCTAACAAGGCCATTATCACTTTAGGATAACTGTTGTTGAGCTTGTTAATTTTGAAGCGTTGCTTAATTTAATCCAACAACTTGTGGTACTTTGAGCTCTTTAGCCTAGCTTTGCTATATATGTCTTAACATGATCTTGCTAGCTTTTTCAGGCTTGTTGTATCTTGAGTAATGGTAGAAATGCTAGCCTGTTCAATTGAGTAATCTCCAAAGCTTCTTATACCTCAAAATTGAAAAATCAAAACAAAAATGAAGCCACCCTATTGCATTTCATGCATACTTTTTCTTTTGCTTCTTCCTTATTGTTGCACTTGTCATCTCTAGATGAGAGAAAGGCTTGATTCCTTGATGAATCCATTGTCAAAGGGGGAGAAGTTTTGGCAAAAATGTGGAAATGAGCCTTCAGGAAAAGGGGGAGAAGTTCAGGATGTTAAGGGGGAGAAGTTTTGTAAGAATGAGGAGTTAGGAGCTTTTTGGAGAGAATTGGAGAAAAATGAAAATTCTGAAAATTTCTCTTGTAAATTGGTGATCATAGTGAGGGGGAGCATTTAAATTGCATTCTTTTGATCTTCTTGTCCTAACTGAATCTGAATTGCAATTCTTGAAGACTCACAATGATCAAAGGTCAAATAGAACAATCGTTCTTTCATATGGACCTTAAGTGAGATTTTTGTCACTTCTCTGAAAATTGAAGCTTTTCTTGCTTCTTCTGCCGTGTCTCACTTGCTGAAACAATTCTGAAGCCAACTTGGTCTTTCTCGTTGCTTTCTCCTGTATTTGAGCCAAGTTGAGCCTTTGCGCGAAAATTTCATGTATTTTCTTTTTCAAACCATCAAACTTACATTTTTGGAAAATTGCCAATGTGTTCATCAAGGGGGGGATTGTGGATATCATGAGGACATTATGGATGTCATGGGACATGCCCATGATCTTAGGTGATGAGACAATTGGCAATTATTTTGAAAGTTTGTTGAATTCTGTGGTTTTCAGCAAGTGTCATGTTTTGCGGTAGTACCGGCATTGTGGCCGCGATACTACTGGTGGGCGGTATAACCGCAAGATGGAGCGGAACTACCGCAAGTGTCATTCCAAACGTGTAAGGATCGTGTGAGGCATCCGATTGGAATCGGACAACCCAGATTCGTTTGAGGCCTTTTGTGCGTTCAAGTGGAGCGGTAGTACCGTTTGGGAAGTGGCGGTAGTACTGCATCCCGGTAGAATCGTTTGTGACACAGCGGTATGAAAATTCCAGAGAAGGTGTCTCTGGTGCTCTGATTTTCTTGAGGAGCGGTACGACCGTGCTTTGGTTGCCGGTAGTACCGCATGGCGGAATGACCGCATGTGTGCGATATGGATTTTCCAGAGGAGTTGTTTTTGGAGATTTTGGGATTCTCCGAGTGGCGGTATGACCGCAGTGCTTTAAGCGGTATGACCGCATGGTGGTAATACTGGGAATGTGTGGCGGTAGTACCGCTTTTGGAATGAATTGAGCTGAATGTTGTTTCAATTGGAGAATTGATTTTGGGTTAGGTCAAGTTCATGTTCATCTGTGCATATGTGTTGCATGATGCATGTTTTGGCTAACGTGGGTCAAGTTGTGAAGAACTTATTCCCAGAAATGGTTTCTTGATCTATTGTCGCAGGTGGGCTTGCGTGTCTATGACGGTCGTGGCGAGGTGGATCGACTAAGCTTGGAGAGCCGAGGTCCAAACGATCAAGGATGCCGTGAGGTCTCAAGACTCAAGCGGCGCTTGAGAATGGACATGGATGACCGAACGAAAGCCGGTCGATCGGTTGGATCAAGCGGCGTGGGAGTCGTTGCAAGTGCTCGCAGGTGCGGTGGGATCCGGACGGGAGAGACTTGACGACATGGAGCCATTGATCAACCTACACGTGGCGAAGCATGGGATTGCTTCACGATCTGTGGACTCGGTCTTTTGGAGAAGGATCGAGAAGGGGTATTTTGGTAATTTCACCAAATACCGCCTTGGTGGCCTTTGGCTAAACCACGGCGTGGGTCGGCACATGGTGAAGCGGTTTAGGTCAATCGACGATGAAGACAGCGCTTTGAGTTGCGTGCATTGTGTTAACCCATTGTGTGTTAGGGTTTAATGGGTACCCTAATGGAATATTCTCTAGATGCTTAGCCTCCATATAAATAGAGGGGTGTTGGCTGCTGTGTGTGCTGCTGAAGCCAAGGGAGAGCCAGCTGAACCCATTGAGGTGTGCCCTATTTTGCTTAGGGTTTTGAGAAGAGAAAGGGAGAGCTAGGGTTCTAGAGTGGGATTGAGTGTGTGCTCGTGAATAGAGCTTTGTCCTCCTAGATTGGAGTGGCTGTAACCAACAATTATCCATCTATCCAAATCAATCCAACCAGATTTTGCAAGATGAGTCTCTATTTCGTTTTTATGTTCATCCTCTTTATTTGATGATTTGGGGCTTTCTTTGATCCGCGAGTTTTTGCTTGATTTCTTCTCTTGATCTAGCTTGCTGTGACATGTGGGAACACATCTAGGGTCATCTTGATCATCAATCACCCACGAGCAAGTCTCTAGATCATATTTCGATTTTGACTCGGTTTTTGAGCATCCTTAGTTCAATCTGAAAAAGATAGGAACTTTGGCATGGATCTTTGCGATCTTTGATTGGAATAGGTTTCTAATATCTTAGAGAAGGTGTGTCTCAAATTTGGTAAGGTTTGCCCTTACAGATCAAAAGTTAGATCGATTTGAGTTTTGGTTTTCGGGCTGTCTGTTCTATTCATCGTCAGGATAATCGGTAGTACCTTTCATTTGCCTGCGGTAGTACCTCAATGTGGTAGTACCTTTCATTTGCCTGCGGTAGTACCTTTCATTTGCCTGCGATAGTACCTCAGTGCGGTAGTACCTTTCATTTGCCTGCGGTAGTACCTTTCTTTACACTGTGGTAGTACTGATTCTTGAATTTTCTGCAGACCTTCTTCAGTGTTTGCTGTTGCACTTTGGAGGTTAGGAGAAGATTCAACACAAGACTTCCACTGTGCTTAAGCATTGATCTTCATAGCTCTCATAGCTATTGGAGAGATTTGCGAGTTGAATCCATTCTTTGGGAAAAAGATTTGGTGCTCCTGTTCACCCTCCCCCCCCCTCTAGTCGCCTATTCCGGTCCTACACGTTAAGACCTCCCCTTTGGAGATCTTAACCGTTCAGACCTCCTCCTTTGTAGATCTGACCGTTAGGCCCTCCCCTTTGGAGATCTTAACCGTCCAAGACCTCCTCCTTCGATTAGATCCGACCGTTAGGACCTCCCCTTGGAGATCCTAACCGTCCAAACCTCCCCTTGATTTAATCCGACCGTCAGGACCTCTTCCCAATCCTTTTACAAGGACCTCCCTTGCGAGTTAAGACCACTTGTTGGCCAGGACCTCCGGCCTTGTGCACTTGGCCTCCCTAGTGGGTGAGGACCTCCCCTTGACCTCTGCAGACCTCCCCTTCGGGCCTTGACTGGTCCCACTTATCAGTCACGGCTCCTTTCTTTACTCTTTGACCATGTCCTATGCACCCGGAAGTCTTCAAGCATTTAATGCCTATTATGTCGCATTAAATGCTACCACCTTTTTGCAGCACTGAGTTACCTTTTGTCTTATCTTATACCAACTCCTATTATTTCGTTCACTCACTTTTTGAGCCCGAGAACTCTTGGAAATATCGGCAGCTCAGGTTATATATAGCTTGGGCAGCCCTTCCTCTCTCACTTTTTCCTCATTTCCACTCTCCAGCTCAACCGACCAGCTCTTCGACCTCCCTCCAAGCTCTCTGGACCCCCTCCAGCAAGCTCTTTGGTCCTCCTCCTGACCTCCCAACCTCTCAGTTGGTTTTACATTGAAGTTTATTTGGAGTTTCTTTGGATCTTGCTTGAGCTCTATATGAGTCATTTTGTTTTCCCACCGTGTAGATTGCGACGGTAGTGAGGAACAAGGGTCCCTTGAAGAGGAAGAAGAAGCTGAAGACTCTGAGCAAGGCAAGTTACACTCTTGACCATATTGCACCTATTACTTCAAGATACTTATGTTGGTTTCAAAGATGTATGCATGCTTACTTTTAGTAAGTTATTTCAATGCCTATCTTTCTATCCATAGATATGCCTACTTCCATTGTATGGCCATTGTCTATATTGAACCAACTTCATCGTCACCTTAGATAAAACCTGGTTTTTGCAATAGTAAGGACCAGAAGCTTTTGAAAAATGAATGCTTAGTCTTGCTAGACCAAACATCTTGATTTGGGAAATGTTTCTTCCAACAGACCAAAATATTCATCAGTTTTAAAGCCATGACATTGGGTTGTCATGGAGGTTTTGAAAATGTAAATGGACAAATGGATTTGGTCTTGGGCGGATTGGTTGTTTGGCTGGTGCAGGGTTATGCACGGGCTCAACTCGGGTAGGGTTGAGGCCCAGGGGTTTTGTTGTGAGACCCCGGGGTATTTAACTTGTAATACTTAGCCATCCACTCGACCCTAGTATCACAAACCAAATATCTCGTGCCTCGGGAAAATGTATACATCCCGTATGTCAGATACACACCCTTTTACAAAATCATGCATCAATTCCATACAAACATAGAAACGAAGCACAAACTTAACAAAAGACATACATAATAGAAAATTTATTACAACAAGGCCAACTGGCCACACAAGCTAAAACTTAAATAACAGCGGAAGCAATTATGCCATAAGATGGCGATAAACAAAAGCCAACCGGTTTGCCATTACCCCACAAGGCAAACTGACCGGGCCGCCAGCTAGTCGTTAAAGCGAAGATCACTCACAAAAGTTAATCCCTTGGGGATTAACCTCTTCCTCTGCAACAATTAAATTTAAGCAAAGCAAATGAGTACAAAAATGTACTCGCAAGACTGACGTGTAAGGGTAACAGACCTATACATATGCTACATGAAAGCTTTATTTAAGTGGATGAGGCTTTGGACTCATTTTAGCATAAAGCAAGTTTTCATTTGCCATAATGTAATAGATTTAAAGCAATTTGACAATTCATTTTTAAATTTTGAAATAACAATGATACAATAATAATAACAACAAGAAGATAACCGAAGTGACTAACCCAATAGTCACTACAACAATAGTATGAACATCTATTCATACCAACCCATCAAGTTTTAATTAAATGTTGTAGTCTAGTTCTTGCATGACCTTACCAAGCATGTCCATAACCTAGGACGAGGCTATTCAAATAGTTTTAACCCTGCAGGGGTGTACCAATGTACCCACACGTCAGACCGCCTTTTCGCAAGCTATTTAGCACACTTCCTTTGGTATGCTTCAAGACGGCTAAGTCCTACGAGACATTTCCAATGGATGATGCTAATTAAGAGTCAAGAACCCACGGGATAAGGACACATTAACCACCTATGGCCGATCTCATAATGCTCCTCCCAACACCACACATAACACACACATTTTAACACACTCACCGACCAGCTCATAATTAACACCTCCCAAAGTACTTAGTCAAGAGAGGTCCCATATCCCCCTCGTGTGGTTAGCACGTAAAAGCGCTTGGCTTAGTGACACAAGTAACTCGGTCCTTGGGGACTTGGGCACCATTCCGTTCACACCTAACAAATCACACCAACATCCATTGTGCCCAAGTCATGAAACAATTTTATTTTCATTTTCATTTTATTTGTTTACAAAGTAACAAAGCACAAGATGGACATAATGGAATAATAATTTTTGTGTGATCAAGGTCATCGACATAATGTCGACAACTGCCTATTTCTACCGTTATCTAAGCATTTCTAAGCATGACATCGTAAAGACAATAAAAGAGCATAATTAAATCACGGGATCTAATTCACCAAATGATATTAGTAACTTATGGTTTGTATAGGTAACAATTTAGAGGCAACAATGCAATAGGAATAGCTACCTCTAATCAATAAATTACTTTGACACAAAAGCATGCATACATACAAGTTAAACAAAGTATTAGACTTTGAAAGTAATGGGATTAACGGGATATGATCAAACTGCTTGCCTTTGTGTAACGTCCCGTTTTTCCGGAGTCTTGAAAAGCTTTTAAAAATGAACCATTTGGTTTTGTTGAGAGTTCAAAGCTTAATTTGAAGATTTCGAAATTTGGAGATTTAACTTGAACTAATCAAACTTCAATTAATCCCTTTTGGTCGCCTCCGAGTTATTGTTGTTCTTTGGTTTTTATCCTTCTTTCCTTGAAGGCTTTGGTTGTCCTCCACCTAGCTTTTCCTCTAGATCTTCCTCTCCTTCTCTAGACCTTCCTCCGGTTGGGCTTTCCCTTGGTCCGCATCCTCCTTTCGCTCTGACATCTCCTCGATGTCTAGATCCTTCTTATCTTTCTCGATCGCTCCTCTTCTTTTCTTCTTCTCACGCACTTCCCTTGATCGATCTCGCCGTTAGGACCCCTCTCTCGAGATCTTAACGCATGCATCTCCCTTGATCGATCTCGCCGTTAGGACCTCCTCTCAGGAGATCTTAACCGCATGCATCTCCCTTGATCGATCTGGCCGTTAGGACCTCCTCTCAGGAGATCTTAACCGCACAGCACCTCCCTTGATCGATCTCGGCCGTTAGACCTCCTCTCAGGAGATCTTAACCGCACTGCACCTCCCTTGGTCGATCTCGCCGTTAGGACCTCCTCTCAGGAGATCTTAACCGCACGCATCTCCCTTGATCGATCTCGCCGTTAGGACCTCCTCGTGGAGATCTTAACCGCACGATTCTCCCTTGATCGATCTCGCCGTTAGGACCTCCCCTCAGGAGATCTTAACCGCATGCACCTCCCTTGATCGATCTCGCCGTTAGGACCTCCTCTCTCGAGATCTTAACCGCATGCATTCTCCCTTGATCGATCTCGCCTTTAGGACCTCCTCTCGAGAGATCTTAACCGCATGACTCCCTTGATCGATCTCGCCGTTAGGACCTCCTCTCAGGAGATCTTAACCGCATGCACCTCCCTTGATCGATCTCGCCGTTAGGACCTCCTGTGGAGATCTTAACCGCATGCATTCTCCCTTGATCGATCTCGCCGTTAGGACCTCCTCTCAGGAGATCTTAACCGCATGCATTCTCCCTTGATCGATCTCGCCGTTAGGACCTCCTCTCTGGAGATCTTAACCGCACTGAGCGCCCCTTGATCGATCTCGCCGTTAGGACCTCCTCTCTCGAGATCTTAACCGCATGAGACGCCCCTTGATCGATCTCGCCGTTAGGACCTCCTCTCGAGATCTTAACCGCATGCATCTCCCTTGATCGATCTCGCCGTTAGGACCTCCTCTTTGGAGATCTTAACCGCATTGCATCTCCCTTGATCGATCTCGCCGTTAGGACCTCCTCTCGAGATCTTAACCGCATGCATCTCCCTTGATCGATCTCGCCGTTGATCCTCCTCGAGATCTTAACCGCATGCCGATCAGATCCGCCGTCCTCTCTAGAGATCTTAACCGCACGGACCTCCCTTTGATTTTCCTCCGTTAGATCTCCTTTTGGTTTTGGACCTCCCTTGCCCTCGCTAGCCTCGAGCCAATCCCGCTACTTTCACTCGTGGACCGTCTCGATCCTTTTTGATGGCCCGATCGAGATGAAAGCTTCTACCGTCCGAACGCTCTTTCCTTCTCGACCGCCTGATTCCGATCGAACGGCCCTACTTTGTCAAGCTACTTCCTTATTCGCCAGACCTCTTCCGGGTTGTTTTGCAAGGACCACCTCTCGATCCTTGCCGGTCTTTTGTAAAGACCACCTCCTAGTCCGGAGTATCCTTTTGCTCAGACCTTCTCGCTAGGTGTCCTTTGGACCTCCCGGCCCAGACCTCCTCTTGAGTGTTGTGGACCTCCCGCCCAGACCTCCTCGCACCTTTTTGATCAGACCGTTAAGGTTCCTTTTTGAGATCTTGACCGTCGGATCTCCTTTTAGAAATCTAACCGCCAGACCTCCCTTTGCTTGAGATCTTGACCGCTTGGATCTCCTTTTGAAATCTAACCGCTTGGCCTCCTCGAGTGCCATACCCCTTGTGCTTTGGACCTCTTTTGAGGTCTAGTTTTCTTGTGATCTAAACCTCCTTGGGGTCTAGATCTGCTTGTGGTTTGGATCTCCTTTGAGGCCCAGATATCTTTAGTCTTTGGACCTCTTGTCCACTGGACCTCTTTGTGTTTAGACCTTGTGGTCTAGACCTCCCGCTATGCTTGAACCTCCTTTAGGTTCGCACTCCCCGTGTTGTGTTTGGATCTTTGTAGTCCGCACCTCCTCTTTGTGTTTAGACCTTGGTGGTCTAGACTTTCTCCTTGTGTTTGGACCTTGTGGTCAAGACCACTGTTGTCTTCAGACCCTTTGTCCTTAAGACCTCCCCGGTTGTCTTAGGACTTCCAGTAGCGACCAAACCCTAGGGCACCCGAGAGGTCCTCCAAGAGCTCCCGAAAGTCCATTAGGACCTCCCAGAGGTCCAAAAGGGCTCTCTCAGACAGCCCACTAAGACCTCCCAGAGGTCCAGAGGGACCACCCGAAGTCCAGTGAGGACGGACCCGAGGAGGTCGTGGAGCCATGGAGCACCCCGCAGACTGCCACGCTGCATCAGGGAGGTCGTGGAGGTCTGTGGTCATCCCAAGACCACCCACGACCCACCGTGAGGAGGTCGTGGAGGGCCGAGACCACCGCAGAACCACACACACGCCCAACCCGAGGGTGGTCTGGAGGACTGAAGCATTCGTGGTTCCTCAGGCATACCGAGCTAGTCCCAAGGATCATGGCTAGCTCTTTTCACAAAGAATAATAGTGATAGCATTGCAACAACACCAACTTTATTAATATCAAGGAGGTTGTTTACAAGAGAGCTTACAATCTAACAAGCAAAATACACAGAAGGTAAAACATTTAGGCCACCCGATACACCACAGTAAATCTACCGAGGGCGATCCTAGTCGGTCAGACCTCTTGGTCCACAACAAGCTCAACCTAAGGCTTCCATACCTCGCTAAAGACAAAGAAGAAGCAAGAGTGAGCACAACAACCGTGCTCGCAAGTTACACCTGCTAGATAACAAAATGACATGCATAATGGATATCACAAGGAAAGGCTTAATATGGTTGATTTGCATAAAGCCATGTTTCTTACAAATACATGTATTAAGTTCTAAGGCGAAATACAATAGTTAAAATTTATTTTATCAAATCGCTTTTTCGCTTGGATAACATTCATCATAAGATGGTGAAGGATATCCTCCTCACAAGGCTCCCGCCCACAACCCATGGGATAGCAATCCCAAAACAGTTTATTAAACACTTTTGGAATCCCAAAACCAATATCTAACTCGAGTGGTCACGCCAAGACGCCCATAACCGCGACACGGCTATTCGAATAGATTTAGCTCTACAGAGGTTGTACACTTTACCCACACGACATGAGTACTCTAGTTTGTTTGGCATGCGCGAGTGCCACCTCTCACTGCCGAAGGTAAGAGGTCTAGAGTTCATGACAAAGCCTTTAAAATGCATTGTCCCACCACACCTCTCCTTGCTAAGGTTTCGCCTCCTTTGGATTCAGCTCACAGGATCTGGGCCCCCTCTTGCACCAGTGGGAACATAGGTCATAAAAGACCACCAGCCATAGAAGACCTCCCACTCCTCCAACTGGATCAATCATGTGGAAGTTCTGCAATTTACTTAGCTAGGTCCCACGCCCATACCGAGACATGTGGTTGCACGGTTTTGGCTTAGCCCATCATAGGCCTAGCATTGGCGGCTCAAAGACCGGTCCTCAACTGACTTGGGCGACAAACACAAATCCTTGGACCTCCACCTTAGCCAGGATAGAGTCCGTGCATAAACCTTGCACCAACCAAGCAACCCAATTCGCCCAAGTCTAAATCAATTTCCATTTTCTTTGCTTCCCCAGCAATATTTTCATACCCCCATGACATCCCAATGCCATGGTCAAAACATTTTCAACAGTATTTGGTCATGAAGGTAAAGATTTCCCAAAACAAGTACTTTTGGTCTAAGCAAGTCTAAGCATTTGGTTTTACAATTGCTCCTGGTTCACACTAATGTCTAATCCAGGTTTTGTCTATGGTGACAACAGATTGGGTTCAATGTCAAGTTGGCCATATGAAGGAATTAGGCATAACTATGTGTTTAAAGACAGGTATTGAAATAACTTGGTAGAAATAAGCATGCATTATACTTTGAAATTGAACATAAATAATTTGAGAAACCGGTGCAATATGATCAAGAGTGTAACTTGCCTCTCGCTTGGTAGCTTAAGATTCTATTCTCTCGCATACCTGCTCTCTGAACGCCAAGATCTACACGATACAAAGCAAAGCAAATAAAGATCCAAATGAAATCCGGATGAACTGAGCAAGAGGTAAATAGCAGAGGGTGATACTAAAAGAAAACCAGAGAAGATCCTTGGGAGGAGGTCTGACGGTTGAAGGGCCTTGCCCAGAGGGGTCCCAACCAGAGGGCTTGAGAGCTCCTCAAAACCGAGAGCCGAGGGCAGAGGCCTAAATGAAGAATGTGGAGGCAAGGGGTGCTCCTAGTGCTCTATTTAAAGGAGGAAAAGAATAGAAGCATTATAAAAAGGTGACCGAATTCAATGTATTGGTGCAGAGGCAAACTACCCCAAGGTACTATAAAGGATAAAGATAGCAAGGATGTGACAAAAGTAGAAGAGAGGACAAGGGTAGGTGGTAGCATTTAATGTGACTCATCCCACATCAAATGCACTTAAAACCAAGGAAGATCACCAAAAGGGTGAACAATTTTGGTCAAAGGGGACGGTCCAAGGAGGAGGTCCCATGAGGAGATCCACAGAGGAGGTCCACTGAGGAGATCCTAAGAAAGAGGTCCCAAGACAGACAGGAGGTCTTTGAGGACAAAAGGTCCTAAAGGCCACAAGGAGGTCTAAGGACAAGAAGTGCAAAAGACAGGGAGGTCTAAACACAAAGAGGAGGTCTAGACCACAAAGGTCTAAACACAAAAGAGGAAGTCCTGACATGGGGAGGTCCAAAGGATATGGAGGTCCAAAGGGCTAAGAGGTCTAAAAGACTTCAAGGAGGTCCCGGACAGAGGTCCAGAAGACGATAATGGGGAGGTCTTATGGACAGAGGTCCAAGACACACCCACGAGATGGTCCCGAGGACAGACCCACAAAGGTCTGGTCCCGACCACCGATCTCACAAGGAGGAGGTCCGACGGCCAAGAAAATAAGCAAAGGAGATCCGAGCGCACGGAGATGATCAAGAGGGCCTGAACGGTTCAGATCACCTCCAAAGAGGTCTCGATGGCTCAGATATGATCAAGGAACATCTTAACGGTTTAGGCCTGCTCGGAGGAGGTCTGGGTGGTTAGGATGTGGTCAAAGGACAGGGAGGTCTAGCAAACACAACCAGGAGGAGGTCCTCTAGACAGGAAATCCAACGACCTACTCACGGAAGGTCCCGATGGTCAAGCTCAAATAGAAAGGTGGAGATCTGATAGCTAGGACCTCACAGGAGATCCTAACGGTCACGATCAGCAAAGGGAGGAGGTCCGCGAAGCAAGGATACGCTGGAGGAGCTGGAGCCATCCGATCTTGATCGAACGGAGGAGGCGATCGACGTCTCGACCATCTAAACGCATTCCACAAGATCGGACTGCTCAAAGACAAATCTAACGATCCCAAGCTAGGAAAGTCAAACCCGAGCGGCACAACCACAGGGCAAGCAAGAGGTCCAAATGCTAGGAGGTCTCGACCCTTAGATCTAACGAGGATGAGGTCGAGCCGTTAGATCTAACAAAGATGAGGTCCGAACCGAACGGAAGGCTTGATGGACACGAGGAGGTCCAAATGGACAAGAAGGAGGTCTTGTTCGGCTAGGATCTCCAAAGGACTAAGAGGTCCCGCAGACGGAGGTCTAAAGGATAAGAAGGTCCCGATAAATGAGAAGGAGGTCCTAGAAAACGGTGATACCGAGAGTTGGGGCAGAATACCGGATTGCACTAGGAGGACTTTTCCAAAGAGAAGGTTACAAGGATCGGGTGAGAAGGAGTCCAAGTGATCACCAAGAGGCTCATAAGAGCATAGAAGGAACTCAAATGAACGTGAGGCTTAGGTCCGAAGGAACCAGTGGAAGGAGGTCTCGACACTAGGTGAGACCAAAGGGATCCGATTGAACACTAGAAGTTTCATTTAAACACAGGGGTGGTTCAATCGAATGCAAAGGAGATCCTATGGATGCCGGGAGGTTCAGGAACACAGATGGCCTAGATAACCCAAAGAGAAGTTCAAATGGACACAATGAGGTCCAGATAAACTAAAGGAAGGTTCTATGGAGCCTGCAGGGGTTCAGGTGAACTATAGGGTTTCAAATGAGCCTAGAGGGGAAAGAGGGTTGATGAAGAGAAAGATCCAGAAAGGAGAATTCTAGTCAACAAAGAAATGGTCTGGACCACAAAGAGGTTCAAGCCAACAAAGGATAGTCTAGACAAAAGGTCTCAATAGAGAGAGATTTCCAGGGGAGAGGAAGGACCCGAAAGGACAAGGAGGAGATAACAACCACAGAGGTCAAACAAGAGGGATGATCTGGACATATAAGAATGTCCAAATATAGGATAGAGGAAAGGAAACCCTTATCAAAGAAAGGAGAGATAGCTCCAGAGAGCTAGAGCAACACCAAAAGAGCTAAGTTTTGGATTAGTTGAAGTTTAGTTAAGTCATTTTAAACTCTTCGAATTCTGAAATTCTCAAGTTAAGCTTTGAATTATCATCAAAACCAAATGGTTCTTTTTATTTTGAAAATTTTCAAAAAGTCTCTGAACATCAGGGTGTTACATTCCGGTCCTTAGATCTCCTCGCAGGACCCCCCCCCTTCTTGGACCATTCCCTTTGACCTTATGTTCACCCTTTGACTGTCTCCCTTGCCCCAGTTTCTAAAGTGCGTTTGATGTGGGTTGACTCACATTAAATGCCGACACCTACCTTTGTACTCTTCTCTACTTTTTGTCACCTTTCCTTGACTTTCCCTTCTCTTGTCTCCTCCTTTACCTCGCTATAGTCCTTTTTCGTACTTGTAGCAAAGTACCTTTTGTACCAATACTCAACTCGTCACCTCCTGTTATGGTGCTTCTATTCTCCTTTCTCTAAATAGAGCACCGGGCGCCCACTTCCTTCCTGCTCGCCATTCTTAGCCTCCTCTTGGTTTTGGGTGTGCTCCTCAAGCTCCTCGGGTCCCGAGCTCTTTGGGCTTGGACCTCTTCTCTTTTGCTTTAAGTAAGTTCTTTTGGTTTTCTTGGAGTTTATTTGCTTATTTGGTTTTCTTTTGCGCACGTAGATCTCTTGCTGATTGTCGAGGAGCTCGTGGTTCAAGCTACACCACCAAGCTTTTCCCTTCAACGGAGGCAAGTCGTGGACCTTGATCATCTTGAACCCATTTTGCAAAAGTATTTTAATTTGTTAAACTTGCATGGCTATCTTTATAGAAACCTGGTTTGGGCAAGAGCTATATCCCTTGTTGACATTATGCCTCCTTTGTGTGCTTGAACTCAACATGTTGACATGAACTCTTTGGACACCTTAGATGGGTATTTTAGTTGGTATCTTCTATTATTACCAACATGGGGCGATAGCTTAATGCTTAATATTGTCGTGAGAACCGTGGGTCTTGGGAATCATGCTTCATCAATTAATAATCTTGACTAATTGAATTATGGAACCCGTGGTTGGTACCATTGTTACAACTATGGCGGGATGCCTAAGTTGTGTTGATTGTGGTGCCGATCACATTAATAATTGTTGTGCCAGATCGGGTGGTCTTTTGGCGTGGTTAATTACAAATTGTTTTGCTTTCGGGCAAGAAGGTCGGGAGTGAGTAGTGGATGCTTCATTTTGGGGTTGTGGATGTCTTGCCTCGAGCACAATTAAGGACTTAACTTTGTGTTCTGTTGATCTGGGCCAATCAAGCAACCACAAGATCACTTTATGGGGTGGTCTGGCTAATTAATTAGCAATGAGATGGCTTGGTGTCATGGTGGTTGAGCGTGAGGCGCCAAGCAAGAGGGGCACCCCATAACCCCGCAGACTTCTAGACCAAAGGGGGGAATTATGAACCTTAGCGGGCAGCCCCGAGTCATTTCAAAGCTTTGTAAAGGTCTTGCTGCTTTCTAGACCGCCACCTTGAAGTGAGCAAGGGTGACCGAACCCGCCCCGCTAGAGAGACCGTGGATTGTGGGTAAAGTTGTACACCTCGCAGAGTGTAAAATCTATTCAATAGCCAAGTCCTAGGTTATGGACATGCCCGTGAAAATGGTGCAAGGGTAGCTTTGTGAATTGTGTCCTGGGCGCTCATGAGAGATCTGTGGCTTTGCCTCAAGAGACCTTGGCCGGCTTTAGAGGAGTCATGGTTGGCTCGAGATGAGGTCCAGGCTGGTTGGGAACTCTGGAGTGGGTGTTCCAGGGTGGTCGGGCCGAGGTCCCGGTCATGGTGTGACCAGACCTCCCACTGCTGGTCTTGGAACTTTGGAGTGGGTGCTCCAGAGTGGTTTTGGGAGTGAACAAGGCCACGACCTCCTCGAAAACAAATGTATTTATGTATTATTGTTTTAACTTGAGCATTCCAATCTACTTATATTATTTGTTGTCAACATCGCTTATTTAACTAACCTTACAGCTCTCTTTTGGCAAGCCTTGCATGATTACTTATTGCATACACTCCCACGGCTTGTCGAGTACATTCAATGTACTCATGGCTTTTGCCCTCTGCTTTAATCGCCAGCTGCAGAAGTTCCAGGAGCTTAAAGCTCGGTGAAGAAGAGGCCTTTGGAGACCTTGCGACCTAGGGGACGCCCTCCACTGACAGTCGGTGGGCTGATCGGCTGGACCTATCGTTAATGTTTTTGCTTTCCACGTTTTGCTCTTTTGTTGTAGCCCATGAGGCAAACTCAGTAAGAAGCTTGGCCGGTTTGGTCTTTAATATTATTTGTTGTTTTGTCTCTTGCTTCTCTTAGTGTGTGTATGGACTTGATTACACTTGTGTTAGATCTGCGAGCTAGCCAATCCGCCTCGGGACTAGCTCAGGCACGTGGGTGATCTCCGTGAGGTCCTACAGATTTAGCCTCGAGATCCCGCCTGACCTCCCCGATGATATACCTAGAGGTGCCACTGTGGATGTTGGCTAAGACCTCCAGAGGTCTTGAAGACCTCCCGGAGGTCCCGAAGACCTCCTCGAAGTATCTTGCAGTACTATCGCTTCCTCCATGCGTAGTACCGCAATTAAAAAATGGTCCTCCTGACCTTTGCGGTATATCAAAGGGTGGGGTTGTCACACTTTGCTTGAGATAACTTTCTTGTTGCAGAGGATCACTCAGATTCAAAGTAATCGCTTGAACCTCATCCGAAAGAATCGAGAAGAGCAAATAAGAACGAATAACACCGAGAATACTCAAGAATTCAAAGCCATCCAAAAAATCATGAAAAATTCACAGTAGGTAGATCATGATTTTAGATGAATTTAGGTGAAAGAATTATTCCATTTGGATTTAGTATGTGAGAGCTATAGTAGTTTGAAGTTCAGATTTCAGAAAAATCAAATTAATTCTCATCTGTTACTGTTCATCCGAATTTAATTATTTAGTGAAATTTTGTAGGATAGTGGTGGATATAAGTTTTGCAAAAATGGATAGAGGGTAAAGTTATATGAACAACCCAATTGGATTCATCCTATTTGGAGTTCAAATGAATTTTCTATGAATTTTTAAAGTTAATTCAATTTCTAGTGCAGAAATTGTCCTTTCTAGAAATTAATTCAAATATCGAAATTTCTGGGCCCATAACATGATTCAAACATATACCAAGTTAAAGTGCATTAATAACGAAAACTAACAAAATTGGTTTCACTCGCTTTGGAGTTAAATTGAATTTAGAGATAGAAATTATTTGATTTAGAGTTGAATTGAATTGGTTAAGAACTTTTAAAGTTGAGGCACAAGGTCTACTGTTGAATGGCTAATCATAACCTTGCTAAGCACTAATATCAGCAGTGCCATAACTTCACTGTTATTTCAGTTTTCATCTAGTTGTTTTCTCTGATCATCAATGCATAATCAGAATTTTGCTGTTTTGACAAACTGAGTTAGCCATTCTCTGTTAGTTTTCTGGAAATTGCACATCCTAATTGGTTTTTCAGGTTGCAAAGCTACTGACAGATACATGATCAAAAGACTAATTGAATTAAGGAAAACTTCTAACTACTAGCTACTCAATCTGGACTATAGTGGCAAAGCTAGCACAAATTCTAGTTAGGTTTGTCCTTGCAGTCTATAAGGTGACATCTCACTGAGCACTATGAGTTAATCCCTAAGTAGATTTGTCTTTCCAATTTAGTTGATAATAGCTGGTTACTTACTGTCATTCCTAGCTTAAATTATCTTCTCTGTTAATGCACTTCATAAAAAAGGATTTGCTATATGGAGGTATTGTTAAATGAGTTTTTCTCACTTGAGTCGCTTATCTTTTGTCAAATGTACTTGTGTAAGTTGTATTAGTCCACAAATATTTCAAGTTCTCATAAAAACACTTCTTTGTTTAACATCTTGCAATAGAATGGTTTTTCTAAATTAAAGGTGCTAATTGAATCGATGAATTCTTTAACTACTTGAGTTGGCTATTATCAGGTGATTTGCAAATAAGAAGCTCCCAAAAGGTGTCCATCTTATTCATTGACCCTTTTGACCAGCCTCTAATTGCTTCTGTTACTCATCTGAAGTCACCCTCTAAAGAACATGTAAATTCTAAACTAGTATCCATACCCGTGTCAACTTCTTAGAGCACTAATCACTTATCCTCCTAACTAACCAACGACATTTCTAAACATCCTCGCCATCCTCTCTATTAATGCAACCTATTAGAAAAATTGATCCAAGTGGAGTGTTGTTAACTACTAATTCAACTATTCATCCGTTAGACAGTTTGAGAGATCCAACACCATTCTATAGTTTTGTTTAGCCCATCACAATTCTAATCATCTTCAAAGTTACAAACTCGCCAAAGATCGTGCAATGTAAACTTCTTCCTAACTTTAGTGCTAAACTTCACACAAGCCTTTAAATTTCGAATTTTTGTTAAGTCACAGAGTGGCTCATCGCCATAAGATCAATTAGCATTTCAACATCTAGCAAAGGAAGAGAGGAAAAAACTAACACAGAGAGTTCAAGGAGGCCGACAGGGAGGCTCTGAGCAACAAGGCGCTGGTGGCGCACAGCCATAGGGGTCTGGGAAGACGAGGTCAAGATCGGTCACGAGGAAGACGGTGTTGACGCAGCTCCGGTGGCAAGAGGGATGGCGACAGAGCAGTCGGGCCGGGTCGGGTGGAGGGAGGAGCCGGGGCGACCGAGTTGCACGGAGCCGAGGAAAACGCAGATCCGGCGACCGGAGGCGGTGGCGGAACGGCCAAGCCGGGGCGGATCTGGTGAAGGGAGAGGCGGATCCGGCCGGGCGGGCAGGCAGCAGGCCAGGGCGAGGCGACGGAGGAGCGGGTGGAGGCGGCGGCGGCCGGGCCTCGGCCAGGAGGTGGCGGGAGGGCCGAGCGAGCCGAGGCAGGCAAGGCGAAGCGGATCCGGCGGCATGTGGAGCAAAGACTGGGCGGCTGGCTAGGGAGGAGAGGCGGCGCTGTGGCGGTGGCGGGGGGGAGGTGGCTGCAGACGGGAGACGGAGGGAGCCGAGCCGGTGGAGGGTGGTGGTCGGCGCCGAGGAGGAAGCCAAAGGGTCAAGCGGAGGAGGCGGCAAAGCATCGTGGGCGGCACGAGGGAGATAGGAGGTGGCGGCGGCCGAGGGGGCGGCCAAGACGGAGCACGGCGGGACCGGCCGGTGGTGGAGGCGAGTCGGGGTGAAGGTATGGGGAGGCGCTTGATCTGAGTGAAGGAGCCAGCCCATGGCTTTGTTTCTCAAAGGATAAGAAAGGGAAGGGAAGAATGGTCTGGGGCAAAGGGCTCTATAGCCGCAAAGAGAGGGAAAGAGCCGGGTGACCCAAAGGCCAAGATGGTTCCAGTATGAGCAGTAGGATGCTAGGAGTGGCACGAAGCGGCGGCGCAAAGAATGACTTGAGCAAAGACATGGCGGGCAGGCCGGCTTGACAGACGGGACGCCGGGCGATGCGACGAGGCACAAGCATGCCCAGAGAGGTGACTTGCCAGCTGGAGTGGGCATGGCGTTCTGGGAAGAAGAAAAGGGGGTGGGTCAGGTCACTTTGGGTTGACCAACTACAATAGATTTGATCGAGAGATAAGAACTAGCAATTCAATTCTAAAATTTAAGAGATTTTTAGGGAAGCTGAAATATAGGGAATGCTATTCTGTAAATTTTCTATGATTTTACTTAAAGTAAATTTTCCCCCAACATTATTTTAAGTGCATGTTCTTGATGTTTGACTTTCGATTTTATTAGATTGACTGGTTACTTAAAATAGTAATTAAACATCTAAAAATTGTGAATTTTTAAAGGTGAGTTGATAAAGTGTTCTAGAACCTAGGAAAATTATTTCCAGGCACTATTCAAGGTTTGTTTGTATTTTAAATTCCAACTCAAATTCGAACATGCAAATCAAATGAGAACCAAATATCCTTCAAGAATTCCGTAAAAATTTAAACAAGTATAACAGAGCACATAAAATCCAAATACATTATTCCCAAATATGGGTATACCATATTTCCAAAAATAAAAGACAGCTTTGAAATTCAAGATAAATAAAGTATAGTTTCGGTTACTAGGTTTCAGATCTAGTCTTCAAAATCAAAGGACTTTCAACATAGGGTTTTATACCCTACTCAACTGAGTTTTCAAACTCTTGACAAATTTTTATTTTGTTTGAAAAAGTTTTATTTCTCGGTTTTGAAAAACCAAGTTGTAACCTATTTGCTTTGCAGCAAAAAGTTTTAAAAAGGTCCAAAATTTCACGAATGCACATTAGATGCTTAGCTAATCCAACTTAAGGATTTTGGGCTGTTACATTTGTGTTAGCCGCCCAAGCCATATGAGGACCGGTCTGCGAGCCGCATCTTGCTAGCCACCATCGTACAACCACATGTCCCGAGAAATGGGCAAAGGGACCTGGCCGACTAATTTGCAAAGCTCCATCGCGGTTGACCGTGTTGATGTGGTGGGTAGTCATGTTACGACATTTGTAGTCCCACCTGGCGCAAGAGGGGGCCTGAACCTTGCGAATGGGTAATCCAAAGGGATGAAACCTTAGCGGGGGTGGACTGCGTTGGCGTGATGCATTGTAAAGGCCTTGTCATGTGCTCTAGACCTCTCACCAAAGGAAGTGTGAGGTGGCGTTGACGGATGCGAAACAAACTAGAGAATTCATGTCATGTGGGTAAAGCTGTACACCTCTACAGAGCGTAAATCTATTCGAATAGCCGTGTCCACGGTCATAGACATGCTAGCAAAGCCACTCAAAGGTAGCTCTTGGTTTTGGTTTTCAAAGGACTTACGAAATTGGTTTTGGATTTCTAGCCAAATGGTTAATGGGCGGGGAGCCATGTGACAGGAGGGTATCCTTCACCACTCGTGATGAATGTTATCCAACTGAAAATTGAGTTTTGAAAATGAACTTTTACCTATTATAATTGCTTTGGAACTTAGTACTTGTAATTAAAACAAACTTGGCTTTACGCAAATCAACCCTAATATGCCTTCCTTTGATATATCTATTATGCATGTCATACTGTTATTTGATGGGTGTAACTTGCAAGCACGGTTGTTGTGCTCACTCTTGCTTGAATAACCATTTAGCAGGAGAGGACTGTGAAGAGGAAGATCCACAAGATGAGTAGGCTGCGCCCTCCAGCCAATCACATGTGGTGTAATGAATAGAGTCCATCCTTTTGTTTCCATCTGTGTATTTTGCTCTTGGTTGCCGGAGCTTGTAAGCAACCCCATGTAATCAACCCTCTTTGCTGTTAATAAAGCCTTTTGTGGATGTGTGTGTTATCACTTGTTTCGCTGTGAGAACTAGTCATTGATCCCTGGGGACTGGTTCAGATCACAGAGGACAGGAGGCATTTCCAAGCCCACAACCTCCTGGAGTTTGGTCCCGCAAGGACCTCCTCTCAGGATGTGCCGAGCGATACTACCGGGTCTCCTTGCGGTAGTACCAGAGGGGCATGTGGGGCTGGAAATGGTCTCAGGTCCAAAGACCTCCTCGGGTCGGGATCCTAGACCTTCGAGCGGTCCTACGGGACCTCTTGAGAGGTCTGGGCAGTCCTACCGGGATGCTCTACGGGACGTCCTGGGAGTCCTTTGTGGACTTCCCAGGAGGTCCTGATGGACCTCTCGGGTAGCCCTTGGCTAGGTCGTTA
Source organism: Phyllostachys edulis (assembly GCA_036346405.1). Lineage (NCBI taxonomy): Eukaryota > Viridiplantae > Streptophyta > Magnoliopsida > Poales > Poaceae > Phyllostachys > Phyllostachys edulis. The sequence continues at coordinate 58,273,622 of CM070547.1, read as the reverse complement.
CAATTTCTCTACAATATTTAAGGTATATAGTTTACATAGCAACAATAGCCTCTCGTAAAACTGTGTCATTTTAGCTTCTCGTAAAACTATGTCATTTTCATACATTTTCAATTAACAAGCAATCTGTAAAACTATGCACGATAATAGGAGATGTTGGATAATAGACAACGGACAAAGCAACAGTGGCCTTATAATTTTTTTTAAAAAACTAAAGTATCTTCTCAGCAACGAATCAATGTTGCTCAGTCAATAGTATAGTATTGTCAGTGCTCTGATAGTGCGTTTGAATAAAAACAGAAAAATCGCACTTGTATGGTAAAAGACTCTTAAGCATCAACTAAGTAGAGTTCCATCTTACGACATGTCCAAACCAAACTTTCTTGCACATACACACATTGCCCTGCTGAAGTTCTTATATGCTGCTATTCTTACATTAGAATTATTAAAATAAGATATCACATCGCGAAAAACTTTAATATACGAAGTCAACCTCTTGAAACCTTCATTTGACTGTAAGGTAAATAGTATGACAAGCGCATAGCTGATGTAGCAAGAAAGAATCGGTGTATGTACTCAACACTAGAGTAAGAATATCCATAGCCCTAGAGTTCAAAGCGACATTTTTGTCTAAAGTAATTGAGAATATTTTGTTTGTAAGATGAAAGTAGTCCACAATTTTGATAATATAGTCCGCAATATTCTCACCTGTGTGTGCTACATCAATTATTTTGAAACCTATAATTCTTTTCTCCATTACCCAGTCGTCATTAACATAATGAACAACTACACTAAGATAATCCTCCTTAGCCTGACCAATCCATATGTCCGATGTCAGGATCACCAAAAATGTGTACGTACTAAATAGTTACTTTAATTTATCACAACGTTCATTGTAGTATTTTTACTAGATCCCTAGTTGTTATCTATCTAGAAACGGTAGAAAATCTAAGATTATGAGCAATCCTAATGTAAGTTTGAAAAACAGTAGACTCCCCAAAGCCTAACGGCAAATCCTCATAAGCAATTAAATGACAGGGAGATTGATGGGCTACCTCAGGATCGTAGTCTCAGCTATGTACTGAGGGTGCATCTACCTCATCACCAACCCTTGCTTAGCCTTACATCTTGTAGAATGTGTAAGCAAGTGCCCCGTTCCACCTGAAGACTTTGCAGACAATTCATGACAATGAATTTTGCAAACAACATGTGGTACCTGATTTCCTTATGCGTCTAACTTGGTTGTCATGTCAAAATTCTCCCAGACTCTCGATGTACACGACCTCGATCTCTTTGCTCCGGTGGTCGCCGATGAAGATGCTGCCGTAGAGCCTAGTGATGGAACTCCGCCTTGCCTTTCCGGTAACAACTCCGATTGGTTTGAGGAAGCCACAGCCTCCATGGATACAACTTCCTGCAGTGAAAGTCTGTAATTATCAAGAGCAAAGCTATTGTAATTTTCCATAACGAAAACTGCAAAATCAAAACTAACACTATTATTATTTTCATCTTAGCATAACAGATAATAATAATAAAAATATGCTAAAAAACAGTATTGTACCTCTTTTGTTGACTTGCTACTGGAATTTGAATTTTCTAAAATCTGGCACAATTTTTTTGAATTTTGCCAAATTATCTCACAAGGAATTTAAATTTACACAACAGAATTTGAAAGAGAGATTGAGGAATGGATGAGTGCTGAATAAGGGGGGTGTGGTTGCTATTTATAAACATGTCGGTGTTTTAGAACCGATCTTACGTAAAGATTGTTTGATTCAGGGGGTCTCCTAGAATGGAATCACGTAGAGAGATTGACACGGGTATTTTTATATGTGTTCGTGCCTTCTCCGAGAGAATAACAACCCTACTCATGTGTGTATGGTATTGAGTGTGTTTCGTATAATCGAAGAAAAGACTAAGGCTATTACAGAAGATAGTATCTAACTGTCTTCCTGATTGCTTGTTGTCTCCTCCGATCGCCCCCTTTCCCTCTCTGATTGCTGCCTTTATATAGTCGTAAAGGAATAGCCATTTTCTCCTGTAAAGAGGCGCCATCGAATCCAAAGAATGAGACGACGCGCATAAAAAGAATCATATGTCGATCTTGAACGAAAGATCCCTAACCTTCGTGTTCATACACCACCCGAGATTTTCCTGTACACGCTACAAAAATGATAACATAACCAAGTCTCGCATTTCATTAATAGTAAATCGAGTTCGATACAATTGGGCATTAAGCCAAATAAAGAAGTAAATAACACAATGAAATAAAAGATAGTAGTAGGCGAACGATCCGCCACAGTAATCGTCTGGGGCGAGTTTCAGGCGTCGGTGTCCTCACCGTCCCGATAGAAGTCTTCTCTGAAATTTTGTTGCATAAAGCAAGCATGAGCACAACTACCGTGCTCGCAAGTTACACCCAATATGGAATGGTAATGCATGCATAAGGTAAACAAAGGACATTAAGGTGTTTATTTTATGTAAAGCGCTAGCTTAAATCATAATAGATTGCAAGGCCATTTTCATATATTAATAAAAATCATATTTTAAACGTCAATTGAATAATGTGGATGACCTCCACGAAAGGTGATGGATATCCTCCAATCACAATGGCTAACCGCCTAATTTTCCCCAGACTATCCATCCCGAAAACATCTGTTGAAACCATTTTTAAACCAAAAACAAGTCTAACTCAAAGTGGCTTTGCTAGCATGTCCATGATCATGACGCGCTATTCAATAGTTTTCTACTCGCAGAGTTTGTACAATTTTACCCACACGAGATATTATACCCTTTGTGTCGGCCAATCCACGCTTCCTAAGGCGTGACATGAGCAAATATCACAAGGTCATATAATGATCTACCTCACAATACTGTGTCCGCTAAGGTTTCGCCCATTGACTAACCATCCTCCGGAGCCCCTCTTGCGCCATGTGGGACTACTTGTCTTACCAACACCCACTCATACAATATGGCACGAATATCTATGAGGTATCCCAAATTATTAAGCCAGTCCTTCCCATACAGACATGTGGTGGTACGATTTGGCATAGCAAAGGAACGCCAAAGGCCGGTCCTTAATTGACTTGGGCGTCTTTCAACTAAACCCCGGCTTTAATCCTAACCAGATTAAACCCTGCATAAACCTCGCACCCACCTTTCATCCGCTACACCCAAGTCCAAACCATCTTTATTTTGTTTAGTAAAACCACCTTTATAACAACTCTATGGTAAGACCATACCATAGGTTCAAGTTAAAACAAGTTTGTAAAGATTTGGCTAAATCCTCCCCAAAATCCAAAAATCATGGTATAAGCATTTGCTAAGCATTTCCAAACCATTTATCTATGGGTACAAGGGATGACATTTCAATATTCGATATTGGCCATACAAGGACAGTTGGAATATCTAATCATTTAAACAGGAATTTAAAATACTTGAATAAAGGTATGCATGCACTTAATAATTTGAAAACTGAATTTAAATAACTTTAAAATAGTAGGTGCAAGATGATCAAAGTATAACTTGCCTTCGCTGAAGTCTTGAAATTCTAATTCTTCTAAGAATCAAATTTTAATCGTAAGAATCTAAACGTGAAAATACGACAAATCAATTGAAGTTCAAATGAAATCAAGACGACAGTTTAGACTAACTCTAAATAAAATAATTATATTTTATTTGACTAGATAGTAATTTTATCAAACTTTATAAGTTTGAAACACTCAATTTGGAATTAGGAAATAAAAGATATGAATTTTACAAGTTTAAATTCTAAGTTTGCAATTTAAATAGTTTTAAATTAAAAGAGACAATTTAAACTAATTCCAAATATACAAATTTTAATTTATTAAGCTAGATAATCTTTTTGCAAAATTTTAGAAATTTAATTCAATAAATTTGGAGCCGTAATCGATGATATGAATTTTACAAATTTAAATCTAAATTTGATTTTAAATGAATTTCTAAATTCTAAACAGAACTAAAATGATCTCCAAATTGAATAATTATATTTTATTTAGTTAGATCATAATTTTCTAAGAATTTAGCCATTTGAATCATCTAATTTGGAGCTAAGATGAATAGGTTATGAATTTTACAATTTAAATCCTAAATCGCCATTTTAATCAATTTCCTGAATTATTTTTCTAAAGGAAATTCTCATTATTAGCATGATGACGTCAGCGAAGGAATTCGGATTTAAAAGAAATTAAAAAAATTCGACGCCAAGGGCCTTTATGTCAGAGACACTACCACGTGGACTTAGTCCACGCCTTGGCTCACGGTGAGGTGGCGCTACAAGATCGACGTGGTCGCCACGCAGGGCCACGAGGATTGGGCCAAGGCGTGGCGCCGAGTGGCGCCGAGGTGGCGAAGCCACGAGGCCGATTCCGCCATGCTCGGCTGACACCTCGCCGGCGCTTCGCGCCACTACGAGGCGCGGGTGGGCAAACGAGAGAGGGGAGTTCGCGAACCTAGTGGCTACCTTAGGTGCGGCGGGCGTGGCGGAATGTCGCCGACGGCGAGGTTTGGCGGCGAGGAGCTTTGTTGTCGCCGACGTAGTCGATCCCGGTTCTCCGCGACGTGACGGGTGCTCCGGCCAGAACGACGCGCGCGTACCAAGGTGTGGTCGGCGGGTCGGCGGACGACGGCCACGGAATCGGAGAAGAACGAATTGCCGCCGGTGAGGAACTTCAAAATTCGGCCACAGAGGAGGAGGAGCAATGGGTGGTGGGGTTGAGTTGTGGGAGGAGGCGCACCGGGTGGCCTTTATAGGTAGAGGAGCCCGAGGCGGCGAGGGATCGGGGGATCGTGGCGCGACCGCTGGGCGATTTCGGCGCACTGCCAGAGAAGAGGGGAAGAAGTGGGGAACGAGGGCGAGGTGGGCGCTGGGCTCGTCGCGCACGCTGCCAAGGACGCGCAAGCGGTTGAGGCGCAAGCTGGCATGAAGCTTGCCCACGCTGAAATGGCGGAGGCGATTTGGTCGCGTGGACGAATGGGGCGGGGAGAAGATGACGGGACCGCTGGATCTCGATCCGACGGTGCGGGAGTAGGGTGACGCGGGTTTAGATGCCGTCCCGATTAGGATCTCGCGAGGAAGAGAGAGGGAGAGAGAGAGATAGGAGGCGGCGGTGCGGGCGCTGGATTTAGATCCACCGGCCACGCCTAGATGGGTCAGAGGGTGGTGCGCCGCCTTGGGTTTCGCCCATACACTGCTTATGTATTTTCTTTTGATTTTTCTATTTTAAATAATCTGTTAATTCCTTTTAGACTTAGAAAATAGTAAAAAGAGTCCAAAAATTCTACAAAAATTCTCATAAATCCTTAGAGACATCTTAGACTTAATAAAATTATTCCCAACTAAAACTTGATAATAAATTTTGTAATTAAATTATTTTAGCTTTAAAACATTTAGGAAAAAGCTTTTACAATTTCGAAAATTCACAATTTCACATAAGTTTTAAACTTTAACCAAATTTGAAATTTTGGGCTGTTACAAACCTCCCTTAAGGGAATCTCGACCCGAGATTCGTGGATTGACCGCAAGAAGGTGGGGATATCCCGCTTAATATCTTCTTCTCCTCCCAAGTGGCTTCACTTTCCCGTGGTGACTCCATCGACTTTGTATGAACGGATGATCTTGTTCCTTGTGACACGCTCTGCGACATCCGTAATCTTGATCGGTTGCTCCACATAGGTGAGGTCCTCTTGAAGATCAATGCTTTCTAGAAGGGTCTCGATCTTCGTGCACTCAAGGCACTTTTTAAGCTCGTGAAACATGGAAGACATTGTGGACAATGACAAAGATGTTGGTAACTCGAGCCGATATGCAACTTCACCTCTTCTTGCCAAAATCTTGTAAGGTCCCACAAATCAGGGTGCAAGTTTTCCTTGGTCCGAACCTTCTAACTCCTGAGTGGAGTAACTCGAGATAAACAAAATCTCCTTCGCAAAGGTCAACTCTCACGACGATTATCAAGATAACTCTTCCTTCAGGTTTGAGCTACCTTCGATGTTCTCTTATTGCCTTAACCTTACTTTCACTTCTTTGATCAACTCGCCCAAAGAACCGATGCTTTCCTACTTCATCCCATAGGAGCGGAGTTCGCATTTCGCCATACAAAGCCTCAAATGGGGACATTTGAAGACCGGCTTGGTAGCTATTGTTATACTGAAAATTCTGATAGGGCAAATTCTTGTCCCAACTTTTTCCATAATCCAAGGCGCAGTTCAAGCATGTCTTCAAGGATCCGTTGACTCGTTCGTCCGCCATCCGCTCTGCGGATGATATGCAAGGTGAAATTGAGTCCGTTCCCAAGGCTTCATGCGCATCGCCAAAATCTTGACGTAAATCGTGATCCTCTCGTCGACACGATCTTCTTGGGTACCCATGCGCATGCACTATCTTGGCCATATACAACTCTCGCCACCATCGCTTCGGGTAGGTGGTCTTGATCGAAGGAAATGAGCCACTTTATTAACCGATCAATTATCACCCAGATGGAATCACATCTGGACCGAGTCCTAGGAAGTCCGTGATAAAATCCATACCAACCTCTTCCCACTTCCACTCGGGATCGGTAACAGTTGTAACAAACCGGTGGTCTTTGATGTTCGCCTTGACTCGTTGACAAACATCACAACGGCTACTTAACTCAAAGAATTTCCGCTTCATGTCACCCACCAATATCTTTCCTTAAGATCCCGGTACATCTTGGTACTTGCCAGGTGAATGGAATAAAGGCGACTCATGGGCTTCCTTCAGAATCGATCATGAAATCCTCACGATCCGAGACGCAGATGCACGTTCCCGAACCACACCGCCCTTCCTCATCTTCGTGAATCTGAAGCTTTGCCTCTTCTCATATTCTTCTTGATCTCCTTGATGTCTTCATCTACTAATTGCTTTTCTTTGATCCGACTCAAGTGTTGGTTGAACTTCCAACGCATTCACACATCCTTGCTCAACAATCCCCAAGTTCAGATGCTTCAATTCTTCATATAACTCGCCGATTCTCCCGAACCAAAATAGTATTGCAACACGCCTCCTCGCCAGCATCCGCAACCACATTTGCTTTGCCCGTGATAATGAATCCCAAGGTCATAATCCTTTATCAATTCCAGCCATCTTCTCTGACGGAGGTTAAGGTCAGACTGTGTGAAGATATACTTCAGACTCTTATGATCCGTGAAAACCTCACAGCGGTTACCGATGAGATAATGCCGCCAGATCTTTAATGCATGCACAATCGCTGCTAATTCGAGGTCATGAGTTGGATAATTCCTTCGTGTGGCCTCAATCGACGGGATGCATAGGCTACTGCCTTTGCCTTCTTGCATCAATACACAACCGAGTCCTCGATGAGATGCGTCAGAAAATTACAAAATCCTTATGAATGTCCCAGAGTACCAATACAAAGCCAAACTAATCTTGTCTTCACTCTTGGAAACTTTCTCACAAGCATCCGTCCACTCAAATTTCTTCTCCTTCTTGGTTGAGTCATTGGTCTTGCTATCTTGGAGAAACCTTCAATGAATCTGCGATAATACCCTACCAATCCAAGGAAGCTTCTCACATCTGTGATGACTTGGGTTGTTTCCAATCCATTATCGCTCGACCTTGGTCGGATCTATCGCCACTCCTCTTATGGACACAATATGTCCAAGGAATGCCACTCGACTTAGCCAAAATTCGCACTTCATCAATTTGGCATAAAGTCGGTGCTCTCGAAGTTTTCCCAAAATTACCCCGAGATGGTCCTCATGCTCTTCTTCATTCTTTGAATAGATAAGGATGTCATCGATGAAAACAACCACAAACTTATCCAAGAATTCCATGAACACTTTGTTCATCATATTCATGAAATAAGCGGGCGCTTGTCAAACCGAAAGACATTATCAGAACTCGTACAACCCATATCCGTGGTGAAAGTCGCCTTCTAATATCTTCCGTCCGATCTTCATTGGTGATAGCCAGATCTCAAATCAATCTTCGAGAATACACTTGCTCCTTTCAGTTGATCGAACAGGTCATCAATCCTAGGTAGCGGTACTTGTTCTTGATTGTCACTTCATTGAGTGACCTATAATCCACACACATCCTCATACTATTGTCTTTCTTCTGACAAATAATACAGTGCTCCCCAAGGTGATGAACTGGTCGAATATATCCCTTGCTTCGCAATTCTTCAATTTGTTTCTTCATCTCCGCCAATTCATTGGCCAAGATTCTCAGAAGGTCGCTTCGAGATTGGAGCGGTCCCTGGGACTAAGTCAATTAAGAACATGACGTCCCTGTCCGGTGGCATGCCGGGTAGATCATCAGGAAAAACATCCGGGAATTCTTGCACTATTGGTATATCTTCAAGCTTTAATTCCTTCAAGCCGGGTCAATGGAACTTTCTCCCAGAGGTCTTGGGCTTGAATTCAACCGTGACTCCTTCCTCATTAGTGAGAGTGATAGACCCATCGGCAGCATCTATCCGGCCCTGATTCTTGGCTAGCTACCATTCCAAGTATTACATCCGCACCTTTTGAGAATGCAGGACTATTAAGTCCGCCATGAAGGAAACTCCTGATATTTCAGGTAAGATTCGGCATAGAGAACTCGGTCCTCATTTCTCGAGCCCGGGAATGGATTATCATAGGATTACTTAATGGAGAAATAGGTAACCCATTTTTGCCCACAAACTTATTGATACAAAAGAATGCTAAGCTCCTAATCAAACAGTAATCGATGCAGTATCATATTAACGAGAAACGCACCAAGGACAACATCCGTGCCGCTCGAGCTTCCTCTGCTGTGACGTGGTTCACACGCCCTTCGTGAATCGCCCGCCGCTTTGGGGTGCCCATGGCCGGTACTACCCGATCTTGCTTTGCTTGGTGTTGTAGATCTTGCTTCTTCGCACTTGTTGGCGAGTGTCCGGGCCGTTGCAATGGAAGCATGTCACTCTGCTGCCGATGAAGTTGGGTTCTTTGTTGAAACCGCTGCGCAGATGCATTGTTGCGAAGCGGAAGAGTTGGAGCGCTGTGCGTCTTGGAGATCGAGCTCGGTGTAGAAGATCGAACCTTCCACTCGAGGTGGCCGAGGCCGAGCAAAACGAGGCTTGGGTTGCCCTCCGAGTTGAACTTCGAAGCGCCATCCTCCGCTATGCTTCTCCATCTGCAGATGTTTGGCCTCTGGCGAAAGCTTTATTCACTAACTGCTGGAAGTCGGTGTAGTCATTGGAGACCACCGATCGAGATCTCATCGCTCAAACCATCCATGAACCTTTCTCGCCTTTCTTCATCACTAGCCACATCTCTTTGGGGCATAGCGAGCAAGCCGGTTGAACTTGTGCAGTATTCACCCACCGTCTTGGTTGCCTTGTTTGGTAGCTGTGGAACTCTTTCTTCTTTAGGGTCATTATCCTCAAGGAATATGTGCATGGCGGAAAGCCCGCACAAACTCCTCCCAAGAGATAGTCTCACGATCGGCATGGGAGATGTTGTAATTATCCCACCATTACGATGCGGGACCGGTGAGTTGGTGAGAGGCAAACAGACTCTCTCACGATCAAGACATCGAGTGATATCCACTTTCTTCCGATAGCACGGATCCGCCATCGGCATCCATCGGCTCAGGTTTGGAGAATGTCGGTTGGGCGCATGCGCATGAAATCGCCATGGTCAATCTCTGCGGGTGGAGGTGGTGGTGCGATCCGAGTTGTTGCTTGCACATTCTCGACGCTGTTGAGGGATCGAGCTAGAGGTTAATCGATGATTTTGGTTTTCCATCATCCGACGCCAATCTGTCCTTCACCGGTGGCGGTGGTGGTTGCCGCACGATCCTCCCGATAATCTGCGCTGTTCTCGACCTCGGACATCGCCATCGCTGCAGACGGTGGTCACCATCTGCTAGAACTCCAAAGATTAGGAGAGATAGATGATAGGAAGTTCTATAGGGTAAATTCTAACGACCCAAGAACACAAAGACAAGAGCAGATTTTTCCAAAAAGTTCCTTTATTAATTTATTTTGTTCAAAGATTATGGCTACCACAAATAAGATAGTAGCTCATAATTCGCAACTAAAGATCGAGCTAACAGGAAGATAACTATAATGGGGCATCGGGGTATAATCCGGCCATCGAGCTAGCCTCGCCGACCAGAGCTAGCTAGCTCATGCTTCGGTCTTGACTTCTCTTCGCTTCTTGTAGTCTGCTCGACGGCGGTGAGCAAGTCATTCAAGGTGTTTCCAGAGGCATAATCCAAAGCCTTAGCCAGATCCACCGTGTGTCGATTCGGGAATCTTCGTCTCTAGCGGAGTTGAAAGTAATCGCCGAGTTCTGGTCTGAATGTGCATCGGGTAATAATGAAACCCGTGCCCTCAAGGCGATGATTGTAGGTGTAGCGAAGGTGGCGGATCGCCTCTCTTGCCGTGATCCCGCATGCCCTCATCAAAGGTGTCGCATACGGATCGGGCGCCAAAGACGTGGAAGACGGTGTCCCAAGCGAGATTGGAGTAGATGAGCACTTCTACTCTCCACGCTTGTTGTTCTCCCACTTGGTACTTGAATCCTTGAAAAGTTGGCCTCTTTCGTAACCTGTGTCAGATCATTTCCCAAAGTATCTCGGCCAAAGATCCAAAAAGGCTCAAGTGGGAAGTAGCGTCCCCAGATTTCAGCCATCTAAAATTTTGAGAAGGAGAGGAGTTAGTAAACATTTTTAAAGAGAAAGGTTGAGACATGACTCTAGATAGACCCAAAATAGTTTTAGTTTTTGAAGATAAGTCCTTAAGGCAATTCTAAGGCCACGACCTCCATATCGACATGGCTCGATACCACTTTTGTCGACCGAACGAAAGATCCCGAACCTTCGTGTTCATACACCACCAGATTTTCCTGTACACATTACAAAAATGATAACATAACCAAGTCTCGCATTTCATTAATAGTAAATCGAGTTCGATACAATTGGGCATTAAGCCAAATAAAGAAGTAAATAACACAAATGAAATAAAAAAGATAGTAGTAGGCAGAACGATCCGCCACAGTAATCGTGCTCGGGCGAGCCTAGGCGCTTGTCCTCACCGCCCCGATAGAAGTCTTCCTGAAATTTTGTTGCATAAAGCAAGCATGAGCACAACTACTGTGCTCGCAAGTTACACCCAATATGGAATGGTAATGCATGCATAAGGTAAACAAAGGACATTGGCGGGGTTTATTTTAATAAAAGCAAATAGCTTAAATCATAATAGATTGCAAGGCCATTTTCATATATTAATAAAAATCATATTTTAAACGTCAATTGAATAATGTGGATGACCTCCACGAAAGGTGATGGATATCCTCCAATCACAATGGCTAACCGCCTAATTTTCCCCGTGACTATCCATCCCGAAAACATCTGTTGAAACCATTTTTAAACCAAAAACAAGTCTAACTCAAAGTGGCTTTGCTAGCATGTCCATGATCATGACGCCCTTATTCAATAGTTTTCTACTCTGCAGAGTTTGTGCAGCTTTTACCCACACGAGATATTATACCCTTTGTGTCGGCCAATCCACGCTTCCTAAGGCGTGTGAAGCAAATATCACAAGGTCGTTATAATGATCTACCTCACAATACTCGTGCCCGCTAAGGTTTCGCCCATTGACTAACCATCCTCCCGGAGCCCCTCTTGCGCCATGTGGGACTACTGTCTTACCAACACCCACTCATACAATATGGCACGAATATCTATGAGGTATCCCAAATTATTAAGCCAGGTCCTTCCCATACAGGACATGTGGTGGTACGATTTGGCATAGCAAAGGAACGCTCAAAGGCCGGTCCTTAATTGACTTGGGCGTCTTTCAACTAAACCCTGGGCTTTAATCCTAACCAGATTAAACCCGTGCATAAACCTGCACCCACCTTTCATCCGTTACACCCAAGTCCAAACCATCTTTATTTTGTTTAGTAAAACCACCTTTATAACAACTCTATGGTAAGACCATACCATAGGTTCAAGTTAAAACAAGTTTGTAAAGATTTGGCTAAATCCTCCCCAAAATCCAAAAATCATGGTATAAGCATTTGCTAAGCATTTCCAAACCATTTATCTATGGGTACAAGGGATGACATTTCAATATTCAATATTGGCCATACAAGGACAGTTGGAATATCTAATCATTTAAACAGAATTTAAAATACTTGAATAAAGGTATGCATGCACTTAATAATTTGAAAACTGAATTTAAATAACTTTAAAATAGTAGGTGCAAGATGATCAAAGTATAACTTGCCTTCGCTGAAGTCTTGAAATTCTAATTTTCTAAGAATCAAATTTCTAATCGCAGTAATCTAAACGTGAAAATCGACAAATCAATTGAAGTTCAAATGAAATCAAGACGACAGTTTAGACTAACTCTAAATAAAATAATTATATTTTATTTGACTAGATAGTAATTTTATCAAACTTTATAAGTTTGAAACACTCAATTTGGAATTAGGAAATAAAAGATATGAATTTTACAAGTTTAAATTCTAAGTTTGCAATTTAAATAGTTTTAAATTAAAAGAGACAATTTAAACTAATTCCAAATATACAAATTTTAATTTATTAAGCTAGATAATCTTTTTGCAAAATTTTAGAAATTTAATTCAATAAATTTGGAGTTTGTAATCGATGATATGAATTTTACAAATTTAAATCTAAATTTGGATTTTAAATGAATTTCTAAATTCTAAAACAGAACTAAAATGATCTCCAAATTGAATAATTATATTTTATTTAGTTAGATCATAATTTTCTAAGAATTTAGCCATTTGAATCATCTAATTTGGAGCTAAGATGAATAGGTTATGAATTTTACAATTTAAATCCTAAATCGCCATTTTAATCAATTTCTGAATTATTTTTCTAAAGGAAATTCTCATTATTGCGCATGATGACGCCAAGAAGAATTCTCGGATTTAAAAGAAATTAAAAAAATTCGACGTGCGGGCCTTATATGTCAGAGACACGCACCACGTGGACTTAGTCCACGGCCTTGGCTCCTGATGGAGGTGGCGCTACAAGATCGACGTGGTCGCCACGCAGTGGCCACGTAGGATTGGCGCCGGGCGTGGCGCCGAGTGGCGCCGAGGTGGCCGAGCCACGAGGCCGATTCCGCCATGTTCGGCTGACCACCTCGCCGGCGCTTACGCGCCTGGCGAGGGGCGCGCAGGGCGCAAACGAGAGGGGAGTTCGCGAACCTAGTGGCTACCTTAGGTGCGGGCGGGCGTGGCGGAATGTCGCCGACGGCGAGGTTTGGCGGCGAGGAGCTTTGTTGTCGTCGGCGTGTCGATCCGGGTTCTCCGGCGACGTGGATGGGTGCTCGGCCAAGAACGACGCGCAAGGCACCGAAGGTGTGGTCGGTGAGGTCGGCGGGGCGACGGCAATGGCCGGAATCGGAGAAGAACGGATTGGCGCCGGTGAGGAACTTCAAAATTCGGCCTCAGAGGAGGAGGGAGCAATGGGTGGTGGGGTTGAGTTGTGGTGAGAGGCGCCGGGTGGCCTTTATAGGGTAGAGGAGCTCCGAGGCGGCGATCGGATCGGGGATCGTCTTGTGACCGGCTGCTGGCGATTTCGTCTTGCGCACTGCCGAAGAGGGAAGAAGTGGGGAACGAGGCGGAAGTGGGCGCGGGGCTCGTCACGCCGCTGGGCGACGCCAAGCGGTTGAGGCGGCTATACATGAAGCTTGCCACGCCATGAATGGCGGAGGCGACTTGGTCGCGCGCGTGGACGAAGGGGCGGGGAGAAGATGACGCGGACCGTCGGATCTCGATCCGACGGTCAGCGGGAGTAGGGTGACGCGTGGTTTAGATGCCGTCCGATTAGGATCTGGCGGTGAGAAGAGAGAGGTGAGAGAGAGATAGGAGGTCGGCGGTAAGTGCGGGCCGCTGGATTTAGATCCAACGGTCACGCCTAGATGGGCTGTGAGGGTGGTGCGGGCCGCCTTGGGTTTCGGCCCATACACTGTTTGCGATTTTCTTTTGATTTTTCTATTTTAAATAATCTGGTTAATTCCTTTTAGACTTAGAAAATAGTAAAAAGAGTCCAAAAATTCTACAAAAATTCTCATAAATCCTTAGAGACATCTTAGACTTAATAAAATTATTCCCAACTTAAACTTGATAATAAATTTTGTAATTAAATTATTTTAGCTTTAAAACATTTAGGAAAAAGCTTTTACAATTTCGAAAATTCACAATTTCACATAAGTTTTAAACTTTAACCAAATTTGAAATTTTGGGTGCATTACATCATAGGAATGGTAACTCCTTCACACCGCGGCGCTATTTGTCGAGATAATGGGGTATTACATGCTATTATTTCAGATAATAACAAACAGATGTTGATCGCTCAGATTCCTTAATCAATTGGACCCACTCACCGTAGGTTTTATTGATCATAAGGTGGTCGAATGACCAAGTGCGTAAGATCTTACGATTATGGGGTAGTCGAAAATAACTTACGATCGAGTAGTGATCCTAGAAGAACTTATTTACCATAAGGTAGTCGTAGCAAGACTTACGACTATGGGGGTGGTCGAGAAGAACTTACGACCACCGCAGGCTTCTCCCTTGTAAGCATAAGGGGTATACCTAGGACCACATGACATCATATTTTCCCATAATGAGAATTATGGATAACAGATAAAATGAGGATTATTAGATCCTCGTCATGTAGCCCCCCAGCTTCAAGTGAAAGTAACTTGCTTGGTTAAGGAGTCGTAGATGGTCCTACGACCACGAGAGGGTCGTAGAAAGGCGGTCGAAGGGAAAACTCTTCGATATTTGTGTACTACTTTGACCAGAAATATGCTTGGTCAAGAAGGTTGCTTACGACTATCAAATAGCCATAGAGAACTCCTACGATCACGAAGTGGTCGTAGTATGGTGATCGGAAGAAAACCTTCCGATTGATATTTCATTTGGTCAAAAGATCCACCAAGAAAGTAATTTTGCTTGAGGTGTAAAACGAACTCGATTTTCTTGAACGAATGTGCTAGAGAATCGCAATCGACTCGACAGTTCCGCCTGAGCTGAGCGGTTCAAGCGGTGGCAACCTTTGATCGCCACACCTTCAAATTTCTGCATATGGTTATAAATACTTACCGGGGAGGTGAGACTTGGGTTTCTACTTTTCCCCAAATCGCCCTCATTGCTCATCAAGTTCGTGCCTTCTCTCGGTCAAATCCAATCGTGCCATCTCCTAAGATCTTCCTTAATCCAAAACCTCCCTTTCGAGAGAGATGGCCGGATCTGCTTTACGAGTGGGCCAAGTCGGAGATGGATGCGCGAAGATTCAAGCCTTAGTCGACGCCGGAAGATTCCGTAAAAAGTTCTTGTGAAATGGATTATGGCGTTGGACAAAGATTGGCCATCGGGGAGATTGGGCAACCTCGCCTTCCAGCATATTGTGAGTGTGGCCTTCGATTGCTCGCTCACCCCTTTCTCACACTCATTACTCGAGCATTTTGGGTGGAATTAGTGAACCTCGGTCCTAATTCCATCACTATGCTAAGTGTATTTGTGTATCCGTGTGAGGCATATCTGGGAATTCCAATGACCTCGAGTTCTTTCAATATTTCTATGGAATGGCTCGACAAACCGGGATTGCTGGAGTTATTGATCCAAGCTCCATGACGGAAGTCGAAGGAGTATATTCAGATGTTTACTCGGTCTTCGTGGCGGGATGGAGGAAGAGGTGGTTTTATTGGAAAATCACCCAAGATGACAAATTTTTTGCGGGAAGGTCGAAAAAGAATCCTTCCTGGGACTCGACTCCCAGGGATCTCGGTCGGATTACTCCCTATATTCAAGCCATCAAGGACTTGAAAGAGGAGGGATTGACCGGATGGCATGTGGTGAAGGATTTCATCACTCGTCGGATTAGCCCTTTGAAGAAACGAGTACCCCCTATGTGGAGGTATACGGGGCCAAAAGACCCGACCAGGGACTACGAGGCGAGTAAGTGAATCTTCGACTTAGCCCTCGGTTTGGTCTCTCTTTAAAGTGGTATAATATGTGTCCTATCTGTTTGCACAGATCTTTCACAAGCAGAGATTGATGTTCAGGTCAAACTTGTTTGTGAGAAATCTCCGCCACCCGGAGTAGCAGTTCCTTAAATCCTTGCGGTTTTATCCGCAGAAGAGAAGATGGAGCGCCTAAAGGTAATCAATGGTTGATTTTACCCTTAGGACTTTAGAGTCGTAGAAAAACTTACGACTGGTTGTCGTAGAAAAACTTACGACTAGGTAGTGATCGTAGAAAACCTTACGATCAAGAAAATGTTGTAGAAAAACTTACGACTTAGTATTGGTCGTAGAAATTCTTACGACTTGTCAATAATACTTTTCTGTTTTTATCATAGAAAGTAGGCATGGAAAACCGTCAGGACGACCAAGAGGTCGAACTGATAACCATTGGCGTAGGGATGACAGCGGAAAAAAGTCCAGCTCCTCCATCTAAGAAGCGTCGACTCTAGATGACGAGGAGTAGGTAAGCAATTCTTTACCTGTAGTCTTTTACAAGTTATTTTATTTCTCTAACTCCTATTTCTTTATTAGAAATTGAGCTCGAACTGGGAAGGCTCGAAACTAGGGATCAGGAAAAAACCATGATCCTTAACGAGACCGTCTCAGATACAAGGAAAATGCAAGGACATCAAATTATGGGAGAAGCGGCATCGAGACCATTGCTTCCCATAATGAAGAAATCAAGGAGTTAGATTCTCGACTAGTAGTTAAGGAATTCTTTTACCTGTGATTATTTTTGTTTTCTCCTCCTCTAGGAGTTTATTTTTACTTGACCAGTCTTATTCTTTTCAGAGCAAGAGGTCGAAAATAAACAACTCTGCGAGGCTTCGACTCGTAACCAACAGGAGATGAAGTCGATGAAGATTAATCTTCAAGGCAACATCATACTCCCGAACAATATACTTGGTGAGCTATGTAGTGAGGGAAAACTCCTCAAGATGATACGATAGTCAGCCACATAAGTACTATTAGGGAACAAGTCGGACTTTGCAAGAACTGTGGCCACTCAAGGCTAACCAAGCCGAAGTCAATCAAGGAGGTGGTCGAAGGTGCGAGAAGTTATGCATTGGCGTAACTTAAAGCTCATGAGCCCAAATTTTAATGTACAACCAATCGAAGTCGACTTCGACGCCTCGAGGCGTAAGCAAGTCTTCGATAGAAGAAATGCAACCTGGGCTAAGGTGAAGGTCTCGAGGAGATGTGATGGGCTCTCCTCTTCGTGAGTAGTTTGTAAAAACCCGTGAAAAACAAGCTTTTGTTGATGTATTATATAATCCATCTTGTTTCCTGCAAACCATCTTGTCGAGTAGTTAGTGACTCAAAAGATAATTAACGAAAGAAAGACTAAGAATTGAAGTCAAATTAATAACTTTATCCTAGCCCCCGACTATTTGCTTAGTTTGTTTAGACAGACTAAGTAAATAGTGTTAAAAAGGGTTTCTGAAAACAGAGAGGTTTGGTTAACTTGTAGTTTTTGGTCACGATTGTCATGCACTGGTCGAAAAAGTGGGAACGAATCGAAACTAGGAAGTTCCTTCTAGTGGGTAGGACCACGTGCAGAGAGGAAAGGCTTCGACTAGGTGATGTTACCCTCTCCGACTAGTTTAATCAAATCGAGAACGGCAACTTGAGTTAAGCAAACGTCTAGAGGACTTTAAAAAATTCGTTCGCCCTTCCTTGGTGGATTCGATAAGTCTGTTCTGGTAGCAAAAGTAGGAAACTGAACAATGTTAGGAAGTTCCTTCTAGTGGGCAGGACCACGTGCAGAGAGGAAAGACTTTGACTAGATGTGTTTCTTCCTCCGACCAGTTGAGACGGAACGAGTACACCAAAGGCGGTTGAATAAATCTAAGAAAGTGCACTCTACTTAGAGTATTTTTCAAAATAACTGAAGAAATAAATTGAGGTGAACAGAGCTGGCTTTAAAAATATTTCTACCAAATAGAACCCGAGCTCTTTGTATTGGCGGCAAAAGTGAGTAACGAGTCGGCACTAGGAAGCTCTTTGTAGTGGGCAGAACCACGTGCAGAAAGGAGAGACTTCGACTAGGTGATGTTACCTGCCTTTCGACCAGTATAAAGAAAACTGGGTGTTTGGAATATAATCGAAAGATTACGAAAGCACTACTCAAAATTAAGACAATAGAGATAGGAAGAACCTGAGGCTTTATTGTCTGAATGATTTGTCACACATAGAACTTGCGTAACTGGTCGATGTTCCAAGAATTCGAGAGAACCTGGCCGTCTTCCATTGCCAATCGTACTGACCCTAGTTGGGTAACTTCGACCACTGTGTAAGGACCTTCCCACTTAGGAGAAAGTTTATTCCGATTAGACTTGGATTGGCAGAGCCTCAATACCAAGTCACCTACAGCAAGGCTGCGAGGTTGGACCTTACGATCGTAGTATCTACGCAGGGCTTGTTGATAGACCGCCGAATGATTAAGGCCCGGTTTCTCCTTTCTTCAAGTAGGTTAATGTCATCCGCTCGAAGTTGTTCCCGGTTGAGTCATTGAAAGTTTCACTGTGTGTTGACAGTATCTTTAGTTCCGAGGAAGCATGGCTTCATTCAAGACCGTAAAAGGGTGTTTCACCAGAGTCCGACTAGTAGTCATACGAACTACCCATAATACGGAGGGTAATTCTTGTACCCAAGCCCCAAGCGCTTGACGAGTGGGTCAAGACTCGGTTTTAATTCTCGCATTATTTGGCCGTTCGACGCTCGATCGCCCCATTGCTTTGGGGATGAGCCACGTAGCATAACATAACTTGGTACCCAACTCGTCAGAAAATTCCTCAAATTTTGCGCCAAAATTGTTTACCATTATCTCGTAATTATTCGACTTGCAGACTCCAAATCGTAATTACGATCTCATCATGAACCGCTTTTGTCGCCTGTTGTTATCCTGATTCTATGTTCGCTTCGATCCATTTTGTGAACGATCAATAGCCACAAAAGGAACTCAAACCTCCCGGAGCTTTGGGGAACGGTCCTAAGATATCGAGACCCCAAGTCGCAAAAGGCCAAGACAAAGGTATCGCTTTGTAATGCTTGAGTCAAGTTGGTGTATTTGTTCCGCTATGAAATTGGCATTGGACACACTTTTAACCAACTCTTTAGCATCAGATAGGTCATTGGCAAGAAAACCTTGTCGAAAGGCCTTCTCGACCACCGCTCTATAGGAAGCATGATTTCCACAGATGCCACCGTATGTCGTGAAGGAGTGTTAATCCTTCGCTCTGCGAAATGCATCGCATGAGCACCCCTTGAGTACCTCGCTTATAGAGGACTCCTTCAACCAAAGTATACATTTTGGCTTTTCGATAAGCGATCCGCCTCGATCGCCTTTCGCACAGAGCCCTTCTCAAGATACTCGTAGATGGGAGCCATCCAAGTATCTTCGTATTCTAGAGAGGCCGCCTCAATAGGAGGTGTCTCGGTTCTTCAACCAGTGACGGCTTCGAGTTGTTCCAAGAAGACTCCTTTTGGTACTACAGATCGGAAGAAGCCATTCAGCAAGCCGGTCTCATGAGGAAATTATCCTTTCGAGGGATGAATTGTACCTCAAACCTAAAAAATGCTTTTCTAGCTTACGCACTTCCAATAAGTACCGAGACATTGTCGGGTTAGAGCACTGGTACTCTTTCCCGATTTGATTCACGACTAGTTGAGAGTCTCCCCTCATGAGTAGTCGGCGAATCGAGAGCGCTTTCGCAGCTCGTATGCCACCTAGCAAACCTTCAGATTCGCCACGTTGTTTGTGGCCCAAAGTTTAATTGTATGGCATACTTTAAGGTCTCTCCGTAGAGAGATACCAGACCACCCCACCGAGCCACTTAAAGTAAGCGATCCGTCAAAGTACATCGCCCATCGGTCGTGGGAATCAGATCGGGATCCCAGCAGTTCAGATTTGTCCATTCGGCGACAAAGTCCGCCAAGATCTCGATTTAACGCCATTCGGGACACGAAATGGAGGTCAAACTCCCCAAGTTCGACTAACCATTTTGCCATGTGTCCCATTGCTTCCTATTCGGAGGATCGCCCCAAGGGAAACTCGAGGCAACCTGACTATTTTGTGCGCCTGAAAATAATGCCACAATTTCCTCGAAGACATGAGGAGGGAATATAGAAGCTTTTGGACTTGAGGGTAACGCTCCTTAGGCCTTTGTAAAACTTCACTAACGTAGTAAACCGATGCGTTGTATCGCCACGCGTTCTACCCCAAGATCTTGCGTTCTTGCTTGTGGCGTGGCAGCTAGGTAAATTAAGAGTGTTTCTTCTGGCCTCGGAGAAACCAAAATAGGAGCACACTCGTAAGATACCTCTTGACATCCTCAAAGGCAGCGTTTGCCTCGTTCGACCACTCAAAACCTTCGTGTTTCCTTAGAAGTTTAAAGAAAGGTAGTCCCTTTTCTCCTAGTCGTGCGATGAAACGACTTAAAGCCACCATGCACCTTGTGACTTTCTGGACTTCTTTCTTTGTGGTTGGAGGACGCATTTGGAGAATGGCCTTTATCTATTTGGGATTTGCTTCGATTCCCCGTATAGATACTAGGAATCCAAGCAATTTTCCTGAAGAGATTCCGAACACACACTTATCAGGATTGAGTTTTAAGCGATGTTTTCTGAGGTTG
Source organism: Phyllostachys edulis (assembly GCA_036346405.1). Classification (NCBI taxonomy): domain Eukaryota; kingdom Viridiplantae; phylum Streptophyta; class Magnoliopsida; order Poales; family Poaceae; genus Phyllostachys; species Phyllostachys edulis. The sequence continues at coordinate 58,252,945 of CM070547.1, read as the reverse complement.
TCGAATGTTTCTTGTAGGTCAGTGATATGATTAAGTCTCTTCATGCTTTTAACAACTAGATCATCAACATAGGCCTCCAGGTTTCGGCCTAGTTGAGATGAAAAAGTCGATTGCATCAAGCGTTGAAAAGAAGCACCGGTATTTTTTAGACCAAATGGCATTTTGACATAGCAAAATATACCAAATGGTGTAATGAATGCGGTCTTTTCTTCATCGTCTAGACACATATTGATCTAGTGGTATCCAAAATATGCATCTAAAAAACTTAACATTTCACAACCTACAGTAGAATCAACCAACTGATCGATACGAGGTAAAGGAAAATCATCTTTTGGACAAGCTTTATTAAGATCGATGAAGTCTCGCGACATACGCCATTTGCCGCTTGACTTCCTAACCATTACAGATTAGCCAACCACTGGGTGGTTGACTTCTCTTATAAAGCCCGCTTTAAGTAGCTTATCCAATTCGATTTAATAGCATCTCGCCGATCGGGGGCAAATCTCTGTAATTTTTGTTTTACAGTACTTTGTCGGTAGTAAGAAGCTAGCTCAGGCTCGATCACCTCCCTGGGGACTCCTGACATGTCGGATGCTTGCCACGCCAAGACATCTGCAAGTAGCTCTGAGGAAGGTGATGAGAGCGCCTTCCTACTTGGGGTCGGAAGTATCCCCGATGCGAATACCTTGAGGGCTCCTTTGCGTCCGTGAGGAACCTCTTTGACCTTGTCGTTCGGCTTTTGGTGCAACTTTTTAGGCTTCACTTGCCGGTCAAAGGTCGATTTTCTTCTCGAGTTGGTATTTGATCAGAATATCCCAAATGTATAATTAGGGTTTGTTCAAGTATAATTATATGTGTAGAAATTAAAACTTTTTCCCACATCTTGAAAACCCCTATTCTCTCATGTAATTCTTGTCCAAGAGTTGTGTAATCCAAAAACACAAAGCTCTGGTTGACCAAAAGTCAAACTCATTCTCCGTTTATCTTAAATCTTGTGCCAAACATTTAGAAATATTTTCCTTGGTCCTAAAACTAATGTGGGACCCCTCTGAAAAATATCACAAGTTGTAAAACTTGTTTGATAAATTTTGGAGGTAAAACAATCCTTTAAACAACCTTCACGAATTTCCTGAGAAAAATGCATTGCATAATAACCTCTGGAAATTTTATGTAGGGTTAATCTCATTGTCAGCAAGCTCCAGTTAAAATTTCATGAATTCTGGAGTTCATTTGCTATCTCAAATAATTCTGCTAAGTTTCAGCTGTAAAAAAAAACTAAACTTAAAAGCCTACACTGCTCCTTGGGCTAGCCTCTTTCCCAAAGTCGGTCCATTTCAACCTTTTCCCCGCTCGTCGACCTCCTCTCCACCTTGATCAAATGAGTCTGCTGGATTAACATCCAACACCACGACCTCCTCATGATCAACACCGCAAAGATCTCCCCACCTCATGAGGTCATTGCCGTTGGATCGCTGATCCATGGTCATGACCTCCCCGTGTTAAACCTCAAAGACCTCCTCGAGTCGTTAAACCATCGCAATGAGGTCATCCCATTTGTTGAGGTCGTGGCCGCTGGATCAAATCCAACACCACGACCTCCTCCTCAATATACTCAACAGACCTCCCCACCTCATCGTCTTGGCACGGATCAAAATCCATAGCCTCGACCTCCCGCGCCAAACTACTCAGATCCCCTTTTGCACTCACTTGAGGTCGTAGCCCTTGGATCCAAGATCCATGGCCATGACCTCCCTCACCGTTGAACTAAGCAAACCTCCCACTTTGTTGAGGTCGTGGCCGCTGGATCGATCCAATGCCCACCACCTCCCTCAAAATATCCAGCTCACAACCTCCCCATCTCATGTTGTGCACCGCTGATTTAAAATCCACTGGTCACGACCTCCTCCTTGTCTTGTGCGCATTAGACCTCCCACAAGACGTGAGGTCGTGAGTCTTAGATTTAAATCTAAAGGCCATGATCTCCCGGTGCGTTATGCAAGCTCAGACCTCCTCTTTTGATCGTAACCGCTGGATCAAAATCCAAAGGTCCCGACCTCCCTTGCTTTCTCAAGAACGCCTCGCACCTCCTCGCCTCTCATCACCATTAGATCTTAACTGATGGCCATAACCTCTTGTGCGCTACGCCGTGGTGCTAGGACCTCCCCTTTGGTTGTGCGCCTTGATTTAAATCCAAAGGCCATGACCTCCCCTCTTGTTCTTAAGTTCGTAAGCGGTTAAGACCTCACAGAGGTCCGCACCGCTGATTGAAATCCAACGCCTTGGACCTCCCCGTCCTTTTTCCACGCAAGATTCAAGATTATGGAAATCGGAGGGTCACGACCTCCCGACCCGATCCAATGGTCAGGATCTCCTCCTTCTCCTTTTAAAAACTTACTGCTTGATTTAGATCGAGGGTCACGACCTCCCTCATTTCTAATCGGACGGTGGTGGCAACTCTCTGTTCTTCTCCTAGCTCGGGCCTTGACGCCATGGCAATGGAGGAGGCAGTGATCTGTCTTGTCCCAATGGCTCTTTGCCTGCAGGCATTTAATGCGGGTCAGAGCTTTTCGCCCCAAAGTCGCTGTGCAGGCCTGCTCCTGTCACCTCTACGTCCTGTCCAAGCCGTGGACCTCCCTTGGGCTAAGCTCACCATGAGCTTAACCCGTGGTCCAGGACCTCTTTTTGCCCTAGCTATAAAACCTCCCCATTATTTTCCTTGGCTTCTTTTCCACCATTCACCAATTACTCTCGATTCTGTGGAGCTCAAACCACCCCGACCTCCTTGGCCGCCATTGTTGCCCTTGGAGCTCCTCGGTGGCTCAGTGCTCCCGTGGCTTTTCCTCTCCGTCTCGTTGCTTCAATCTAAGCCACTACCCTCTGTGACCAAAAGCCCTAACTAAATTGGTTGGGACATTTTAGAGAGGCCTAACTTGGAGCTTGGAGCTTGGAGCTTGGCCGTGGAGCAACCCTTCTTCCCCAACTCCCGGCCATCCACGTCCCTCACCTCCTCGGCACCTCCACGACCTCCGTAACCCTCCGGTAGTCCCGTGATGCTTGCACTGCATGTATGTTGTTATGAGCTTGGCACACGCTTGAATGTTCGGCCATGGAGCTCATTATCGCTGTTTGTGTTTTGGCCGTGTGTCTCAAGGCCAATCTTGACTCGTCGCCGCTCAGGCCACCCCGCAGCAATGAATGGTCTGGCGTGTCGCAACACTATTGCGCACATTGGTGTCCTTAGATGGCGCCGGTGAGGTCCTCATCGCCGCGTCGAGCCTTGGTAGCCTCTCGGGATTTTGTCTGACGACCATGGCACCGTGCCTTTGTCGTTAAGACAAAGACCTCCCCATTTTTGGCTAATCACCTCCAATCGTTGTAGCTTTTAATGTATCCTTAGTGTCACGTGCGAGGTCTTGTGCCGCCCATCTTAGGTCTCACGGGGACCTCCTGGGCCATCTTAGCCATCTTGGACCTCCCCTGGGTCCTCTTTGCAAAAGACCACCCCGGTCTTTTGTAGGGACAACCCCAGGACCTCCCTCCTTGCGATCTTGACCGCTAGGACCTCCTTGGGGAGATCTTAGCCGCTGAGGTCCTCCCCGTGTTGATCTCCACCGTGTAGGACCTCCCCGAGGTCCTCTTAACCTTGTGGACCTCCTGGGTAATCTTAGCCGCCTGCACCTCCCAAAGGAAATCTGAGCCGCTTAGGACCTCCCTTTGTTAGATCTTGGCCGTTCAGACCACCCCAAGTGGATCTGAACCGCCCAGACCTCTTTGTTGTTGTCTTGACCGTTAAGGTCCTCCCCAGGACAATCTAGGCCATTAAGGTCCTCCTTGGAAAATCTGGACCGCCCAGACCTCCCTCGAGAGGTCTTGACGATGTAGATCTTCCTTGGGGAGATCTTGATAGTTTAGATCTTCCTTTGGAAGATCTCACCATCCAGACCTCCTCGTTTGATCTGGACCGTCCGGTCCTCCTCTTGTGTTGTGGTTCGTTGGATGCGGTATCAACGGCCACGACCTCCCCTCATTCTTGGCTGCAGTGGCGGGGAGGACATGGACCGTTGGATCCAAGATCAACGGCCCGTGTTCTCTAGACTCATGCAGCGCTCTTGCTGCTTCCTCTGGAGGTCTTGGGCCGCTTGATTTAGATCAACTGTTCACGTCCTCCCCTCTTTTGGTTTTAGCAATTCCAAAGAACTCTTATTTATAAACCTAAAAGGTATGAACTTCAAAATATCATAACTAATTCATTCTAAATCCAAATGAGGTCATTCAAATTGTGTTAGCTCTGTCTTGAACTTGACTTTAATCCAAAAATGATTGTAAGTTGAGTTCAGCTCCAGAGCACAGTTTTGCCATTAGATTTTAAAACTCACTTTAAATATACACTCAAAATAATGTCTAACTTGTAAAATACATAACTAATGCTCTGTAGATTATTTTTGAGTGAATCCAACTTTGTTGGTTTCTCTATTAATGAACTTACTATGAAAATTAGTTTTGAGCTTGTTGCTATTATAAAATGAGGACTTGTGCATTATAATTTTGTTCAAGTTCTTGTTTTTGAGAAATTGTAGAAAGTGCAACATAGCTCCAAATGGGATGAACTCAATTGTGTTATTCATCTCATGAGGTGCTGGCCTTGCAGTAAAAATCTCAGCTTCACTTCTTTTCTAGAAAATGTTGCCTCATAATTAAATTAGTGAATAGTGCAGTTTGGTATTTTAGGGCTGAGCAGAATTGTTTTGCTCATATCTTTTGCATTGAGAATCCAAATCCATTGGTTCTTGTTGCTAAATTCCCTAAAAATCACCCTCTTGCTGCTGTAGAAAATTCAGAGTGTTTGGAGTTCGGTTGCTGTGCTGTCTTTGTCGTTTTCGTCGTTCTTATCGATTGTTTTCGTCTTTCCGATTAGGTGTCGATTTAGTACTTTGAACCCGTGAGCGATCCTCAGCAACAAATTGGCCAGCAACAGTAAAGGCAAGCAGTTTGATCATTTCCTCATTGTCCCATTACTTTAAAGTCTAATATTTCGTTTAACTTGTATGTATGCATGCTTTTGTGTCAAAGTATTTTATCGCTTAGAGGTAGCTATTCCTATTGCATAGTTGCCCTAAATTGTTACCCCTGCCACAAACCATAAGTTACTAATATCGCTGGTGAATTAGAGCCCGTGATTTAAGTATGCTCTTTTATTGCTTTTACGGTGTCATGCTTAGCAATGCTTAGATAACGGTAGAAATGGGCGGTTGTCGACATTATGTCGATAACCTTGATCACACAAAAACTATCATTCCATTATGTCCCTTGTATGATTTGTAAACAAATAAAAATGAAAACTGTTTGGACTTGGGCATATTGGATGGATGGTGTGGTTTTGGAATGTGGTAGTATGCCCGAGTCATTAAGGACCGAGTTACTTGCGCCACTGCTTACGAGCAATTTTGCGTGCTAACCACACGAGGGGATATGGGACCCTCTTGACTAAGTACTTTGGCGGTGTTAATTGGGGTCGCTTCGGTTGGTGTGTTTTTAAAGATAAAATGTGTGTGTGATGTGGGAGGGAGCATTAGCTTCCTAGAAGGTTGTGTGATGTCTCTTTCTCCCCGTGGGTTGTGCGACTGAATTAGCATTGTCCATTGAAATGTCTCAGAGGACTTAGCTGTGCAAAGACACCTAAGGTAGTGTGCCTAAAGGAAAGGCGATGCGACGTGTGGGTACATTGGTACACCTGCAGGTTAAAACTATTCAATAGCCTCGCCCTAGGTTATGGACACGCTCGAAACGCCTGTGAGAACTAGACTACAACCTTTAATTAAAACTTGACATGGTTGGTATGAACGGGAGTTCATGCTATTGTTGTGGTGACTTGGGTTAGTCACTTCTAGTTTGTTCTTGTTGTTGTTACTATGTTACTACCTCGTTGAATTTCAACAATTAAAATGCTTTGTCAAATTGCCTTCAATCTATTATGTTAATGCAAATGAAACTTGCTTTATGCTAAAATGAGTCCAAAGCCTCATCCACTTAAATAAAGCTTGCATGTAGCTATTTATAGTTCTCGTTATCTCACACGAAGTCTTATGGAGTACTTTATGTACTCATCCGCCGTGGTTGTGGCATTTTGTGGCTTTTGTTGCAGAGGAAGGAGGTGGGCCCTAAGGGCTTCACTCTTCTGAAGTTGTGCTTCGGGTTTGACGACGAGCTTGGCGGTCCCAAGTTAGTTGCCTTGTGGGTAAAGGCACACTAATTGGCTTTTGTTATGGCCATCTTATGGCACTTTTGCTTCATTGCTTATTTAGTTCTCAGATTTGTTATTTGGCCTACGCCTCTCTTTTGTAATATCTATTCCATATTAATGTTAACTTCGGTTTGTTGCTTATGTACTATGTGTTGTATGGAATTGATGCATTCTTTTGTTGTGAGGTATGTATCGCGCATGCGGGAAGTATACATCTCTCGAGACCGGGTTTATTTGGTTGATAATACTAGGGTCAATTGGATGACTAAGTATTATGAGCTTAATAAATGTCGGGGTCTCACATTGACCAACCATCTCGAGGGATCGACGGTCGCAGGTATGCGCCATCTTCTTGTCACAATGAATTGTGATTACTCCTTTGGGACCTGGCATCTTAATACATTGATACCCGTAATGAGTAGCCATTAAGAATTTTGCCAAAGTTGGTCGTCCGAGAATGGCGTTATATGCCGTATCGAAATCGACCACATCAAAGGAGATTTTCTCTGTCCTGAAATTACTTGGTGAACCAAATGTTAAAGGAAGATAAACTTGGCCAATAGGTTTGGCTGAAGACCCCAGTACGATCCCATGAAAAGAGTATCATACCGGTCTTACCTTAGTCCTGGGTACGTGCATCTCGTCCAGGACACTCGTAAACAAGATGTTTAATGAGCTGCCACCATCAACAAAAACTCGATTGACCCGACAATTGTTGATGATGGGTTTGACTACGATCGGATATCGACCTAGTCGAGTAGAAGGAATCGGACAGTCACCCTTCTCGAAGGAGATGGTGACTTCCGACCACTTCGGTAATTTATTGACGAGAGGAGGATCTATGGAATTTACCTCACGTTCGGCAGCTTTAAACTGTCGCTTTGATTCGTATGCCGATGATCCCCCGTAGATGTGCTCGACGGTATGTTGCGGATCCTGGAACGACATCTCCTCCTCCTCGTCTGACGACTTATGACCACTCGTTTGTCCTACCTGCTCGAGAGTGGGAAGTGGTCCTTTGCCGTTGTAGTAGTCCTCGAGCTTTCGTTGGAAGACCTGGTAGTTGCGAAGGTCATGTCCTTCTTTTTTATGGAAAGGACACCACCTAGGCTTATCGTTCTTCCAATCGGGGTGCTTACCTTTGCCTCGGTCGGAGTGCGGCTTAGAGGTTCGTGGCTCTTTATCATTTACAGCCAAGACCTCCTTGGAACCGTTGGCTTGGGGTTTTTGACCCTTCGCCTTGTTCTTGGACTTTTTTGCTTTCTTATCCTTCTTCTTACCAACTTCGCCTAGCTCTCGAGAGGTATTGTCTTCTCGATCGATTGTGTTGTTCCATTCGACCGCCTCAGAAGCAGTCGCATATCGATCGGCCATCTCAAAGAGTTCGGCGACAGTAGTGGGAGGATTCAAAGCGATATCTTCTATTATCCTTCTACTACGGACTCGTTGCTTGAAAGCCCTGATGACAGATGAGTCAGAAACTTCCGGAATTGAATTACGAACCTGACTAAAGCGCTTGATGAATTGGTGCAAGGTTTCGTGGTCGCTCGTCTCATCCAAAGGCAAGTCGCCCTCCTTCTCGTATGCATTGTAGGTGCTTTGGAAGTTCGCTAGTAGAAGGTCGCAGAGGTGTTGCCAAGAATAGATCGACTCGAGTGGTTGGTTTAGTAACCATGATCGAGCAGACCCTTCGAGCACAGTTGGAAGGTAATTCGCCATTACATGCTCTCCTCCTCCTACTGCTCGGATAGCTGTTTGTATAAATTTGAAGGAATTCGATGGGATTTTGGGATCCATCGAACTTCTCCATGTTCACTGGTCGAAAACGAGGTGGCCAGTGAACAGCTCGGAGGTCAGGCGAAAATGCCCGACATTTGGTAATAACTTCTTGACGCCTCCTTTGCAGGAAAGAAGGGTTGATATCACCAGGTGATCGTGTTCGATGATACCCAGTAATAGGTTGACCCGACCTGTAGTAGGTCTTGGTCCTACGAGGGAAATACTCAGATTCCATCTCCGCCGCAGATTTCCAATGTCGAATGGTGAGCGATCACCTCTCAGGGGCTTGTTGATCATCACCGCTCAAAGATATTTCTCCGAGTAGGAGATCGATGTGACTCATTGTCACGATTTCTCCGTGGTGATATGTTTGATTGATCGTGTAGTCAAGAAGTCGATTACTCGACTTCTGAATGATGTCGACGAGGTGCTTCGGTCTTGCCATCGTGGCGAAGTTTTGTGCGATCTCTTGACGAAGAGGTCGTAGCCTGGCGCTTGGGCAAGCTCTTGAGTAGGGTTCTCGAGCAAGTCGTTGATGTGCTGGAGTTCTTGAGTTTCCTCTGATTGATATTGATACGCCAGCGCTTTTTTTTCGGCCGCAATCTTCTTCGTTTAATAGCCTCAAGATCTTCCATATCAGATTCTTGAGACTGTCACAATGGAGTGCGAGTATGTCGAGGATTTCCCTCGCGCTCATCAAGGTGTTGGTCCTGTTCGTCACCGGTGGTGCCCTTGCCATTGCCACGAGGGGGCGCAGTGCGTGATCTTCGGGGAGTGTCCCTAGCTCGGTCTCTAGAAGAGTGACCTCGATCTGAGGGAAGGACGAAGACCTCCCGTTGATGATCCTCACTTGCGCTCGAGGCCTCCCCACTTGAGGAGTATTCGAGAGACACCATCTGGCGATTTGGAGTAATCCCCTTCAGGTAGGGGAACTCTGGGTTATAACCGTCTCCATCCGCAGGTGTGATCTGCGGAGAGATGATCAAATTTGCTGGAAAAGCATGCTTGATCCTGCTCTCTCTGGAGTTATCCGGAGAGAAAGGACTACCAGATGCTGGCGAAGTCCTAGAATTGTGGCTTCCAGAACTTGTCTCACCAGGTCGTACCGCCTTAGGGGGACTTGAACACTTGGAGGAAAAACTCTTGTCGTGTTGTGAGTCCGCCTGGGTGTAGTCCTGATTGTGATCGGATTGACCCTTGTCCTTTGAAGGAATTGATTCCTCTGTTGGACGTACTGTTGTGGGGGATAAGGATCCCTCCTCAACTCTGTTATTGGCATGGTCTCCTGGATCTGCGCAAAGATCTCTGGAGGCAGCAACACCATCGGATGAGTCGATACTCGGTTCGTAATCGAAACCAGCATCCATGTCGACGTCTGCGTAATCTGCCAAGTCAAACTAGTTCTCCTCGTTCCATTCTCCTGCCATGAGTGCATGAGATTTAGGAAAAAGAGAGTATGTTGACAAGAGATTACCGGAAGATCCCCACGGTCGGCGCCAACTGTTGGTGTTTTAGAACCGATCTTACGTAAAGATTGTTTGATTCAGGGGGTCTCCTAGAATGGAATCACGTAGAGAGATTGACACGGGTATTTTTATACAGGTTCAGGCCTTCTCCGGAGAGAATAACAACCCTACTCATGTGTGTATGGTATTGAGTGTGTTTCGTACAATCGGAAGAAAAGACTAAGGCTATTACAGAAGATAGTATCTAACTGTCTTCCTGATTGCTTGTTGTCTCCTCCGATCGCCCCCTTTCCCTCTCTGATTGCTGCCTTTATATAGTCGTAAAGGAATAGCCATTTTCTCCTGTAAAGAGGCGCCTCATCGAATCCAGTAACAGACGCACGTTTACAGTAATCATAGGAATGGTAACTCCTTCACACCGCCTGGCAGTTACTTGTCAGAGATAATGGGGTATTACATGCTATTATTTCGTATAATAACAACGTATGTTGACTGCTCGGATTCCTTAATCAATTGGACCCACTCGCCTGTAGGTTTTATTGATCATAAGGTGGTCGAGTGGTGACACAGTCGCAGAAGATCTTACGACTATAGGGTAGTCGTAAAATAACTTACGATCGGGTAGTGATCGTAGAAGAACTTATTTATAAGGTAGTCGTAGCAAGACTTACGACTATAGGGGTGGTCGTAGAAGAACTTACGACCACCTGGTAGGCTTCTCCCTTGTAAGCATAAGGGGTATACCTAGGAACCACATGACATTATATTTTCCCATAATGAGAATTATGGATAACAGATAAAATGAGGATTATTAGATCCTCGTCAAGACAAAAATTGAGTTTTATTTTATTTTATTTGATATTTTTAAAGCCCCAAACGGTAAAAAAAAACGGTCGGATTTTTCAAAAATTCGAACGTTACCGGACTAAACGGGCCAAATGGGCACAACCGTGCCATTCTGTGATTCCGTCCCCTCTTGGCTCCTCCCTCTTCTCCTCCAAAGATTCCTCCTCCTCTTCTAGTCCGACCGCAATATCCCCCCCTCCTCCTCCTCTTCTCTCCTTTGGCCTTCGCGATCAGACTGGCCTCCTCCTCAAGCGTCGACGCTTCCCCTCGTCAGAGCTGCGTTGGCGGGCGCGCGAATCCGATGTCCTCCTTCTCACCATCGGCCGTCACATCTTTGGCTATCGTGCCATGCCGATCCGACCCGTGAACAGTGTGGGTTGTACCATGCCTCAGCCAGGCCAACAATGCGGTGTCTCGGGCTAGCCTGGCCGGCACGACCCATCTAGCCACCTCTACTTGCGGTTGTTTGTGCAGCGGAGGCAAGCATGGTGGTTTTGACGTGAGCCCGAGGGTAGCAGATGTTTGAGAATGGGACCTGAGAGCATTTTTAGTGTATTGAACCGATGTCGATTCAAAGTCATGCCACGTAAGCATTTTAGAAACTAAGCTTGTTTTCTCCAATGTATTGAACCGATTTCTATTAATAACTAGGACCCCACGTTACATTAAAAAACTACAAAATAATAATATCATCTCTCAACCGCATTCTCTCCTATGTAGTTGTGTTAATGCTTTGAATCGACTCCACTCAAAGTATTTTTTTGTTGAAATCGACCCCTCCAATATATTGAAACGATTCAATGCCTTCTTTCTTCTCGTTTGGACGGGCTAAAACACAACTTTGGTAGAGATGGTCCGAGAAGAGCTGAGGGGATGCTAAAATACGGCACGGCAATAGCGCATCACCTCCCAGAAACGGCGTCGGCCGCACCAAGAGCTGGTACGTCTACGCAGAGGAAGCGTTCTCACACAGGCGGACATGCGGGCCCGGCAAATTGGTGGTGTCCACCTGTCAGCGACGGGTCAAAGTGGCGGCTAGGCTAAGTGCGTGTGGTCAGTCGAGTCGCAGGCAGCTCACAGTCACAGGTATTATATGGATATGGTGGAGATGAGGGAATCAAGCCGAGGGGTCGGTGACTCGCATCGCGATCTTCGCAGGAATCGCGAGGCGCGAGCGAGACTCGGAGCCGGAGGAGATCAGATCGGATCAGACTAGGTTCGAGCCGCCAAACCTTCTCCCATCTCTTCCTAATTCCTCCTCCTCCTCCTCCTCCTCCTCTAGCGTTTCATCCTCCTCTAGAGTAGACTAGTGATTCTTTTTCCTCTGTTTACCTTACCTTACGTAATCTCCCCTCCCCCATGGATTCGCGTGCTGCTGTTTCCGGGCTCTTGGGGGATTTTTGTTGCCTCGATTTGTTTACGACGAAACGCCGAATTCCTCGTCAAAATCTCATCTTCCCCCCCAGATTTCACATGCTACCTACTCGCCAGGAAAATAAGGGGATCGAGGCCTTGCACTCGTAGTGGTGGCTTGGTTTCGGATGAACTCTCCTTGGGATCTTGCTATTAGGATAGGATAGCTGGAACCTGGAGGGTACTAGGATATCCTATATTCTAATCTTACTGTGCATATCACCACACTATACGGAGATCGAGTCTTTCCGCCCTTCTCCTTAAAATCATGTATACAGTCGCTTGTCGGTTATGGTAGCGTTCTTGACTACTGGTAGTTTGGATCCAACTTTAGCAATACGAAATTGTTGATACTGACTTGACTTCTTTCCCTGCAATTCTGGTGCCTAGTCCTGACTTCTGATGGACGCAGAGAGTTTTCATATTTTTCCTCTTGTGGAGCTGGATATTTTGCGTCTCAAACTAAAACTTGTAATAATTGTTAATACGCGAGTCTTCTTCTGAGATGGTACCCGTCAGATGCCATTAGTTCACTAGTGTATACTTTGTCTGATATCTGACACGGCATTCACCTGGAACCGAGGAATGTTGCACTATTGCCATTGTACTTCTCTTCTTACCTCTGACAAATATTTGGCTCACCGCATTAACGCAGATGATGTTGCTTTATTCTCATCTTAATCTTGCTCAGATGCTTCAATTTCTCTCAGACGCCCTTTGTTGGTTCCTGTTAGTCCAGTTGTCAAGTGAATAGTTTTGAGTTCTAATAATTTTGATTTGTAACTTGTCTAGCCAGGACCAGGTAGAAGATGGCTCTTACAAGAATTGGTCTTGCTGGCCTTGCGGTCATGGGGCAGAACCTTGCCCTGAACATCGCGGAGAAAGGGTTCCCTATCTCCGTCTACAACCGTACAACTTCCAAGGTCGATGAGACTGTTCAGCGTGCCAAGCTTGAAGGAAACCTCCCTGTGTTTGGATTCCATGACCCAGCATCCTTTGTGAACTCCATCCAGAAGCCACGTGTCGTCATAATGCTCGTCAAGGCTGGTGCACCAGTGGACCAGACTATTGCAACACTTGCTGCCCACTTGGAAAGGGGTGATTGCATCGTTGACGGGGGAAACGAATGGTATGAGAACACTGAGAGGAGGGAGAAGGCGACAGAGGAGCGTGGCCTTCTCTATCTCGGGATGGGAGTCTCCGGAGGAGAGGAGGGTGCCCGTAATGGCCCATCCTTGATGCCTGGAGGCTCGTTTGAGGCGTACAAGTACATCGAAGATATTCTTCTCAAGGTTGCTGCGCAGGTTCCTGACAGCGGTCCATGTGTCACCTACATTGGCAAAGGTGGATCAGGCAACTTTGTGAAGATGGTTCACAATGGAATTGAATATGGTGATATGCAACTGATCGCAGAGGCCTATGATGTTCTCAAATCGGTCGGTAAGCTCACCAACAGTGAGCTGCAACAGGTTTTCTCAGAGTGGAACAAGGGCGAGCTCCTCAGCTTCTTGATTGAGATTACAGCCGATATCTTTGGTGTCAAGGATGACCAGGGTGAGGGCTACTTGGTTGACAAGGTTTTGGACAAGACGGGCATGAAGGGAACCGGGAAGTGGACAGTGCAACAGGCTGCTGAGCTGTCCGTGGCTGCACCTACAATTGCAGCATCCTTGGACTCGAGGTTCCTCAGCGGTTTGAAGGATGAGAGGGTTGAAGCTGCTAAGGTCTTCCAAGGTGGCTTCTCGAGCAACCTGCCGGTGGACAAGGCACAGCTGGTTGAAGATGTGAGACAAGCTCTCTACGCCTCGAAGATATGCAGCTATGCGCAGGGCATGAACATCCTCAAGGCAAAGAGCATGGAGAAGGGGTGGAGCCTCAACCTCGGTGAGCTTGCGCGGATCTGGAAGGGTGGCTGCATCATCCGTGCCATCTTCCTGGACCGCATCAACAAGGCCTATGACAGGAACCCTGACCTCGCGAACCTGCTGGTAGACCCTGAGTTTGCACAGGAGATCATGGACAGGCAAGTAGCCTGGCGGAGGGTGGTTTGCCTTGCCATCAACAATGGTGTCAGCACCCCGGGCATGTCCACAAGCCTGGCGTACTTCGACTCGTATCGCCGGGACAGGCTGCCTGCGAACCTGGTGCAGGCACAGAGGGACTACTTTGGTGCCCACACCTACGAGAGGGTCGACATGCCTAGCTCGTTCCACACTGAGTGGTTCAAGATTGCGCGGAACTCCAAGATTTGAGCTACCATCCTTGTATTTCCGGAATGCAATCGTCCTGTAGGGAAAACGCTGCGGTTAAATTTGATGTTTCTCATGCTTAATTTGGATGGCCCAATAGTCATGGATGGAGAACATTAGTATTTGATGCAATTTCTGTAATGCTCTTTTGCCAAATTTCTAAGAATAAATGCATATGCGCACGCTTGTTTCTTTGGTGGAAAATCTGTACTTGGAGCTTGAACAGCTGAGAAACAGTGTCTCTAATGATGTTAGTGTTTCCTGTAATACGATGCGGTTATTGTTTCGGGCCAATCCTTGCCTGCATAACAGTTGAAGGTGGCCGTGGTATCAGACACCGACCACCCAGCCGATGAGCTGCCAGCGGCGATGAGCATGGAGTCGAAGACATGCATAGCTGTTTTCTGTTGTCCTACAAGGATACATACATATAGTACATCATTTTATCCATTTAGGTCGACACTCGAAGATGACAGTATGATCACGATTAAATTAAGAAACCATAGCGAGCAGCACACAAGCAGAGGTCCATACCATACAGGAAACAAATGCTGTAAGACCTGCTTGATTGCTGCAGCTGTCCTCATGCGTGCAGTCAGGACTCAGCTGCTGATGCTACACCAAGAAGAAGATCTGATGCTTCTTTATGGAGTACGTACTAGCATACTCTCACGGTGGATCAGACTAGACTAGCCCGTGTGTTCACAGAAAGAATCAACATTGCACGGTTCCCCTCTTCCATTGACGTACCAATCAACACAAACTACAAATTGGCATCATATCAGTTCATCGCATGTAACATCAATCAACGAGCACAGTAAAACTACGATGGAAGACAAGATTGCTATTACTTGTCAAATGCGCACCCAAGTGATCATAATTATCCAACCCCCAAAAGAAACTACAAGATAAAAGGAGATTGTGTTTTCTTGCCTTTCTTTTAAGGCTAAATCCACCTCGAAAAATAATCTTTACTCGGCCAAATCACGGGCCAAAACTTGTCATTGTTCTTTGTAAATGAACTCTCGAATTGCTACAAATTAAGGCGAAATGCAACAGACAATACGAATATCTGGTGTTACAATACTCGAAATATGACAAGTTGCTGAGCATACGTTGGCAGCCTACAGTATCTAAAACACGTAAGAGGGCACTAGTACTCTGTTCAGTGTTCATCCAGGGAAGTTGATTGGAGCACCAAATTCCACAGAACAAAATCTGCAAAAGCCCGCTCTGGAGGAAGATCCTGCACAAAACATTTCACACATCCAATGTTATGCAGGAACAGGGTGATGCATGGGCAAATGCTCCAACAACATATGTCTGATGAGTTACTTTGAATACCTTGCTATCTTTCTTCAAAATTCAAATTCTATTTCCTTTTTTTTTTTGAAAAAACCGGCAAGAGAGTTGCCCGTTTATATTAATAGAGAAGGGCGGAATCAAAGCCGCAAAGTACAGAATTAAAGAAAGGCCTTAGTTACAGGGGATTAAAAAGCTCCAAGCTCTTGGCCCCCGCGATGGACCAAGTTCTACCCGCCTTCTTAATCTTCGCAATCAGTTCCTATGGTGCGGTGGCTTTGTTATTGAAAATTCTTGCATTTCTTTCCTTCCATATCTCCCAAATAATTAGGATTAGGGTCGTGATCGTAGCCTTCATGGGGGAGCCTTTCCTCTCCGCTACGTTGGACCACCAGTCCAATATGCTCGTGCTAGGGGACCAGAGAGATGGCTGTAAACTCTCGTTTCCTAGCCAGTCTGCCATCTGCTTCCAGATTCTTGAGGAGAAGTGACATTGGGTGAAAAGATGGAGGACCGATTCTAGAGTGTGTCTGCAGAAGGGGCAAAAGTGTTGGTTTGGTCATCCTCGTGCTTCCAGTCTGTATGAGGTCCAAAGCTTGTTTTGTATTGCCAGCCATGTGAAGAATTTGCACTTCGGAGGGGAGGGTGGGTTTTCCAGATTAGGGTTTGGAAGTTTGTCCCCATGGATCCCAAAAAAAGTAGAGCGTAGGCGGATTTTGAGGAGTAGTTTCCGTTCAGGGTTAATTTCCATGCAATCTCGTCCGGGGAGCCATGGTCCAGGTGGATTTGGTTGGTTTTGGTCCAGAGTCCCACGAACTGTTGGATGTGGTCAACTGAGAGTCCCCCTGGATGTTTATGTCCTGCACCCAACGTCTGTTCTGTAAGGCAGAAGCCACTGTTTGGTCTTTCCTTTTGGAGATTTCAAAAATCTTAGAAGCCAGATCTTTGGGTGCCTCCCCACTCAACTAGGCCGAGTACCAGAAATTTGTTGTCTTACCATCCCCGAGGGAGATCCTGGTTGCTGCCGCAAAAAGGCTTTGGTCCTCCTCGTCATAGGGTGTTTCCATTCCGACCCAGGGTTTGGATGGAGCCTTCCATTTTTGCCATAACCATCTAAGTCTTAAAGCTGCGGAGAATTTCGGAAGACTAAGGATACCTAATCCACCAAGCTTGGTCGGGTGACACACTTTGTCCCAGTTGATTTTACACTTGCACCCCGAGAGGTTTTCATGGCCAGCCTAGAGGAAACGACGCCTGATTCGATCGAGGACACGGAGTACTGTCTTGGGAATTTTGAAAACCGTGAGGTAATAAATTGGAATCGAAGTGAGGACGGATTTAACTAGTGTGGCCTGCCCTGCTATGGACATTAAACGCCCCTACCAGCCTGCTAGTCTGCCTCCCACTTTGTCGAGAAGAGGCTGATAGTCCACTCTGTGCAGTCTTTTGTGGGTGAGCGGTAATCCTATGTATTTGATCGGAAAGGTCGCTCAGATTGCCAGAAAATCTTGTAAGACAGTGTTTAGGTTTATGTGGTTGCAACTAATTGGAAGCACCGTGCTTTTTTGGAAATTGGTGTGGAGGCCTAAGGCATCTCCGAAATTGAGGATGATCTGGGTGGTTGTTTGTATTTCAGTTTCGCTTGGATTGATGAAAATTGCCGCATCGTCCGCATAGATGGAGGTTCTAAGTATGGTGAAGCGATCCCGTGTGCGGGCAAGGAACCCCAGTTCTGTTGCCATCTCTAGTAGGCGTTGGATGGGATCAATCGCCAGAATGAAGAGGAAAGGCGAGAGTGGGTATCCTTGCCGCAGCCCTCTTTCGTGGTTGATCGCCTTGTCGGGGATGCCATTTAGGAGAACTCTGGACGAGGCGGATCTTAGGAGGATAGTCACCCAGTTTGTCCATCTGTAAGGGAAACCATTTTTTCCGTAGAAGGTCGAGGAGGTAGTCCCAACAGACCATGTCGAAGGCCTTTGCAATGTCTAGTTTGAGGAAGAGCGTCAGGGTGGTAGAAAGGTGGAGTCTTCTGATCAAGTTCCGAATGTATATGAAGTTATCGTGAATGCTCCTTGTCTTGATGAAGGCGCTCTGGGCTTGTGAAACCAAGGTATTTAGGAATGGCACCACCCATAGCGCTAGCGTTTTTGCAATCCACTTCCTAAGGCTGTGGATGAGGCTGATTGGTCTGAAGTCTTGCACTTTATCTGCCCCCTCCTTTTTAGGAATTAGCGCGATGTTAGCTGTGTTGAGTAGATGGAGATGTAACGTGCGGAGAGAGTGGAAGCTGTGAAAAACTACCATGATGTCTGCCTTAATGATTGGCCAGCAGGATTTGTAGAAATTTGAGGTGAAACCCTCTGGGCCCGAGGCTTTGTCCCCAAGCAATTGGTCTAAGGCAAAGAGAACTTTGGTTTCCACGAAAACGACCTGCAGGCTGTGTAAGTCTGGCGTTGGTAGATTCAAGGACTCCCAATTAAGATCTGTGCTACGAGCGGCGGGTGAGGACAACATTTCTTCAAAATGCTGTTGTATTAAGTCCCCTTTCTCTATGTGCGCGATAACCCAGCCCGGACCATTTTGGAGCTTTTGGATGTAGTTTTTGCGCCTTCGGCCATTTACTTTAAGATGAAAAAACTTTGTGTTTGCATCACTTTCTCTGAGGTTGGTAATTTGGGAGCTTTGGCGCTTCCTGGTACACTCGATCACTGCCAGCCCCAGGACTCTCTTCTTGAGGCTTGCCCTTAGGACTGATTCAAGTGGTGTTAGCACCATGTAGTCTTGTGCCATGTCAAGCCGAAGTATCAGCTCTAAGGCCATATGGAGAAGGATCTTAGGTCGAGGGAAGAGATCTCTGCTCCAGGATTTTAGAGCTGAAGCCGTGGAAGTTAACTTGTGGTTCAGTCGGTGCATCGGCTCTGAGTGTTGGCATTGGGCAAGCTAGGATTTTTGAATCTTCTTGAGGAAACCTGGCATCTTAATCTAGAAATTTTCAAAGCGGAAGGTTCTTGGGAGAGCAGGACTGCAGTTGTTGGAAAGCAGCAAGAGGCAGCGGTCGGAGATTGAAGATGACAACACTTGCAAAAAATGATTTTCGAAAAGGGTGTCCCAGCCTTCGTTACAAAAGATCCTGTCCAACCTGACCAGGGTTGGTCTATGACGCTCATTGCTCCACGTAAACTTTCTGTTCTGCGGGTAAATTTCTTTTAGTTCACAGGTGTTGAGAGTGTTGCAAAATTGAGCCATGCGTCGCGGATTGATGTTGGAGTTGCTTTTGTCAGCGACGCGGTATATGAGATTGAAATCGCCCAAGACCAACCAATTGGTGCCTAGGGTCAGTTTTTGGTAGATGATTCCTTGGAGAAAGGCCCGTTTTTCAGTGCTTCGAGAGGGGCCATACACTATCGTTAGACAAAAAGCCGAGTTGCACCCTCTTAAGGTCACAGACGCCGATAGGTTGTATGCCGATTGATGCACATTTACTACCTCAATGTACTAGTCGTTCCAAAGGTGTAGAATTCCACCCCTCGTGCCCTCTGCTAGTTTTAGAGCGAAACTCCGTAGGTTGTATCCTCTAAGGTAGTCAGCTAGGCTTTGGTCGACTTGACTTAACTTGGTTTCCTGAAGGCAGGCGAGATGGCATCTTGTTGAAATAAGGGTCTCACGCACCGAATCTTTCCTGGCTTGGGTGTTCAGGCCACGCGCGTTCCAGTAGATAATATTAATGTTTGGGCCATTCATTCAAAGTAGGGTCCACCAATTGGAGGAGGATGGTCGAGGAGGTCGAGTGTTGATTGCACAAGAAGGCGCAGAGGTTGGCAGACTAGCGCAGCAACTCGAGCGAAGCTGCTCTGAGCCTGGTGGCGATCACGTAAACTTTGCAGCGTCTTGATGGCGACCTCGGCGACTCGGCCCGGCGACTTTGGCTAGCCACAAACATCATCCGTCCGTGTAGTTGAAGAGGGAGCTTCGGGCAAGCTCCCATGTCGCCCTCGCGTAGTTGTGCAACAACTGAGGCAGAGTCGAAGAAAAGCCCTGTCTTGCGACCAACTAGCATACCAATTGGAGTGCATGTTGAAAAGTCGGCATGGATACATTCATCATCATAAGTCTTACATAAGGAAGCGCAGAAAGTAGGGGACGACAAGGAAGCAAAGGTGACAGGAGCATTATTGGTGTTCTTCATGTTCCTGACTGTGTTGTCGATTGCAAATTGGATCTCCTGACTCTAGGCCGCTGCCACAAGGGCGCTAGGAGCAGCATTTGGAGTCTGTGGAGTCTTGGGAACAGTAGGGTGGCCATTGCCTCAAACCCCTAGCCATCAATCCTGTAGTGTCCTCCAAGTCCTGCGAGGCGTGCCCACTTGCCAAGTGGTGACAGTCCATCTTGAAGAGTTGTGATAGGGCAGTGATTGTGTCTTGCGGTAGAGGTGCTTCAAAAGTTTCAATGCAGTTTTTGAGCGCCTCATCCGTCAATGGTTGATCCTTTGGTAGGGTACCCAATTTGTGTGCTAGAACTTCCTGAGCCCGATGCATCATAGAGATCGTCCTCCATTTGACTGCTAGGCGTGCACTCCGTCGAAGTTTGATGCTTCCCGCAGGGTGACTGTGCAATGGTTAGGAGTCTGGATAGGGGCAGCAAGGATCGGTGTGGTCGGGTTGGAGAACAGCGCCGTCTTTAGGTCATGTTGCTGGCCGGTCCGCACTTCATCTAACCTTGATGTAGCCGGAGTAGGTTGATGGCCCAAGGTGTGGATCCTCTGGCATGCATGTCCCAACTCGTCCGATTGGAGCGGTCGGGCACACTACAAGGGGTTGCAGTCCCACCCCCATGTTTTGGCATGATGAGGGGTTCTTCAGTCGGTTGTGTTGTGTCGAGCGGCATCTCATCAACATCCCCCAGACTAGAGACAAAGAAGGTGCCCTTCACCTGTACTGTACCAAACGGTGCCTCATCATTTTCCCCCTGGATAGAGACAGGGGAGATGTCAAGAGGGACCATCTCGAAGAATGGCGTCAGAGCTTCCTGGGTTGAGCCCACCAAAGCCGCTTGGTTCTAGAGCTCATGTTCAATGTCGTGCTCTTGGTCTGGAGCAAACTTCAGGGAGGGTGGAGCAGTGAGGTGTCCCGCTGCTTGCAGGAAGGTCGCCCAAGTTGGCTTGGGCATCATGTCTGTTGCTGATCCCGGTGCAAGATCGAGTTGCACAGTGGCCGCAGAAGTTGCCTTGATGTAGTCCTCCGCTTTACGCAGCCATTCGCCCCTCACCTCCTCGTTTGGTAGTGATTGTGCGGCGGTCTGGGGATGGTCTTTGTCGAAGAGCTCGTGGAGGGCTGCACGCAGGGAGTTGGCGTAGGATACGAAGAGCTCTTGAAGGGTTTGGTCAGTGCTAGCTTTCACTTGCTCCAGTGACGACTTGGGGAGAGCAAAGCATGTTGGTCCAGGCATTGTAGAGCCGAGAGGAGTTGCTAGTTCCCCTAGCGGCACTGCCCGGGGCTGACCATCCCTACTGTCCCCATGATGTTCTTGACGAGGGGATCGGTCCTGATCCCGACCCGACCCGAGGCGTAGCATGACTGACTTGTTGGCGCCTCTGGAGCCTTGGCGGTTGTTGTGGTTATGACGACCCTGGTCATCGTCGTTGTCGTCGTTGTTCTTGTGCCTCCAGGTCATGGTGGAGGGGTGATCGTCGTAGACCGAGTGACGAAGGGGTCGACGATGGCCGCGGGAGGTGCGACTGTCTTTTGCTGGGAGGTCTTCCTCCGCCTCCTTCTCCAACCTAAGAGGGTGTTGAGGGATGTGGCTCGGCCCTTCCTTCGCTTCTAGCGTGCCATCCACAACCCCCAGGTTCCAAGGGAGACTGTTTGTGATAGGCTCGTACAGAACAGTGTCCGCTGTCGATAGGAAGTTGTTGAGAGGTGCAGCGGTGTGGTCCTCAACGAAATCAAGGTGAATGATCACCCTGTGGGCGAGTCCTCGCCTCCATTTGTCTAGAGCGTGGGAGCTCGCTTCTGGCAGGTTGGTGTCCTCGCCTCGGTGCATGAAGGTGATCTAGGCCACCTTTGGTATCGAGCTTGGGTTGGATGTCCAGGCCCAGAGGTTAAGAGTCCTCGTGTCCTCCTAACTTGCCGATACCCCTTCGATGGAGTGCAGTGAGCATTTCCTCACGACGATGCGCTCTACCTCCTCCGGTGTCCAGGCGAACACCGAGAGCCCTTCCAGGCAGACGCGAACGCGGAAGAACATTGCGGCGCCAAAAGCATGACTCACCGACCTCCAAGGTTGCATGTGAATCTCCAGAGCTTCATGGTGGAGTTTTTTCGCATCCCGAACTCTGTCTCTGGTGTGCTTGTTGGCGAACTTGAGGAGGAAGGCCTCCGGGTGGTGGAGGGAGACAGCCACATCCTCACGGCGCAGGCCAAAGCGACCCGAACTGCCTCAGCCACCGCTCTATCATCGGCACTGGCATCGCCTCGCAGCACCCAAGCTACATGGGCGGTGGCCTCCCACTCCTGGCAAGCTCGGTCGAGCTAAGGGGAACCATTGACGATGCAATAGTCCTCACCTGGTCAGGTATCTAGGGCACCTAGGAACGTCATGACCGGAGCTGGCGTCTTTGGGGGGGTCGACCACTAAGAAGTCTTCAGGGGAGCCTGCTACTGTGACAAGGGTGGACAGAGTAGCTTTTGCCTGTGCCAACACTCCCTTGCCCGATGTCCTGAGGTGGAGCAGAGGAGGCACCGGATGGGATCACAACAACTAGAGGCTTTGTGGTCGTGCGAGAGACATCGAAAGCACCTGCCTTTGGTTTTAAAGAGGAAGGAGGCTGATGGGGTTGCGCGGAAGCGCGGGGTGGCTCGACGGCCAGCTACACGCCACCATCGAGGCCTCTTCACTTCCTGCCAACCCTCTGCTGCTCTGGACTGAGCGGCTTTGAGGGTTAGTGAAGGCGTGCTTGCTCTGGCCATGGGATACGCGGTTTGCTTGAGGAAGCTTCGATGGGACGTTGGTGGAGATGATTATGAGTCGCGCTAAGCTACTGCATAGCCCCGTCTTTGTCTGCTTGCTTAGGAGACTTCTTAGGGGGTTTCTTTGAAATTTGGCCGAGTCGCATAACTACGGTGAGATCGCTCGGTTGGCCGAGCCTTGATAGTCTTGGCCCGCTTCGGTGGGAACTGGCGTTGAAGGATCTGCACAAAAGATGGGGCCTTCAATGCCCCAACCTTGGTGCCAGTCAAAGGAGACGCC
The DNA here is from genome assembly GCA_036346405.1 of Phyllostachys edulis. Taxonomy (NCBI): domain Eukaryota; kingdom Viridiplantae; phylum Streptophyta; class Magnoliopsida; order Poales; family Poaceae; genus Phyllostachys; species Phyllostachys edulis. Next base: position 58,230,404 of record CM070547.1, on the reverse strand, counting down.
GGTCCGGGGAACCCGCAGCAAAGTGGCGTCGGTGCTGACGTTGAAGGAGCGCTGCTCTGGTAGGTGACCAGCAGGTCATGGTTTGACGGGCTATAGGAGATTCGGTCGGAGCTGCGTTCAACCGGATTTTTGGGCCAGATCAGATCTGGATCTGGCCTCGGCAGCGATTTGAGGTGAGGACGGGTGGGGTTGGCCCGGAAGGTGGCCAGAAGGTGGTAGAGGTCAGCAATGGAAATGGGAGGGGGACGGATGTGAGGAAGAGATGGGGTATTGAAACGCGGTGGTAGTCGGGGTAGATCTTGGGAAGGAAAAGAAGGTGCAATGGAGGATCTTGCTTGGGGAAGGAAAGCTCATCTTTGAGGTGTAGGGATAGGTGAGCGTGGGGAGGGTGGCCGCGGTCTTGGAGTGGCATGGCAAGGGCTTAGTGGGAAGCGCTAGTCGCCTAGGGAGCACGAGAGCTTGAGGAGGATACACTGCTTTCCATCTCAAAAAACGGGTTTTTGTATTTCTTTAAAATTCAAATTCAAATTCCTGGTTCAATGATTAAAATCAAATGTCATTTTAATTTCTTTCAAATTTTCTGTCCTTAACCAATTTTTATCTTGTTAATAGATTGATTCTGCGAAATTCAAAATACGACAAATTTTCAAATAAAAACCATGAAATTCGAGCATCAATGAAGTGCATTAGTTTTTTCTTTTTTAAAATTTTTTTCTACATTTTCACGCGTTTGAAATAAATGCAAACAAATTTCGGGGCGTTAGACATCAAGATTGAATCAATACTGCGCCCATGGGGACGGAACCACGGAATAAGCTAATCAGCGGATGATCCAGCCCTGTCCAATCATAGGCCAATGGAGTGCCAAATCATTCATTCCTCCTTACTCCTCTCTCTCTCTCATCGTATCTGACTCTCTCTCTCATCGACCCTGCCTTTTGGGGCTGGTCCATCCATACGGCTGTGCTGTGGGCCCCACATGCCAGTTGACGCTAGGTCGCTTTCTGGCCGTCCGTCCGTCCGTCCGCACCCCCACCACCAAAAAAAAAGCCCATCAATCTGCTTCTCTCTTCTTTCGTTTTCTTACGAATGCAAATTAACACCAGCAGCTGGATTAGAATTAGATAGTCTGCAGCTGCATCTCCAGATCGAAAAAGGGCAGGCCAATTGTGCACTAACACGTGTGCACACCAGCAACGATGATAAAAAGCCGATCGATGTTGGTCCACTCCTGTCGTACTAGTACATTGCGATATCAATGTTACTCCAATTAAAGACCTAGAAATTTATACGAGGCAGGGCAAACTTCTAGTATTTCCTTTTCTTTTTTCGAAGATACAACGGACGGGATAAGACTTATCTCTCCTCCTCCACTTCAAATTTAACGTACAAGCGAGGCTCAAACTTGAGTAGGTTGATCCACAATCTTGTATGCCCACCGTTGCACCCAAAGAGCTTGTAATACTTATATGAGCACGAGAGTGTCAGCAGTAGTTGGGAGGCTATACTCCCCCTGTGTCTACCATTGTGATCAACCTCGAGCATGGGTAAATCCTAGTGTAATTTGAACCACTATCAAGTCTAAAAATCTGTCTTATCTTACATATAGATTACAGTTTGCTCATTGGCGATTAATTAGCTTATCCCATTGCAGGAAGATAAATCAATAGTATAGTTGACCAATATACAGTAGTACGAACTAGTAGCTGAGAAGAAATGTTGAATGTTTTCACTAGGGCACCGGGACACGTACTTAAAAGACACACACACACACACTTGAATATATAGAGGATCGATGTAGCAAAAGCTGTTCTTCTTCCTATTCACCACAAGCTGGAGATGAGAGAAGGGTCCCGTCCGTGTCTGCCTGCAACACAAATTGGCACTGGTTCCTTCCAGTTCCAGTGTAGCATAGCAATGGCCAATTGGCCATGGCCCCATGGGGATGGTGAAATCAAGGATGAAAAGTGGTGTCACCTCACCTCACTTTTTCAACACATGCTAGTGCTACTGTGCATGGTCTCTTTCTCTGAGTCTGACTGTCTTGAGTACCTCCCTGAGCCTGACACACACACATATACATGAGTTGATGAGCAAACACAGTGAGTGCATAGCATAGGCTGCATGCAGATGCTGGTACCTGCTGTGGCTGGCCACACACTATGACACTGGCTACTCAAATACATAGTTCCCCACGCAACCAGCTAAGAATGAAGGGGGAGAAAGAGAAGAAATAGAGTATATAGGGTCAGCTGAGCTCTCTCCATAGCTAGCTCAGCCCATATATTACTCCACATGCATGCATGCAGATGCAGCAATCTATGATCAGTCCATCATATGGTAATCATTCTTTTATAATTTGGTGGCCTCTCTCTCTCATTGCAGTGTGTGTACAGTAGTCTTACACACTCTTAACTTACTTGTGGTTGGGCCAATGCCAGGCAGACGGTAAAGGTCCCCGACTGCTTGCACACCCTTTAAACAAGAGAGGGCAAACGTAGGCAGTGATTCATGTGTGCCGCTAAAAGCTAGCAAGCTCTCTGGAAAGAAAGAAAAGGGGGTGACTCTTTTATCATTCAGTCACCTGGGTCTAGGGCTTTTATCTTTTCACCTTCATATCCAAGTGAAAAAAACCATTGCTGCCTGCTTTAATTCTCTGCTTTTCTTAGGTTTCTTTGACCCACTTATTGATGTCCATCTTTCTGGTCTCATGCTGTCATGCATGGCACAAGAGTCTATCAAGTGTGTACTGTTTTCTGCTTCCCTTTTCTTTAAATTCGTGAAGATCCTAGTAGCTAGTTATAACTGAACTCACATGCATGTTCTTCCGGTTAAGTGTAACTAACAGAAAGTGCTATTCTAATTTGCAGATATGATCGATGAATGTCTAGGAAAAATAACTAAGAAAGCACTAAACAACGCATTTGGTTATATCCTCCACAATTTTGAATATTGCACAGAAGATAACCTGGTGAACAAAGGGGAGCCAATACTGGATGTCTCATCACATATGGTTGACCAAAACCGTCCGTATTACATGCAATCACAGACGGTTCATATTGAAAACCGTCTATGTTACTAGCTACGCTAAAAACCGTCTGTGAAGATGTAATATCACAGACGGTTCATATTAAAAACCGTCTATGAAGTATCACATACGGTTCTGAACACGAACTGTCTGTGATAATTGTACTTCATAGACGGTTTTTAATTATAACCATCTGTGATAATATCGCTTCAGCTCGGTGCGTTTCTTCGTCGCCGTCGGCACCGATGCGTCTCTTCGTCTCACGCGCCGAATTTATTCCTTATTTTATAAAAAAGAATCATCCGCCATCGAAGAGATGATCACGATCCTCACATATAACTCTATACTTTTAAAGCAGAAATTTGGCTCCCTCTCGGCCTGTTTCCTTGTCGCCGGCATTGATTGCCTACTTGACCATACTGTACGAGCGCCTCTCCGGCCGTACGTTGGCGGATGCTCCGGGACAACACTGTAATTTCAACAGTGTCTTCACTCCTTTGCCCGAGGATTGCCGGAGCAGTTGACTGCCACCTTCTGCCATCTTGACATCCTCCTTCGCCACATCTTTCGGGTGATCTCCCACTTCCGGCGAGTTTACCACGTCATCGACATGGTCCTCCACAATGACGTTGCACGTCTCCAGGAGTCTTGTCGTCACTTGGACTACTTAATCGAGGCAGCGGGCGACTGAGTCGACCATGCCGAGACCCCTCAAGCATGGGAAGAGAGCCTATGTGCTCAATTCTTCTTAATTCAACAGTCTGAGGGTCTTCGGGAGACACTTGAACAAGCGCGTCAGCGGGTCGACACATTTCAGGCTTTGTTCGTTGATGATCATGAACCGTCTGATGCTGACGCCGCTGCCTACGAAGTTTTGAAGACGGAGATAGCAGCCTACCTCCGCCACTAGAAAAACTTTGTTTATTTAGGTTTCTACTTTTTTTAATCTTTGTAAGAAGCTACAAGCCACGTTGTTTGGCCATATGAAAATTCCAAAATGAAAAAAAAAATCTAGTTTGGAGGTGAAGTTACTATATTATATGTTGAAATATTACTATATATATAAGAGACAGTTTAGTGAAACAAATTAATTAATTATATATATCTGATCTGTGATATGTATCATAGTTAAAGCAATTTTTTAGCATTATTTAAATGACAAAATTGACATATAAACATGTAATTTCTTCATGCCATGTAAGTGTATACATGGTAATATGCTCAAAATATGGAACTTGAGAATAACCATATCACGGACTGTTCTATTATCGAACCGTCTGTGATACACTACTACAAAAAGGCTAATACTGGACGCCTCATCACAGACGGTTGACCAAAACCGTCTGTATTACATGCAATCATAGACGGCTTTGGTTTTGTGACCGTCCGTGTTACTGGTTGCGCTAAAAACCATCTGTGAAGAGGTAATATCACAGACGGTTTATTATGAAAACCGTATGTGAAGTATCACAGACGGTTCTTAACAATAACCGTCTGTGATATTTCAAAATATCACAGACGGTTTTCAACAAACAACCGTATGTGAAGTAAGTTTTCAACAAACAACCGTCTGTGACACTTCACATACGGTTTTCATAATGAACCGTCTATGATACGACACCATATCACGGACGGTTCCATTGTGGAACCGTCTGTGATAAGTCTCTTTATTAGTAGGAGCCCGCTAGGGTTTGCGCTCTAACTCGTCACTCCCCATCGCCCTTACTCTCATCCGTCCCGAGTGACCCCATCGCCGACGCCGCCATTCTTCCCGTCATCGACGGTTGTGACACCACAGTTCACTGCATAAGAGTATCTTGTGCAGTGTCACCATTGTGCCACAACTACGGTGATGCTGCACGCCTTCCCCTCTTTCTCCTCCCCCCGGCGTGCGCGACCTCGGCTACCTCATCGACTTCCCCTGGCTACCTCTAGCTCCACCGACCTCAGCCTCGACTACCTCACCACCGACACCGACGATGTCAATCAAGGTAAGACAGATCTATTGGTTTGTGTTGTTGGTATTCATGTGAACCGAGTTGCAATGTGGGCTACCTAGCTAGCTTGTCGGTTGATGGTCAGTTTGTGACTACTGGCTGGATGGATCTGGAGGTGGGGAATGGGGTTGTGTTTGGGTGTGATCGCTGGTATGTTCCTAAAGACATTTTTTGTTTTTGATACGTATGATGCAGGGTGTGCTGTTGAAAAAACACATTGATGCAACCTTAAGAAGTGGCAATCCGAGGGAGGCAATTTGGTTGCCTCCTGGAAAGGATCTTATCAAATGGCTGTATGTTAATAGCAAGTCTGATCACCATCTATTCTTAGGATAAATAACACCATGCATGTAAGTGTTTCATGGATATAGGTGAGTTTCTACCAGTTGCTGCTCTTATCTACTTGACATGAAAATCGCAAATGTTACTAGTTGTGTTCACTGATGAGATATGAAATGAATCTCCAAGGACAATGGGATGAACTGTATATGAATAATTTTGGAATGAAAGCTTATGAATCTATGGAATCAAAATCCTTGCACATAGTTTGCACATATGAATATAAACGAACTTCTACATGGATAGAGGTGAATTTCTACAGGTTGCTGCTCTTATCTGCTTTATAGATAGAGAGTTAACCATTAAGCAAAACTCTTTTTTACATCCTAACATGATATCGTCAACTTACCATATATTGCTATCTTATTACCATTCATGTTCTTTTCACAGAAGTTTGTGGTCTTCTTATTTAGTATGAAGAAATTTGCCGCTCAGTATTAAAATACTTGAGCGAGATGTGATTGTAATTGTTTGTTTCAACATATTTTATATGTTTCACTGGACTTGTATTTAGGTATTATCCATGAGAGTTTTGTCTCAATCCTTGAAAGAGTTTTCCAAATAGTGGCCGCTTCCTCCCCGAGCCCGCCTCCCCTCTTCTCTATTCTTGATCTCTTCTCTACAAAAATCTCTAAGCAGTGGCTACTTTTGCCTTTAAAATCGGCTTTATATATATATATATATATATATATATATATATATATATATATATATATATAAGTAGCCTTTGTTAGCTAACTCAAGGCCTGAATTCAGCTAGCTAGCTCGCGCCTTGGGCGTTCAGGTGAAACACAGCTTACTTCGTCGAGCTTGACATACTAGAGTGGCATGAAGCAAATGGTACACTCTAATGTGTCAGATTCGATGAAGTAGACTGTGGCCTGCACGTTTAGGATGACGGACCAAGGAGCGAGCTAGCTAGCTGAATTCAGGAATCGAGTTTGTGTGTGTGTGTGTGTGTACACACACACGAAGCCGGTTTTAAAGGCAAAAGCAGCCACTGCTTGGAGATTTTGTAGAGAAGAGACTATCACAGATGGTTTTATATATAAACCGTCTATGAAACATAAGGTATCACAGACGGTTCCAAATACCAACCGTCTATGATATGTAAGCTATCACAGGCGGTTATATATATTAACCGTTTGTGAAACGTAAGCTATCACAGACGGTTTTATCTATAAACCGTCTGTGATAGGCAGCTATCACAGATGGTTCTGAGTTAATAATCGTCTGTGATAGTGTGCATCACAGATGGTTCAAAAACCGTCTATGATGACCTCATGTCATCACTGACCCATAAACTTAGACGGCTCAGGAAACCATCTGTGATGACGTTTTTGAACTATCTGTGAAGACCTTTTTTTGTAGTAGGAGCCCGCTAGGGTTTGCGCCCGTCCTAACTCGTCACTCCCCAGCACACTTACTCTCATCCGTTCCCCTCCCCACCCAACACCCGACCTCGACGCCGCCGCCCGACCCTATCGCCGATACCGCCCTTCTTCCCATCGCCACCGATTGTGACACCACTCTGCACTGCACAAGACACTCGTATGATAGGAGTGTCTTGTGTAGTATTAGGGTCGTGCCACAACTACGGTGACACCGCCACCCAAGCCACTGGGCTTGGCCCCGCGTGTCGCCTACGCCGCCACCTGCACCTACTGACTGCCCGCGTCCCTAACTTGGTTCTCCAGCGCGGCCTGCGCCTGCTCAACCTACGCCTGCTCGACCTGTTGCACTCGGGCCCTGGCCCCCTGGCTTTGCTTTCCCCATCCTCCCTCTATTATCCTCTCTGTTAGCTTAATGTCTTTTGTTGAGTTTGATTTTTATGTTTGAGCCTTAAGTTGTGTCCTGATATTTGTGTGATTTATGCAAGGTGAAGGAGATGGATGAGGGTTGTGCTAGTGGTGGGGTCGCCGCCATGGTTGCACTGTACTGAGGTATCACCCTCCCTTGCTCCCTCTATGTCTCTACCCCTGCTCTGTGATGAAAATAGCTAGTGCTCTGCGATGGATGCTGAGGGCTACTACTGGTGTGGTGGGTTTGGACACCCTTGATCTTGCTATCTTGCTGTTGAACTGCTCAATGATGTTAATAGTCTTATGCTGAAATTGAATTGATAATTAGTTCACATTAATAGGCCACTTGCTCTGTGATGTAAACTAAGGGCTATTGGTGTATGTGCATTCTGTGCATCTTGCTTAGTTCATGCTATAGGTTCAGATTGACAAAAATAAATGGGGCAAAATGGTGGGTTTGGTTAATGCTCTCTTATGGATATTGAGGGTTATTGATGTCAGTTCTTTGTGCCTGGTTGGCTTATATGGGATGTAGTTTGGATGGGGCTTGGCTGCAATTAACTTTTCATATTTGTAAAGGTTAGGCTAATTGGTAAAGCTGCAATTAACATACAAATTATTCATTAATTAGTGTGTATTCTATTCGAAAACAAGACCAAATGATTCAAAAACTACTACAACACCTCTTCATCTGTCTCTCACCATTCATTTCACCTTTATGCGTATAATGTTGTTCATCTTGGTCAAGTTATCCTCCTTGCTTCCTGTGCAGTCGTCCTACTATTCTATTCATGATCTCTTCTCTATAAAATCTCCAAGTAGTGGCTTTAAAATTGTGCCTTTAAAATTATATATATATATATATATATATATATATATATATATATATATATATATATATATATATATATATATACACATATATATATATACATATACGTATATATACATATATATATATATATATATATATATATATATATATATATATATATATATATATATATATATATATATATATATACATATACATATATATATATATATATATATATATATATATATATATGTATATCTATATATATATATGTATATATATATATGTGTGTGTATATATATATATATATATATATATATATATATGTATGTATATAATATTGTTCGTAGTTCCCAGTCACTTTCGGGGGGTCATGAGAAGGATGAGGCAGTGCCACGAGCAACATCTCATCGAGCCTACAAGTTCAAGAAGTATGGCTGCTAGGAGAATGCGTGGACATACAATTACCTGGATGTTGTCGATAGGTAATTGGACTTGACATCAAGGAATGGTTGGTTGCTGATACATAAAGCCACTTCCCAGTCGCTGTTTTTGTCGGACCCTGGGCTTGGAATACCCAAAGCCCTCGTGTGTGTACCGTACTAGTCCTATGATCAGTGGCTAGTACACACATCTACAACATTGATAATTACATCCATACACATTATACATACAACATGAAACAAATATAGGACATTAAACTTAAGCGTTTACATAACAAGTTTATATTACATGGCTGACCGACCAAATTAAAACTCAAGTAGCAAGAAAAACAACGGAACCATAGCAATTAAACTCAAAGTGTCTTGCGGTGTGCCTATCCATAGCCTTAGGTAGAACGATGAACAATGGTTTGGTTGCCGTTGTTTTTTATATTATGTTATCATGTTATTTATTTATGCTATCATTGAGTTTATTTACATGCCAGAATATTATGATGATGATGAGTTAATGTGGTAATGACATGATATGGCAATGACATTGTAATGATCGATAATGAATTTGAATTGCATTCTTGCATCATGTGCACAACAATTGATTGGCTACTTGCATCGTGTGGCCTCATGGTTACTCCGCATTACCAGCGCCGACATCGACTCCGCTGTCAACGTCTCTCCCGACACCGACCACCAGAAGTACTACTACCACAGTCACCACGAGCCCTACACTTGCATTGGTGGTGCTAATTGAGGCCTAGAGGGGCACTCCCCGGTTGGGTGACGGGGAGCTACTGCCGGAGGGGAAAGCAGAGGCTCGGAGGAGGAGACCAAGGTAGCGTCGCCATGGATGTTGGCTCACTTGACTGAGGCTCAACAATCGCCAAGGTAGCAAAACGCAGTCGCAACTCAGGCAAGTCAAGGGTAGCGTGTGAACTAAACTATATTGGTAGACTCTATGAAAAGTTTCATAAATTTTGGAGCCTAATTGATAGGTTTAAAATTTTGGCAAAGTATCGGCCTTTTTTTGGAAATTTCAAACTCCATTTGAATTTCCCGCTCGCCCATTGGGCTGAATCTGCGCCGACCCACTCCTTCACGCCCACTACAGCCCACACTAGCTCCCTGCTTCTCCCTCTCGCTGATGCACTGGGCCCACCTGTCGGAGCCCTTCTTCCACCTCACGCTCGCCTCCGCGTGCCAGCGTGCCAGCACGCTCACCTGCTCTGCCCCTAGTTAGCGACCGCTGCCCACGATTTCGTGCCCCAACTGCTCCCATCGCCTCCGCCTACACCATACATCACTGTGCCCATGATAGCTGTCCTCCTGTCACCACATTTTCCCACGCGGGCGAAGAAGCCTGAACGCGTGCTCGTTTTCTCGCTGTGCTCGTCATTATCTCGCCGCCATTATCACACCAAACTTAGCTGTATTTAAACTTCCAAGCATGCCACCAATTCTCCAGCTCGCCATTTTTGCCTCCCACCAAGAATTAGAGTATCTCACTCCTTGTTTTGCCAGGAACGAAAGCGCCGGCCTTGACGCCGGTAGCACGCTCTGCATCGTCATTTCCTCTAGTGAGCTTCATTGCCCTTGCCAACAGTGTCATCATGCGCTCCTTGCCTCACTGATACTCCTTCCTTGCTTAATGTAGCCCAGGGAACTCCGTAGCGTGATCATGTCGTCATCTTCTTTGTCTCTATCATGCTCCTCGATTTGGACCTCCACATTCCCAATGCTTGAACCTCACCTCACCGCGTCACATTGCATTCCATACTCCACTAATGCTTCTTCCTTGCTTACTGTGGATCCAAGCTCAGGAAATAACTGGAATCAAGCTTTTCCCCCAAATCCGGCCGTTGTCGACTCTTTTTTTGTTTGCTGCCACTACGGTGAGTCCTTGTCCAATTCCTCGCATCTACCTCACATTTAGCACACCCATGAGATAATGCGCACCCTCTTGTAGCCCCTCCATCATCGTAGAGCGCCATCACTAAGAGCCTCCTCTGCGCCATCGTTGTTCAACGTCGACGAGCTCCTTCGTCCATTCCCTGATGCCTTCAAGGATCTTGGTGAGCTCCTAGTAGTCCCCTAGAGCTATTATGCGTGTTAGATAAGTGGATTAGCTAGCGTAGCATAGAGTTCGTCAAAGCCACCCATGGCGCTGTCGCGGGAAATGGTGCCACCGCCGCTCCATTGACCATTAGTCCCCGAGCTGCTGGTCGTAGCATCGTTGTTGCCCCTAGAGCCAACGCGCACCATCATTTGCCGTGAGTAGTCCTCATTTGCGAAAACAACTATGGACCCGAGGAGCTCCGTCGCTTCTCGTCGGCGTAGCACCACCTCTATCCATCTCTCCAGCCTCCACCACCACCCGGTGGGATCACCATCGAGAGGGGAACCCACTTTGCCCATCCCCGAGCCTTTCCGTGCCTGCCTCACCGCCGGCGAACTCGCCATGGCGCTCGGCCATGCACGCAGCTCTGCTATCTCCTTCTCTCTCGCTGACAGCGGGACCCACTCACAATTAAGGTTTACTTAACGTTAATGGCAGTGGTTAAGTAGATTAAGTCAATGACATGAGGGACCGGCTGAAAAGTTAATCAAAAATCTAATTTAAAATTTATTTAATAATTGAGTGGCTGATGTGTGGGACCACTCACTATTCTTGGTTTCAAAAACGTGTTTAAAGACCGAGAGACTGACATGTGAACCCCAGATGTCAGTAGGTTAAATCAAATTAGGGTTTAATCATTTAGTTGATAACCAATGAGTCTATGACACGTGGGACCACCTCGGTTTTATAAATAAAATCAAGAAAATAAGAACATTAGTCACTAACAAGTAAGCTCCACATGCAAGTTAATAAAAATTCAGAAAAAAAGAGGAAAAAAAAATGAGAAAACCCTATTTTTGTTCAAAGAAAAATACACTTTCTCTGTTATAAAGCGTAAACCTTAGAGAACTCAGAGAAAAATATGCTTTCGCTATTAGAAAGCGTAAACCTTAAAAATACGCTTTCGACGTCACCCTTTTATTTATTTCGGGATTTTTCAAAACCGAGCAAATTTAAAATGTTAATAACTTTTGCATACGAGCTCCAAATTGAATGAATCTTTTTTTTTTCTAAATTCATCTAAAATCATGCTTTGTCTGAATATGCAAAAATATTTGGATTTTGTTGTTGTTGAAATTATTTTTCTATTTGTTATTTGTTATCGGCTCTTTTGAATAGATGTCGGGAACTCAAGTGAAATATTCAACGACACACCATCCTCATATTCAGAGATACCAGAGCAATGCAAACACCCCTTTTGATCATGTTGATCCCATTATTTCAATTATTGTATTTCTTTTTGCAAAAAATATTACGCATACGTGTATATTTGCTTAAAATTGCTATATTTGCGGGTAACGGTAGTTATGTTCCTATTGTATGCATGATCCTCATTGAAATATTGATATCCTTACTGATAAGCGTTTATTTCAATTTGGGTATTTCGATTGCGAATATCGCATAAACGCTTAACTGGGCTCTAGTTCCACTAAATTTAAACACTTGGTGAAAATTTGAGTATGGAATGGTAAATTTTGAAATGTTGGTCCTGAAGGGTTTACCTCTGTTATTTTGAACAAAAATGAAAAGGAAAAAACTAGTTTGTGACGTGGGTGAGTTATATTGTAAACTAAGAAGTGTGAGAGGTGTATCTCACAAGTAGATAAGGGGAGATCCTCACCCGGGTCAATTAAGGACCGATCGCCGGTGCCACCAATCTAAGCCTAAGCCACTACTACAGAAAGGTCGTCACAAATGGTTCAAAAAGTCATCACAGATGGTTTCATGAGCTGTATGAGTTTATGGGTCTGTGATGCACACTATCACAGACGGTTATTAACTCAAAACCGTCTATGATAGCTGACTATCACAGACGGTTTATAGATAAAACCGTCTGTGATAGCTTACGTTTCACAGACGATTTATATATAAAACTGTTTGTGATAGCTTATGTTTCACAGACGGTTTATATCACTACTACAGAAAACCTCATCACAGACGGTTCGGAATCGTCATCACAGGCGGTTTCTGAACCGTCTGAATTTGTATATCTGTGATAACAGGCGGTTATCACAGACGGCTCAAAAACCGTCTGTGATATGAAATAACACTGAAGGTATAGTATCACAGACGGTTTCCATTAAAAACCGTCTGTGATGCGTAGAATATCACAGAAGGTTCTATTTACGAACCGTCTGTGATACGTAGAATATCATAGATGGTTCTATTTACAAACCGTCTGTGATATTTTCGTATGACAGACGGTTCATAAATAGAACCGTCTGTGATATTCTACGTATCACAAACGGTTTTTAATGAAAACTGTCTGTGATACTATATCTTCATAAACGATTTCAATAAAAAATCGTCTGTGATAGTTCATTACCCTAACTACTTTTTTATTATTTTTGGCTAGCCTCAGGAATTGCTAACCATGCCCTCTGAAAACAAACATGCAGAAAACAGATACATCATAGATAATCAATTATTGACAACTCAAAGTGATCATTACTCAAAATAAATTACAAAAGAATTTGTTCAAGTATTCTCGCTATAGTTACAATTGGATTACAATTGAATCAATTGTTTGCACGTGGTTGAGAGGTGTCCACAGGGTGAAATTCTGCGTCGGCGATGGAGTGAAAGTCTCCTTTGGGGTGAATGGTATTGTCTTGATGAAGGTGCAGAGCTTCCCTCGAACGTCCACGATCTCTCTCGCAACGAGTGCATCTAATTCTATCATCAAGTCTTGTCGCTAGCAAGAGTAAAGTGGTAAGCATATATATTTAAATTTATAATTCAGAAATAATTATTTCGAGATTGACAAACCTCAGGATCCTTCATCTTAGAACTAATGATTTGCTGCATATGATGGCAAACGTAGAATGCACATAGCTCATCATTTTTTTGCTAGCGGCACTACAAAAATAGAATTACATATATAGATATAGTCAGTTCGAAACGCATTATTACGAAGTATGATATAGCATTATTGTGTTGTAGCGCGTACTGAAAATTGCGTCCTGTGTGTTAGTGTGTCATTCGATCCCCCCTTGTATAGTCCTCCCTCGCCAACATAGGCGGTGAACAACCTACATGATTCCAAAAAGTTATCCTCGGCCATTTCAAACGAAGGAAGACTACAATAGAGTTATGTATGGAGGAAATGAGCATACCTGTCGAGTATTTCTGTAAGAATGCTGAAGTCGTGCTCTTTGCTGATTAGGGAATCAAGGTTTATTACCTTGTTCCTCTTTGGTATAATGACTAAAAGGATCAAGTGGTACTTACTCATGTATGTCGCTATAGTCATTAAACCTAAGTTCGTGCTGCGTATAAAGTACAAACAAAATTTATATAGCAAGTAGTGAAGCACTTACCCCTGGTTGTAGGGCACCAGGATGTAGTCCTTGTTGTTCTGATGAAGCAATCCTGCCGTTATGTATTTCTCGATCAAGGATGTGTGTTTCGATGGTTTGCATAGAGACCATGTGTGGATCGAGGAAATCCATCGGTTCGGACCATTCCTGGGCTTTTTTCATCATGTATCTGTACATAAGCAATGAGTTGTGATATTTATCGGCATTACGTGAATGTAGAACTTGATTGTACACACTTACAGTGTCCAACATCGTAGAAGTGAGGCGTCGAGGGCAATAAGCTTGAATAGGTTGTATAAGTCGTTGAAGCCCAAGACGAAGTGGCCCGTCCCATTGAAGAAATGCTCATCCTTGTATCTGACGGTGATTCCAGTATTGCATCCCTTCTTTTTGGTCTTCCGCATGTACCAGAGATGCAAAGACTGACAACCAAATCCAGCGCGGGTTAATACTGTGTCGGAGCACAATGGTTTTCCGATGGAGTATTTTGAGGGCTTAGGAAGCGCCTTAATGTTCATCGATTTCGATTTGGCCTTAACGACTTGCCCGCTACACGTCTTCCTGCGAGACGACTCGGGAACCGATACGGCAGCACGCTTTTCTTGTTCCTTCGGCGTCTTCTCCATGGGAACCGATGAGGTGGCCTTCTAAGGCGAAGGTTGAGGTGGAGTCATCGAGGGTCCCGTTAGAGAGGAATGGTCGTGTCGAGATCGCGGCACTACTGGCTCCAGGACGATGTCCTTCTTGGGCCACTGGATAAAAGTGTGCACGACATCCGCTAGTGTTCTGATTTCTTCGTTCGGGTGAATCTCCAGCGGGACGGCCATGAAATTGTCACGTACCATATCCACCTGGACCCTGGCGTAACCCTGCGCTAGCTAGGCACTGTGCTGCACTGTCCCTTCCTGGCATGGATACACCATCCCCCGCCCAACCTCAATAGAAATAGACCCAACCATCCTCACTTGGAGCTTGCAGGGCGTTGGCTCCTACAAAACGATACACAATTAGCTAAGGCGTCCTATAGGTCTATCTTTGGAGTATTCCAGAGATGTACATTACCTTGATGTCATCAATATGTAATTGGAAGTCATCATGTTCAGAATTATGCGTGGACACGACACTACTCCGATGTCGAGGAGGACTGTCTCCCAAATTAACGGGGGCGGCTTGCGACTGGTTCAGGAGTTGATTCATTTGATCCTGCAATTTTGTTATATGTCCTTGAAATTTTGCAGTAAGCATCTGTACCAACTAGTCCTAGTGCTTGGCCTTGGATCTCTTCCTAATCCTATACGTGTCGTAGTTGCCTTGAATCCATAACTCCAAGGCACATTAACCCCAAGGCCTCGTGTGCGACCCAAGTGCTCCTTATTTCCCAGGGCCATAGATAGTATATCCTTCTCCCTGTCTGCTTGGAAGGAGCCTTGGAAAGTTTGGGTAGTCAATTCATGCTGCAATAGGTCATCATGTTATTATAGACACTATGAAGTTATGGACTTATTAACAACTAGGTAGTTCTACATATTTACCAGACGTTGGGACACTTCCTGGTCTGCCGGGTTTGTGAAAGAGATGCTGCTCGAAGACGAGACTTTTTCCCTCACTTTTAACCAGCTTAGGGCACGCGGGTCTGTGATATTAGGAAATGGCCCGGTTGCGTTCTCGTCCTCCGCCGCCCATTCCGCAGATTTACCCGCGTACCTAGTGGTGCTGAGTCTGTGGGGGTGAGTGTTTCGTGTCTAGAGAGCTTTGTGCGCCACACTTTGCTCCTGAAATTTGGCTGTCGTCTTCATAGCCATAAAGGCGTCCCATATTTCCCACGTCAAGAATGGATACTTCGTGAAGGGCGTCCGACCCGTGTTCATGTACTTCGTGACAAGCTTGCTCTTGATGGTCCTCCACGCGTGACACATCGCGAGCGACGCCTATCGTTCCATGTGTGCCCAGTCTGCTTCTGTGATAGTGAACGAGGCTGAAAGTTCTGTCCACAGCACGCCTCTCTCTACGACCGTCAGAGACTTCCAGCTTGGTGTGGTGATGGGGACCTGTTCCCTTGCAAGTATCCCGCAGATAGTTAAAATCTCGCTGGCGATCTCTAGGGACTCAGAGGGATCCCAACGTCACTAACCTCCATGATGATCGATCGGCGCGAGTAATTTCGATTTCCCTCTGCCATCTCACTTACGTATCGCTATCATCGGACAACGGGCGCATTCGGCGACGGTGATGATGGCGTAGCAATGCCTCTGCCATCTCGCCACTTGCTATCTATATAAGTTACAAATGCCCAAAAGATTGTTGCAAGCATTTAAATGACCAAATCAACATATACATATGAAGTATCTCCATGTCATTTAAAATGAATAATACGCTCAACATATACCACATGTATATTAAAGAACTCAGCATAAAGGTCAGAGTTATTTATGGATATCATGGCGATATGCTCATGATCTTAGGATGATATTACAATTGGCAATGTCATGAACGGTTTGTCGAAACAGCGTTTTCAGCAAGTGTCAGGATAATCGGTCATCTGCGTGTGTAAGTCATGATCTGTCGCAAGCGATCTTGTAATCTTAAAGCTTGTGAGGTGGTAATCTTGTATCACGGTGTGACCGTTTGAGTAGCGATATAAATTTCGAGAGAGGATGTTTTGGGGAGTTTTGGATTTCCTTGAAAGCGATGCGACATAGGTATTTGCACTGCAGACGATCATGGTGGTATCTGACCCTTCTTGGGTGGTAGTACCGATTATGTTTCTAAGTTTTGGATAACTTGGAGAATTGTTTTTGGGTTAGGTCAAGTTCATGGGTTTCATGGCATATGTATTGCATGATGCATGTTTTGACTAACGTGGGTCAAGTTGTGAAGAACTTGCTCCCAGAATCGATTTATTTGTCTATTATTGTGCAGGTTGCTTTGAGGTCAATGACGGTCAACGGCGAGGATGATCGGGACTAAGCTTGGAGAGCTAAGGTCCAGAACGATCGGGGATGCCAAGTGAGTTCAATGGAGTCAAGCATGGCGCAAGAGGGACAAAGGTGACCGAACAGGCGATTCGGTCTGACGAAATTTGGTTCAAGCGGCGTGGGGGTCGGTGCAAGTGCCATGGTGGTTTCGGTGGGAGCCGGATGGCAGAGACTTGTCAACATGATGAGAGCCGCTGGATCAACCTACACGTGGCGAAGCATGGAGGTGCTTCACGAAGATGGGACTCAGTCTTTGCAATAAGATAGAGAAGGGGTATTTTGGTAATTTTACCAAATACTGCCTTGATGACCTTTTGCCAACCCGCAACGCAAGACGGTACGTGGAGAAGCAGATTAGGTCAAGAGGAGATGAAGACGACGCTTTAAAATGCGTGCGTGTGTGACCCGTTTGTGTGTGGGCCTTAACGGGAGCCTATTAGGGTTAATGCTTCTAGAAGGTCTAAGCCTCCACTTAAATAGAGGAGGGAGGTGGCTACACCCCCTTCAACCCTTTCATTGGTGAAACCCTAGTTTTACTTTGGTGCTTAGGGAGAGGTTAGCGGGAGGTTAGGGTTTTAGAGAGTTGGATTTGATTTCATGCTCTTGTATTGTGTCTTTGTCCTCCATTGATGGAGTGGCTGTAAACCAATACCATATCAAATCAATCCAAGGAAAGATTGCTCAAAGATGTGTCTCTTTGCTTTCCTTCTCTCTATTTGATGATTTTGAGTCTTTCTTTGATTCACGAGTTTTCCTTTGGTTTCTTGCCATGATCTAGCTTGCTGTGATATGTGGAATACATCTAGGATCATCAATCACCCACGAGCAAGTGTTTGGTTCATATTTTGGTTTTGACTTGGTTTTTAGAGCAACCTTCGTTCGAACGGAAAAAGGTCAGAACTTTGGCAAGGATCTTCACGATCGTTGTATGGAATAGGTTTCTGACATTTTTAGGAAGGTATGTTTCAAGTTTCATGAAGTTTGGAGTTACGGATCAAAAGTTACGTCAATTTTTTATTTCGTTTTCAGGCTGTTTACTATTCGTTTGCCTGTTTTTACTGTTCATTGCGGTACAACCGCACGTTGAGTTCGCATAAACCAATTTGATGCAATAAACCTTTGTTCATCCGGTACAACTGGTACTGTTCATTAGGCTATTTTTTGTGTTTTTTGGTCGTTTCTCTTGGTGTTTTGAAGGGGATTTAGTACAAGTCTTCTGCTACGCTTATATATATTGATCTTCATAGTTCTCATAGCTATTGGAGTCAATATCATGTTTGAATCCGATTAAAGCGAAAAATAGATAGTGCTCCTATTCACCCCCTTTTAGTCGCCGTTTTGGTCCAACAAGTGATATCAGAGCCCGGTTAGTTCAATCTTGATCTTAACTGGTCACTGAACTTGGCGATGGATAAGTACTCGACCAAGCTGCATGTCTTCGATGGGCTCGACTATGCCTATTAGAAGAATCGCATGCGAGTCTTCCTTGAGAGCGAAGGACAAGCTATATGGGAGGTTGTTCGAGCACCGCTCGTTTTGCCCGAAGTTGCTTCGCCGGCTTCAACTGTCCTTTTGGCTAACAACAACAAGGCAAAGAACCTTCTATATGCTGGGCTTGGTAGACAGGAGTACGATAGGATTTGTAACCTTGAGACCGCACATGAGATTTGGCACACCCTCGAAACTTACCATGAGGGATCATCCCAGATTAAGCAAGTGCGCCAGACGGTCTACAAGCGAGAGTATAACAAATTCGAGATGCATCCTGGTGAGAGCATCGATAATGTTTTTACTCGCTTTAGCAAGGTGATCAATCAGATGAGAGCTGTTGACATTGAATACTCTCAATCTGAGAATGCCACCCACCTCTTGGCTACAATCAACACCAAGGAGTGGGAGATCAAGTCTACTGCCATTGAGGAAAACGTCGATCTCTCTACTCTCACTTTGGAGCTGCTTTATAGCAAGCTCAAGACTCATGAGATCAACAGAGGTAGTCTTACTAACAAGGATAACATGGCTTTAGTGGCTCATCCTCTCAAAGGGACTCCTAATGGTTCTTCTGAGTCTTTTTCTGGCTTTTCACTTGCGTGTTTATCTGCTGTTCAAGGAGAAGAGTTTGAGAGTCTTCCTGAGACTTATTTAGCTCTTTTAGTCAAGAAGGTCATATGGGCATATAACAATGTTAGAAACAGGAAGAGAGGTGGCCCTGTGACGTGCTATCAGTGTGTCGAGTTATATCATATCCGGGCAAACTGCCCCAAGCTAAAAGGTAAGAGCAACCACAAGGAGGAAAAGCCAGCTTAGAAGAAGCCTCAAGGGAACAAGCCCAAGTACAATGCTGCCAAGCTCATGAAGGCCGCTCACTGGGTCCTTGCCGCTTTTGGAGATCAATCCATGAGCGATGTGAACTCTGGGAGCAAGGAGGACACAGAGGAGGAGCTCCCTCAAGACAAGAAAGGGAAGGCCAAGGACTTCACCAGCATATGCTTCATGGCCGACATCGTCGACATCAATGACATTGATGAGGTACCTCCCTCCTATGATGTTCTTTCTGCTAGATGCGATGACATGTTTGAGCAACTCATGAGTCAGGATAAGGCCTTAGAGTTTACCATGGCTAGGAACAAGGACTTAGAGTCACAAGTAGATAATTTGATATTAGAACTTACAAATGCTAAGACTCTTGAATCTGATGAATGTTCCTCTTGCCATGCTTTACATTACGAATTTGCTAAGCGCAATCTGCTCATGATATTACTTTGCATCAACTTGAAAATGCTAGGACTGAGCTAATTGATGTTAAATCTGCTCCCTGTGAAAAATGCTTAGAGTCTAGCAAGTTGGATGCTTCTGGTAATGTTAAATCTAGCTTTTGCTCTTTACGCATAGAACGTGAACATGAAGTTAAGGACAGGTTTAGAAGCGATTAGAGCTAAATATGCCAAGCTTAAGGACACAATTGAGTCTACACCTTGTGCCTCTTGTGCAGCCTATAAGCTTGAAGTTGCTCATCTTAAGGAGAAACATGCTAGAGCCATTAAGGCCAAGACTTGTGAATCATGTGTTAACTTTGGAAAAGAAAATGCTTACCTTAAGGACACACTAGAAAATCTTTCTAAAGGTAAGAAACAGTTAAACATGATTCTGGACACGTCTAAAACTCCTTATAAGTAGCAAGGTTTAGGATACAACTCTACCCAGGACACATCCAAGCCTAATGTCATTCAGGTCTTGGAAAATGGCTTAGTTGAATTCAAAACCCAACCTGGCAAAAACTTTTTTAATTCTGCGAGGTTTGTCCAACCTTCTTTTGAGGCAAAAGGTGCTTCTCCCAAGGTACCAAATACCATGCACCTATTGCAAGAAGAAGCGGACATTTGGTAGAGTTCTCATTGGCGTGGGTTGAAAAATGCAAGGAGAAATATTGATAGAATTTTATCTCATCAACCTAGAGCTTTTATGAGACATGGTCACTTAGAAAATAAGAAACCTGGACTAGGATTTGTTTCACATGCTCATAATGTTCCTAGACAGGATGCTTCTCATGTTAAAGTAACCATTGCTCATAATAGAACTCCTAATAAAATCAAGGATAGCACTTCTGCTTTGCATACTACTCACAGACGTGTGTCTCAGTACTGAGTTCCCAAGTCGCTTTTAACTAACCCTAGTATTGAGACACATCGTTCTTTTGTGTCTTGATTTTTCAGGATCGCCGCGGAAGGAGGAAGAACACGTGGCTCGTCGACTCCGGCTGTTCACGCCACATGACCGGAGACTCAAAATAGTTCACTTCCTTCACGTGGTCGACGGGTGATGACTTTATCACCTTTGGAGATGATACACAAGGGCGAATTGAAGGAACATGATCAATCAAGGTGAATGATAGATTCATCTTGAAGGACGTCGCCCTTGTAGACAAGCTAAGGTACAACTTGCTTTCTGTTTCACAGCTTCTTGATGATGGCTACGAAACTCGTTTTAAGAAGAATGCCTGTCGTGTGCTTGATTCTTTTGGTGAGCTCGTTTTTGGGATTTCTAGAGTTGGTAGAATTTTCGGAGCTGATTTTTCTGAATCTCTTATTGAATCTTTCAAATGTTTAATTGCATCTTCTTCTGACATTTGGCTTTGGCACGGACGTTTGGGGCACATTGGTTTTGACCATCTAACGCGAGTTAGCGGCCTTGATCTGTGAGAACTCCTCGAAACTTCTTGCCGGATTTTTTGGCAATCGGTACTCTAGTGACAAGGGCAGTGATAGTACTCACCACAACACAGTACTACAGACGGAGGAGCGGTAATACCGGTATTGGCAAGTCGGGAAGCATGCCCGGCTGATTCAAGGTGGTCTTAAGCAAGCCCCTAGAGCCTGGTATGATGGACTTAAGACCTTCTTGTTTAAGAATGATTTTGAAATGGGAAAGGTAGATAAGACTCTTTTCATTCTTAGGCATGGCAATGACTTTCTGTTTGTTCAGATTTATGTTGATGATATTATCTTTGGTGGTTCTTCTTATGCTCTTGTTTCTAGTTTTTCTGAGACCATGTCCAGGGAATTCGAGATGAGTATGATGGGAGAGCTCAACTACTTTTTGGGGCTTCAAATCAAGCAATGCAAGGAAGGGATCTTTATCCATCAGACGAAGTACACCAAAGATCTGCTCAAGTGCTTCGAGATGGGTGACTACAAGCCGATCGCCACTCCCATGGCGACTTCGACTGCTTTGGATCCAGATGAGGAAGGAGAAGCTGTGGATCAACGCGAGTACCGCAGCATGATTGGCTCCCTTCTGTACCTGACGGCCTTAAGACCGGACATCCACTTTGCGGTCTGCCTCTGTGCGAGGTTTTAGGTGTCTCCAAGGACTTCACATCGCCAAACTGTTAAGCGCATCTTCAGGTATTTACATTCTACCCTCCAGTATGACATTTGGTATTCCTGCTCCTCTTCGTTGTCCATTCAGGGGTTTCCTGATTCTGATTTTGTGGGCTGTCGACTAGATGGGAAGAGTACCTCTGGCACTTGTCATTTCTTAGGCACTTCTCTTGTCTCTTGGTCTTCTAGGAAGCGGTCTTACATTGCACAATCCACTCTTTGAAAATTTAATATGTAGTCTATTGCTAGTTGCGGTAGTCAGATTTTGTGGATGGTGTCCACTCTTAAGGACTTTGGGTTAGCCTTTGCTAGCCCGGTTAGTTCAATCTAGTCGCCGTTTCGGTCCAACAAGTGATACCTAAGGATGCCTGGACCCGAGGAGGGTAAAACCAGCACAGAAGGGAAAGGATCACTAAAGCTCCAACAAACCGAACAACCAAAAGAGAGTCTTTAGTTGAAGTTTGGTTTAGTCAATTGAAGTCCATACTGAAATTCTCAGGTTAAGCTTTGAATTCTCATCAAAACAAAATGGTTCTTTTTATTTTGAAAATTCAAAAAGACTCCAAAAATCAAGGTGTTACAGCCGGATAGGAGAGACTTGCCGACACGATGAGAGCCGCTGGATCAACCTACACGTGGCGAAGCATGGAGATGCTTCACGAAGATGGGACTCGATCTTTGCAAAAAGATCGAGAAGGGGTATTTTGGTAATTTTATGAAATACCGCCTTGGTGACCTTTTGCCAACCCGCGGCGCAAGACGGTGCGCGGAGAAGCGGGTTAGGTCAAGAGGAGATGAAGATGGCACTTTAAAATGTGTGCGTGTATGACCCGTTTGTGTGTGGGTCTTAACGGGAGCCCATTAGGGTTAATGCTTCTAGAATGTCTAAGCCTCTACTATAAATAGAGGAGGGAGGTGGCTACACCCCCTTCAACCCTTTCATTGGTGAAACCCTAGTTTTGCTTTGGTGCTTAGGGAGAGGTTAGTGGGAGGTTAGGGTTCTAGAGAGTTGGATTTGATTTCATGCTCATGTATTGAGTCTTTGTCCTCTATTGATGGAGTGGCTATAAACCAATACCATATCAAATTAATCCAAGGAAAGATTGCTCAAAGATGTGTCTCTTTGCTTTCCTTTTCTCTATTTGATGATTTTGAGTCTTTCTTTGATTCACGAGTTTTCCTTTGGTTTCTTGCCATGATCTAGCTTGCTGTGACATGTGGGAATACATCTAGGATCATCTTGATCATCAATCACCCACGAGCAAGTGTTTGGTTCATATTTTGGTTTTGACTTGGTTTTTGGAGCAACCTTCGTTCGAACGAAAAAAAGGTCAGAACTTTGGCAAGGATCTTCACGATCGTTGCATGGAATAGGTTCCTGACATCCTTAAGAAGGTATGTTTCAAGTTTCGTTAAGTTTGGAGTTACGGATCAAAAGTTACGTCTATTTCTTATTTAACTTTCAAGCTATTTACTATTCATTTACTGTTTTTTTATTGTTCATTGCGGTACACAACCTCTTCGTTCAACCGCATAACCCAATCGGCTTTATTCATCAGCTGTTTTTTTTGTGTTTTTGGTCGTTTCTTTTGGGGGTTTGAAGGGATTCAAGATACAAGTCTTCCGCTACACTTATATATATATATATATATATATATATATATATATATATATATATATATATATGTTGATCTTCATAGTTCTCATAGCTATGGGAGTCAATATCATGTTTGAAACCGATCAAAGCGAAAAATAGATAGTGCTCCTATTCACCCCCCTCTAATCGCCGTTTCGGTCCAACAAGTGGTATCAGAGCCCGGTTAGTTCAATCTTGATCTTAACCGGTAACTGAACTTAGCGATGGATAAGTACTCGACCAAGCCGTATGTCTTCGATGGGCTCGACTATGCCTATTGGAAGAATCGCATGCGAGTCTTCCTTGAGAGCGAAGGACAAGCTATATGGGAGGTTGTTCGAGCCCCGCTCGTTTTTCCCGAAGTTTCTTCGTCGGCTTCAGCTGTCCTTTTGGCTAACAACAACAAGGCAAAGAACCTTCTATATGCTGGGCTTAGTAGACAGGAGTACCATAGGATTTGCAACCTTGAGACCGCACATGAGATTTAGCACACCCTCGAAACTTACCATGAGGGATCATCCTAGATCAAGCAAGTGCGCCAGACGGTCTACAAGCGAGAGTATAACAAATTCGAGATGCGTCCTGGTGAGAGCATCGATGATGTTTTTACTCGCTTTAACAAGGTGATCAATCAGATGAGAGCTGTTGACATTGAATACTCTCAATCTGAGAATGCCACCCACCTCTTGGCTGCAATCAACATCAAGGAGTGGGAGATCAAGGCTACTGCCACTAAGGAGAACGTCGATCTCTCTACTCTCACTTTGGAGCTGCTTTATAGCAAGCTCAAGACTCATGAGATCAAGAGAGGTAGTCTTCCTAACAAGGATAACATGGCTTTGGTGGCTGATCCTCTCACAGGGACTCCTAATGGTTCTTCTGAGTCTTCTTCTGGCTTTTTACTTGCGTGTTTATCTGCTGTTCAAGGAGAAGAGTTTGGGAGTCTTCCTGAGGCTGATTTAGCTCTTTTAGTCAAGAAAGTCACACATGCATATAACAATGTTAGAAACACGAAGAGAGGTGGCCTGTGGTGTATTCGTGCTATGAGTCTTTTTCCTATTATAATAGAGCTATATCATATCCGACAAACTACCCCAAGTTTGAAAGGTAAGAGCAACCACAAGGAGGAAAAGCCAACTTAGAAGAAGCCTCAAGGGAACAAGCCCAAGTACAATACTGCCAAGCTCATGAAGGCCGCTCACCGGGTCCTTACCATTTTTGGAGATCAATCCATGAGCGATGTGGACTCCAGGAGCGAGGAGGACACAGAGGAGGAGCTCCCTCAAGACAAGAAAGGGAAGGCCAAGGACTTCACTAGCATGTGCTTCATGGTGCTTGTAGATCGTAGCACATAAATGCACAATCGCTTTAGTAGCAACCAAAAACAAGATGACATCAATGACAATGATGAGAAAGTTGATTTTGTGAACTTGTAAAAGAAGAAGATGCACAATAGATTGTTAGCTTCAGCTGCTACTTTTGTTTTTTTTTGTTTTGTTTTTGCTTGTCGTGTAATCTTTAATGTTTTACTCCGAGCTGTTTGGTGTATGTTCCTCATTGTCAGGGGACACATGGGAAACTCCTAGTTTATGTTTATTCAATCTAATTAAAATACTGCATATATTCTGCATTTTCTCAGAAAAAAAATGATGGTAAACGAGCAAGGACACTCAGTTAATCCAAGTATAAAGTCAAGAGACAAATTTGAACCTCAGTCAAATTACAATTTGTCACGCCTGTCCTAATTTGTGAAGAAAGAAAATAGTGCATAAAAGCTACATTTCAAAGCTTCCACTGTATGACATGAGGGTAGTTTCTCATGTGACATTTTTTCTAAGGATAAAATGAAATATATTATCAGAAATTATCTGTTGGCTCTTCCTCTAAGAGTATTCCCTGAAGATATAATAACCCATTAAAGTGTATTCAAAATTTAACAAGCATCATTGACTTATATGAATCAGGAACAGATAACATATATAGCAATACTAATAGTTCCAAGGCTGCACCAAATATGGAGATGTGGTTGTTTAAGAACTTCAATAATTCCAAATTCATGCATCATATTGATTTCATTTGTCAGAGGTAAGTCACACTGTCAGCAAGTAACGGATAACTCAAGATGAACACAGAAGCTAGTGCCAACTTAACAACCTTTCCTTAGAACTGCTTTCGTGCTTTGAAAATCTACAACAACATGGGCACATGTCAATATCGTCCCATCTGGATCTATTATAGTTCCCGATCCAATGCTCACCCATCCATGAGTATCTACAGAAATAATTCAACAAGTTTACTACATGTAGCTAGTGAACTGGTAAAAGGTTTGATGATTTCCACTGACAGTTTGGTTCTCACCTTGCGAGAAGAAATGTTCACAACAGCAGGACCAACTGCAGCTGCAGCATTGGCAATTGAATTCCGCCTAGACATCCTGGGCAACATCTTGAATCATCTGAGTTTCCACCAGAGCCTTGGTTGCTCACGTTAGTGGGTGGAACCGATGCAGATGCAAAGGAATTTAGTATAGGAAACCCTACACACAAATTTGAACACAGTAAGATGCTCAGAAAATTAAGCTCCATCCTTGTCAAGAAGAAGATATGGTGGCAATTATTGGTTCAGCAAAAATTAAATTCATTGCACTGCTTCCTTATGTACTAAGGATGCCTTAACCTACAAATTGCAAATATTCTCTAACATTTTATTGATCATCACAGATGCTGTTCAACTGCAATATCACAAAATGTCTAGTTACTGTGACTCAATCTACCCCTGCAAACAAAAGTCACAACTGACAGCAATGAAAAATTTCAACCTATCTACATAGTCCAACAAATGCAAGTTTCTGTGATGCATATGGATTCTCACATTGTGTTCTCAGTCTCCACATACAAGCCTCCACCAAATAGGTACCTCCTCCTATGATGTTCTTTACTTTGCTAGATGCGATGACATGTTTGAGCAACTCATGAGTCGAGGATAAGGCCTTAGAGTTTACCATGGCTAGGAACAAGGACTTAGAGTCACAAGTAGATAATTTGACATTAGAACTTACAAATGCTAAGACTCTTGAATCTGATGAATGTTCCTCTTGCCATGCTTTACATTCTGAATTTGCTAAACTGCAATCTGCTCATGATATTGCTTTGCATCAACTTAAAAATGTTAGGAATGAGCTAATTGATGTTAAATCTGCTCCCTGTGAAAAATGCTTAGAGTCTAGCAAGTTGGATGCTTCTGGTAATGTTAAATCTAGCTTTTGCTCTTTCTGTATAGAACGTGAACATGAAGTTAAGGACATTTTAGAAGCAGTTAGAGCTAAATATGCCAAGCTTAAGGACACAATTGAGTCTACACCTTGTGCCTCTTGTGCAGCCTATAAGCTTGAAGTTGCTCATCTTAAGGAGAAACATGCTAGAGCCATTAAGGCCAAGACTGGTAAATCATGTGTTAACTTTGGAAAAGAAAGTGCTTACCTTAAGGACACACTAGAAAATCTTTCTAAAGGTAAGAAACAGTTAAACATGATTCTGGACACGTCTAAAACTCCTTATAAGAAGCAAGGTTTAGGATACAACTCTGCCCAGGACACATCCAAGCCTAATGTCATTCAAGTCTTGGAAAATGGCTTAGTTGAATTCAAAACCCAACCTGCAAAAACTGTTTTTAAATATGCAGGGTTTGTCCAACCTTCTTTTGAGGCAAAATGTGCTTCTCCCAGTGGTACCAAATACCATTGCACCTATTGCAAGAAGAGCGGACATTTGGTAGAGTTCTGTTGGCGTAGGTTGAAAAATGCTAGGAGAAATATTGATAGAATTTTATCTCATCAACCTAGAGCTTTTATGAGACATGGTCACTTAGAAAGTAAGAAACCTGGACTAGGATTTGTTTCACATGCTCATAATGTTCCTAGACAGGATGCTTCTCATGTTAAAGTAACCATTGCTCATAATAGAACTCATAATAAAATCAAGGATAACACTTCTGCTTTGCATACTACTTCATGAGACGTGTGTCTCAATCTTCGGGTTCCCAAGTCGCTTTTAACTAACCCCAGTATTGAGACACGTCGTTCTTTTGTGCCTTGATTTTTCAGGATCACCGCGGAAGGAGAAAGAACACGTGGCTCGTCGAATCCGGCTGTTCACGCCACATGACCCGAGACTCAAGATGGTTCACTTCCTTCACGTGGTCGACGGGTGATGACTTCATCACCTTTGGAGATGATACACAAGGGCGAATTGAAGGAACGGGATCAATCAAGGTGAATGACAGATTCATCTTGAAGAACGTCGCCCTTGTGGACAAGCTAAGGTACAACTTGCTTTCTATTTCGCAACTTCTTGATGATGGCAGCAAGCAAACTGGTGTTTACTATGACAGCAGCAAGCAATCTTGTAGAGCTCAAGATTGAACTAGTAATTCTACCAATTTCAGAATTAGACCATTCCAATGACAGAGCAATATTAAGCCCACAAAATTCACTTTGATGTATCTCACGGAGCATGAATCAAAAACAGACCCTTCTAACCATGTCCAAAGACCAAATCCTAACCATGCATCTAACTGACCTAGCACAATATCATGAATCCACAGTGGAGGGAGCAGAGGATAGGTTCTCCCCATTTATCTCATATCACACATTAATCTCAAATACAACATTCACAGTCGAGGATTAACCTTCACGGTGCAAGGAGGAGGCCAGTGCAGGGGAGGAGGCCGGTGCAGGGGAGGAGGCTGGTGCAGAGGAGGAGGCCGACACGGGGAGGAGGACGGCACGGGGGAGGAGGCCGGTGCAGGGGAGGAGGCCGACACGGGGAAGAGGATGGCACCACCGGGGAGGAGGCTGGCAAAGGGAGGCCGACAGAGGGAGGACGCCGACACGGGGAGGAGGACGGCGCCACGGGGAGGAGGACGGTGCCACGGGGAGGAGGACGGCAGAGGCAGCAGCAGCATCGTCGATGTCGGGGGTGGTGGCATCGAGGTTGGAGGCGGCGGTGTCGGGGCTTACAGGGAGGTGAACGGGCGAGCCCTAGAGGAGGCGAAGGAGCGAGAGTTGAGTGGGCTAAGGGCACTGGAGAGATGAATGGGTGGAACTGGGGAGATGAATGGGCGAGCCCTAGGGTTATAAGGTAGATCACAGACGGTTCTATTATGGAACCGTCTGTGATAAGGAATCACAGACGGTTCTTAATAATAACCATTTGTGATATGTCCACATCACAGACAGTTCTTCTTTAATAGAATGCGTGATATGCCCATATCACGATGGTTCTATTATAGAACCGCTTAGTGATTATATCCTGCAGTTCCATAATAGAACCGTCTGTGATATCCCGACAAATCCATATGAACCTGGTGACAAGTATGATGACAATCATGACAAGTCCATATGAACTTGGTGACAAGTATGATGACAAGTCCATAACACAACTCCAAATAAGTCCATAACACAACTCCAAATAATTTGACTGAAAATTAATTTATCCACTGACAATTTATTTGAGTTCAAAAATTCATATCTAATTCAACTCAACTCCAAATCAAAGTGAAACCAATTTTGATACTCCACATTACAATGAACGTCCACATTGACATCAATATCAAAGATGACAAGTCCATAACACATTAACACATGACAATTCCACGTTGACATCAAAATATATGAGAGATTACAAGTCCATAACACATGATGTTGTGGAATAAATTAATTACAATGGAGTAAATTCTTAATTAAAATATAGCCCTTCATGATGATCGACACACATATAGCTAGCTTCCTCACCGGGTTCTTCCTCGAGCCTGATGCCGTCTCTGAAAGGAGGCAACTCGTCAAATTGATTGTACTCTTCCTCATCCATGACATTCTCAACTCCGAGAATCCTTCTTTTTCCATGAAGAACTACGTGGCGGTTCTTATTTGCCGGGTCTGTTACATAAAAAAACTTGAACAACTTGCTTAGCGAGTACGAATGGTTTGTCCTTGTATCCGACACATTTGAGGTCCACAGTGGTGACGTCGTACTTGTCGACCTTCACACCTTGTGGAAGTTTAACCCATGGCATCGAAACAGGGGGATCTTAAAAAGTACATAGTCGAGCTCCCAAATCTCCTCTACAAACCCATAGTAGGAGTTCAACCCACGTGCCCTAGTGGTATTGAACTGCTCGTGAAACGCATCTATGCGGACACCGCTGTTCTGGACTGTGCTCTTCCTATCCTGAGCTGCCATATAAAATGTGTACCCATTTATGTCGTATCATTGCTATGTCACAATTGTAAATTGTGGCCCTTTTGCCAACCATAGCAGCGTATCATCACTTGATGACCACCCAGTATTTCGCACCTTTAACCATTCGTTGAACCGAAGGTTGTGCTCTCTCGTGATCCAAACCTCCGACCGGTCTGGATTCTGTTGGCGTACCATATCTTTGTGATCGTCGATGTACGGGGACACTTGGGTCATGTGTTGCAAGACCGTGAAATAGGCTTGAGCGTACGTATCCAGATCGAGAGTGATTGATTTCCTTCCGATGGTCCCGATACCATCCAGTCTCCCCTCATGACGAGATAGAGGCACACCTATTGGTTTCACTCGAGCCATGTAGTCGACGCAGAACTCAATGACCTCTTCGGTTGCATAACCTTCGATGATGCTGCCCTCCGGTCGAGATCGATTCCGTACGTAGGACTTGAGAATGCCCATGTACCTCTCGAACGGGTACATATGGCGTAGGAACACAGGGCCGCATATCTTTGTCTCTTTCACAAGGTAAACAATGAGATGGACTATGATATCGAAAAATGACGGAGGAAAATACATCTCAAGATGACATAGAGTCGTCACCACCTCGGCCTGCAGAGCATCTAGTCCTTGGGGATCGATGACCTTCTGAGCAATTGAGTTAAAGAAATAACATAGTCTCAAGATTGCCACTCGGACCTTGTTCGGCAAGATACTCCTAATTGCAACAGGAAGCATTTGTGTCATCAGCATATGACAATCATGAGACTTCATACCAATTAATTTCAAATCTTCCACAGAAACAAGTTTCTTAATGTTAGCGGAGTAACCAGATGAGACTTTCACACCATGCAAGCTCTGGCACAGTTCATTTCTCTCGACCTTGGACAGAGTGTAGTAAGTTGGGGGAAGGTATATTCATCCTTTATCGGTCTCTTTCGGTGCTAACTCAGTCCTTATGTTCATATCAACCAAGTTACGCCGTGCGTTAACACCATCCTTTGTTTTGCCACTAATATTCAGTAAGAGACCATTCAAGCTATCACATACATTCTTCTCCACGTGCATGACGTCGATGCAGTGGCGAACTTCTAAGTGCTCCCAATAAGGCAAGTCCCAAAAAAATTGACTGCTTCTTCCAGATGTTCTTCTGACGGGTTCTTAATTTACGTCTCTTTCCAAGCACAACATCGATATCCTTAACCATATCATAGACCTCTTTCCCTCTAAAAGCCCTTGGAGCTGAGTCATCCTCCTTATTTCTGTCGAATTGTTTCTTCATCTTGCGGTATGGGTGATTTCTGGGAAGGAACCTACGGTGACGCATGTACACAGTTTTGCGCAAGTTGTTCAGCCATACACTCTCCGTAGCATCTAAGCGGTCTTGAATAAAGCTTTGGCTCCTTTTGTCTTCAAGCTTATTGAGTTACCAAGGGCAGGAAAATCATTGATGGTGCATGTAACATCCCAATTTTTCAGAGCTTTAAAAGTCTTTTGAATAGTTGTAGTGAGAAAATTCACCATTTGGGTTTATTTGATTTTAATTAAAAAAAGAGCTTAATATTGGACTTTGAGTAACAAAACAATTTAATATGATTAAAGTCAACATGAACAGTGGTCAAAACTATTTTATTTGGATTCTATGAGCTTGGATATATTTTCTGGAATTTTCTGGAATTTTTCCAAGTTCATTTGCTATTTTCCATTGCTTATTTGAATTTCTGCTAATTTCTAAAAAGGAAAAGCTAATTAAAATCTCCAAACAGTACTTGGGCCTAAACCCAAGCTCTTCCTGTTCGCCCGGTATTTGTGCAGCCAATCTTTCCTCGCCGTTGGATCGGCCAAATAACGCTCGATCTCCACGCTGCGTCCCTCTCTCCACGCGCTCCGTCACCTCCACCGTTGGATCGCAAATGGACGTCCAGATCTTGAGGTCTGTTTGGAGCGGTCCGAACGTCACAATGCATTTGGGCCGTACGATCAAGTTTGGACGGCCCGATGAAGTGGCACTGTGCGGAGAGGTCCGAACGTTCCTTCATTTGTGGGCCGTCCGATCTAAAGCGGGCGACCAGATCTTAGCCGCGCGCGAACGCCTCACCCTATCTCTTTGACGCGGCCCGCTTCTAGATCGCTGTCTCAGGCAAGGTTTCTTCCTCGCGCGACCCGATCAAGCGTCCGCCATTGTCGCCTTCTAGAAGCTCAACCCATGATGCGTTTACGCTAACAAAACTCCCGATTTTCGCACCAAACTCAATCTCGATCTCTCAGACCGACTCGTTCAAATTCAAACTCCGATTTCATCTCTATCCTCGTTTCTCATGGCGATCGTTTAGGCGGTTTAACCTCGCCACAAGACGCCATCTCGAGCTCGCCAGGCCTATAAAGGACCCTCTTCGCCTTCGCTTCTTTCCAAAACCCTCGCTCAATTCCACCCGAGAGCCTCCACATTGCCGCCGATTCGAGCTTTAAGGAACCTCGCCGCGGTGAGATTTCTTCGATTGCGCCGCCATCAGTAGCCGCCAGCGTGCCGTGGAGCACACCATCGGGATCGCCATCACCTCCTCGCCTCCGGGACCCTTCCCGACGCCAATTGCTCACCGAGCGCCGTCCGACAAAACCCGAAGCCGCTCGCCGCTCCGACCTCGCCGCCCGGCCACCACAGTCGTCCTCGACCACCCGGACCTACACCCTAAGGTTCACAATAACGCCACCACACACCCATACCACCCACCTCGCTGGGATCATCAGAAGCGGCGACCATCGGGTCGATCTTGCCCGCCCTCCGCCGTCCACGCCACCGCCACCTCGGCGCAGGCGCGCGCAGTCATCCTCGGTGGCGCCGCGTCGGCACGCCGCAGCGCAAGTGTGCCACCTCACCCCATCTTCGATCAAGTGGCTCGGTGGATTTATTCCACCGTGAGTTGTCGGCCGACATGTGGGTCCCACATGTCGAATTTTTTTTATTTATCCTTTTCCGAAAATCCTTCGGCCTTGAGATTGCGCAATAATTCGGATTTTTCTTTTGAGAAATAATTCGGAATTCCAAGAAATCCTATTTCTAGGTTTTTCTTTAGATTCAAACTTTGAAACCCCATATCTTTTGCATCCTAACTCCAAATCAGCCCATTCAAATTTCTAAATTCATCTAAAATCAAGATCTACCTAATGGAGATTTTTAATTATATTTTTGGAGTTGTTTTTGCCTCTGTTATTTATTTATTTTGTTTTTGTGCTTCGCTTATGCGAGTAGACTTTGACGTTGTTGGAAGAGTTGAAGAAGAAGGAGCTTTCCAAGACCAGGACCAGTACCTAAACTTATTCCAAGGCAAGCTATACCCTTGACCATTTTGCTTCCAGTTTTACAAAAGTATTTTAATTCAAATTATCGCATCTTAATTCAAGTATTTATTTAAATGTTTTGGGTGCGATGAGTTAATCCCAAATTGTTATGCCATCCTTGTGTAATTATTATGCCCTGATCCTTTGTCACCCTAGTTACTATTAGTTGGTAATATTGTAGCACCAACGTGGGTTGGTTAGCACGAGTAGATTGCTTAGCCATGCCCCGAATCACTTATTCATGTGAGACCGCAATTATTAATCGACTAAGTGAATATGCAATCTTAAATAACTGTGTGTACTATGTGTCTTTGTGGCATGTGTTGCACGTAAATCAACTGGGTGGTAAAAGGATTTGGGTGAGGCAAGTGGTGGATACTGTGTGAAATGGTGGAATCTGTGTGATCTGTGTGAATAATAATCGTGTGGTCAGTGGTTTAGTTGGCATGTGGAAGTCTTGCCTCGGTCAATTAAGGACCTCACCATGTGCGCCATTGAACTGAGCCCCAGCACGACCACATGTCTGTTTTGAGACAGGCCTAGCATAGTAAGATAAGGTATCTGAAATGCTTTGTTATGATTAGTGCTAGCTACACTAATTGTATCTTGTGGGTAAAGTGTACAAACTCGCAGAGTGTAATTTAATCTATTCAATAGCAGCGTCATGATCATGGACAATGCTCGGGGATATCACACTAGGGTAGATTTTATTAAAACTGTGTGGGAAGGGAGCTGTGTGGTTTGAATCATCCAGCTATGTGAATAAAATTGTCTAGGCAGTGTGTGTCTTTGTGAAATCAAATGTTAAAATTATTGTTATCTATTTGTTTTACCTGTTTTCAATCTATTACTGGTATTCAATTGCAAACTTGCATTTCTGCAAAAGAACCACAGAATGCCTTTCCCTTGTAAAATGCCAACATGTGTATATATGGCATTTCTGTGGTGTGGCTTGCGAGTACAGTGTGTACTCACGCTTGTTTTGACGAATCAAGCAGAAGAGGAGGAGTCTTCACCAGCTTTCGAGGACGAGTTTATCGAAGGTGCCTGATCGCGAGGTCTTGATCCCAGTCGGTTGCCTGTGGTGAATCGATGGGGTGCCGCTACCGCTTTTGTTTCCGCTGCTTTAATTCTCTGTTAGCCCTGCGTGGCTTGAATAAATGTAAACTCGACCTTAAGGTCAAAACCATTAGTTATTAATCAAAGTTATTCGTTTATGCTATTATTCGCTTGTATGGATCGATTTCCACCTTTGTTACCACTGTGTGCACTAGCGTGATCCTGGGCTAGTGCGTTGAACACAGAGGGTCCTGAATTGTAATTTCGGGTCCCGACAGTGCAAAACAATATGGCGCGTAAAGTGAAGTTCTCTCGTTTGTACGCATCCCATACCTACACCCCTTCATTCCACAGTGTCACAAGATCTTCCAGCTATGGTGCTATGTACACATCAATATCATTCCCAGGTTGCTTCGGCCCTTGGATAAGTAGTGACATCAAAATGTACTTCCGCTTCATACACAGCCAAGGAGGAAGGTTGTAAATACATAGATTCACGGGCCAGGTGCTATGTCGGCTACTCATGTTACCGAAAGGATTCATTCTATCTGTACTCAACCTTAACCTTATGTTCCTTAGTTCTGCACCGAACTCTTCAAAGTTCCGATCAAAGTTTCTCCGCTGGGCAGAATTAGTAGGGTGTTTTAGCTTTCCATCTTTCTTACGCTCCTCTGAGTGCCAACACAGCAATCTTGTCTCCTTTGGGTTCGCAAATAAATGCTTCAAACGTGGGATCACATGCAAATACCACAACATCTTAGCAGGAGGTCCTTGCTTCACCTTAGCAGTATTCTTACGCTTGTATCAGGATGCTTTGCACACGGGACAGACATGCATGTCTGCTAACTCTTTACGGTAGAGGATATAATCGTTCGGACATGCATGTATTCTTTCTACTTCCATTCCCAATGGGCAAAGAACCTTCTTTGCTTGGTAGGTGGTGCTGGGCAACACGTTTCCCTCCGGAAGGATATCTGGTAGGAGACCTAACAACGTCGTGAAACTCTTATCGGACCAACCATTGCTTGCCTTCAATTTCAGCAGTTCAATCACGGTTGACAACCTTGTGTATTCCGGCTTGCAGCCAGGGAACAAAGGTCTCACCGAGTCCTCCATTAAGCCCTCGAATTTACAAAACTCTCTCTCACTGTAGTTCTCTTCTGCATCGCGTAGCATCTGATCCAGATTGTCATTGTGCGACCTATCCTCATCAAAAGCATAGTCCACATCTAGCATATCGTTGACTTACTCGGTGATGCCGTCATTATTAACTTCATGTATAATTTACTCTTCACCATGACTGGTCTAACATGTATAACCTTTTTTGAAACCCATTCGAATCAAGTGTGCTTCGATCTTCGCTGGGTTGTTAAACATCTTCATATTACCGCAATCAATGCATGGACAGTTTATAAATTTTACCCCCTTCTTCAACATATCCTGCTCGGTGGCTCTTCTAAAAGCAAGCACGCCATTAATGTACTCTTCACTCACACGGTTCTGCTCACACCGCACATCCATTCGGTCATCACGCTACGCATGTAACAAATTAGTGTCAAATTAGATTAATAAACCGCATGTACGTACTCTTCCTATTTACCAAACATGCTTAAATTGATTAATTAGCGATTAATTTATAGCAAACATAAATGGTTATAGATTGTTACCCTCGGAGCTCACGACGAAAATACCAAATATCTCTCGAGAATCCTCTCTTTCTCCTTCTCCTCCCTTCTTCCTCTCCTTCTCCTCCCTTCCTCCTTCCTTCCTTCCTTCTCCTCTCTCGTCGGCAAGAATGGGGAGGACACGGTGGCGGCTCAAATGGGAATGGGCAGGGGGTCTGTCGGGTCCAAGTTTTTATAGTGCCAACCTATCACAGATGGTTCTTATTAAGAACCATATGTGATACATAATCATAGACGGTTCCATAATAGAACCGTTTGTGATACGTTCCACTGCTCATGTTATAGAGCCCGGGCTGTTCGGACCATCCGATTCCGATCGAACGGTCCGAACAGACCCAGGATCTATAAAATAGCAAACAAAATAATAAAATCCTAAAATAATTCAAGGAGGTTCCTGGGATGTGCTAATACTCAAATAAAATTATAATACCAAAATTATAAGCATTTTCTAGTGTAAAAAAAATTGGACCTCTATTCAAACTCTATTCAACAACCTAAACTAGATTTGAATTTAGTTAAACAAATAACACTTGAACAGTGAGGTTTAAAATTTTATTTGAGTATTAGCATATCCCAGGAACCTCCTTGAATTATTTCAGCATTTTATGAATTTTTTTTGCTATTTTATAAATCTTGGGTCTGTTCCGATCATTCGATCGAATCGACGGTCCTCGACGGAGGAGACGTTCAATGGTCTCAACGTCTCTTCCGATCGGGACCGTCCGATTCCTATCGAACGGTCCGAACAGCCCGGGCTCTATAAAATGAGCAGTGGAATGTATCACAGACGGTTCTATTATGGAACCGTCTGTGATAATTCACAGACGGTCTTTGTTGAGAACCGTCGGTGATACCAATCATTATCACAGACGGTTCTTTAATAGAACCGTCTGTGATAATTCACAGACGATCTTTGTTGAGAACCGTCGGTGATACCAGTCATTATCATAGATGGTTCTATTAAAAAACCATATGTGATAGGTACGTATCACAGACGGTTCTTATTACGAACCGTTTGTGATAGGCTACCACTGCAAATGTCTAATCCTGACAGACCCAACACAGACGGTTCCTTTTGAACCGTCTGTGATGAGGCGTCTATTATTGCCTGTTTTGTAGTAGTGTATATAAAACCGTCTGTGATAGTACATATCACAGACGGTTGGTATTTGGAACCGTCTGTGATAGCCTCTTCTCTACAAAATCTCCAGCGTTGGTTGCTTTTGCCTTTAAAACACACTTTCGTGTGTGTGCACACACACGAGCAGTTTTAAAGGCAAAAGCAAACAACGCTGAGATTTTGTAGAGAAGAGATCAAGAATAGAGAAGAGGGGAGGCGGGCTCGGGGTGGAGGCGGCTACTATTTGAAAAACTCTCACAAGGATTGAGACAAAACTTTCATAGATAATACTTGAATACAAGTCCAGTGAATCATATAAAATATGTTGAAACAAACACTCAAACAATTACAATCTCATCTCGCTCAAGTATTTTAATACCGAGCGGCAAATTTCTTCATACTAAATAAGAAGACAACAAACTTCCGTAAAAATAACATGAATGGTAATAAGATAACAATATATGGTAAGTTGACGATATCATGTTAGGATGTAAAAAAGAGTTTTCCTTAATAGTTAACTCTCTATCTATAAAGCAGATAAGAGCAGCAACTTGTAGAAACTCACCTCTATCCATGTAGAAGTTGATTCCATAGATTCATAAGCTTTCATTCCAAAATTATTCATATACATTTCATCCTATTGTTTCTGAAGATTCATTTCATATCTCATCAGCGAACACAACTAGTAACATTTGCGGTTTTCATGTCAAGCAGATAAGATCAGCAACCTGTAGAAACTCACCTATATCCATGAAACACTTACATGCATGGTGTTACTTTTCCTAAGAATAGTTGGTGATCAGACTTACTATTAACAGACATCCATTTGTTATGATCCTCTCTAGGAGGCAACCAAATTACCTCCCTCGAATTGCCACTTCTTAAGGTTGCATCAATGTGTTTTTTAGCAGCACACCCTGCACCATACGTATCAAAAACAAAAAATATCTTTAGAAACATACCAGCAGTCACACCCAAACACAACCCCATTCCTCACCTCCAGATCCATCCATCCATCCATCTAGCCAGCAGTCACAGAGGGCAAGACATCAAGATAGCAAGGGCAAGGGTGTCCAAACCGACCATCAGCCGACAAGCTAGCTAGGTAGCCCACATTGCAACTCGGTTCACATGAATACCAACAACACAAACCAATAGATCTATCTTACCTCGATCGACATCGCCGGTGTCAATGGTGAGGTAGCCAAGGCTGAGGTCGGTGGAGCTAGAGGTAGCTGGGGGAGGTCAGTGAGGTAGCCAGGGTCGCGCACGCCGGGGAGGAGGAAGAGGGGAAGGCGCATAGCATCGCTGTAGTTGTGGCACAACGGTGACACTGCACAAGACACTCTTATTGTACGAGTGTCTTGTGCAGTGAACCGTGGTGTCACAACCATCGGCAACAGGAAGATTGGCGGCATCGGCGATGGGAAGAATGGCGGCGTCGACGACGGGGTCACTCGGGTGGGGAGGAAAATGAACGAGAGTAAGTGCGCTGGGGAGTGACGAGTTAGAGCGCAAACCCTAGCGGGCTCCTACTAATAAAGAGACTTATCACAGCCGGTTCTATTATGGAATCGTCAGTGATACTTACCACAGACGGTTCCATAATGGAACTGTCCATGATATGGTCTCATATCACAGACGGTTCCACAATGGAACCGTCCGTGATATGGTGTCATATCACAGACGGTTCATTATGAAAACCGTTTGTGAAGTATCACAGACGATTGTTTGTTAAAAACCGTCTGTGATATTTTGAAATATCACAGACGGTTTTCATAATGAACTGTCTGTGGTATTATCTCTTCACATGCGGTTTTTAGCGCAGCCAGTAACACAGACAGTCGCAAAACCAAAACCGTTTGTGATTGCATATAATACAGATGGTTTTGGTCAACCGTCTGTGATGAGGCGTCCAGTATTAGCCTTTTGTAGTAGTGAGCGTACAACCACATGTGCCAGTATGGGATAGCTTTAGCTAATTAAGTCGTCGAAGACTTGCCTTGTATATTGGTTGGCCACAGTAGTGCGAGCATGTTTGGGTAGGTTTGCTCGAAGTGGTTCCGTTCACTGAGACGTTGGGACCAAAGCCTTCCGACATAACGGCGAATGCCTCACTGAGATGGGGGTGTACCTGTGTGAAGTGAGGGTTTCCATTCATCGGGCTAGTACCAAGTTAGGGCTAGGTGATGCAAAGGCTTTGTTACGTGCTCTAGACTACATACTATAATGTTGTGTGCGGTGGCATCGACAGATGCCAAACAAACTAGAGAATTCGTATACTGTGGGAAAGTTGTACACCTCTGCAAAATACAAATCTATTTAAATAGCCATGTTCACGGTCATAAGCATGCTTTATGCAGTCACATTAGGTATAGTATTTGTTTATACTAAAACGGTTTTGTTGGGATGATTGATTTGTGTGAGTGCCATGTCTGGCTGAGATTAAAATGTTGGTTGCAGCCGAGGAGGGCTGTGATCTTGCTATTAATGGAGTTACATACTTGTTATTTCAATATCGGTCAACTATTTTTTACAAATTCCGTTGCAAACTATTTCACATCGATAGTGCAAATAAAATTTACTTAATATTAAAAATAACTTTTAGAGTAGAGCATCATCCTGTGATAGCCTTGCTAGTCTTGTTGAGTACAAAATGTATTCAATCTTGCTTAAACTATTGATCATAGTATGATGATGAGCCGATTCCGGACGACGCATTATTCACTCCCGGTACCGGAGACGGGGACGAGTCTTGCAAGGGTTTAGTCCTTGTTGGTTTCCTGTGGGATTGGATAGGGTATACCGCTGGACTTTTTTATTTTATTTATTATGCTTACGCTGTTTAACTTTCTACTTCTGATACTTGTTGTTTTATTTGGCCGGTCGGCTTTTGTAATGTAAATTTGTTATGTATTGTTTAAGGTTAAGTCCTTTTGTACTCTTATTGTATGTATGAAATGTGTATGGATGTGATTATCAATGTTGTTGATGTGTGTACTAGCCACTGATCATAGGACTAGTACGGTACACACATGAGGGCTTCGGGTATTCAAAGCCCGAAGTCCGACAGAAAGGGAATGAGGGCAGGACTAGTATGGTACACATATGAGGGCTTCGGGTATTCAAAGCCCGGAGTCCGACAGAAAGGGAATGAGGGCAAATGAGTCTTTTTACCTACTAACGGCTGTCAAAATGACGGTAGTGCCATTTTTAAAAATTTCAGTTGTTCACGATATTATTTCGCAGTCAAGCTCGATTTAGATGTTGTTTTTCTAAATACCAACTATATATAGTGTTACTGAGCTAATTTTCCCTCCTTTTTAGCTTTCCTAGGCGTGAACTTTCTTTCTTTGCATGGCATTACACGCTTATCGATTAATTCCATGAAAACCAGGCACTGTCCAGATCTCATGCAAGCTTTTTTCTTTCTTCTTGCTTTTCGACTTTAAAGCAACATCTAATTGGGACTTGCACGTGGATGAGGCCTAATGAATCGTTCCTTTCCCTGCTTTATGGCAGTAGTAAAAAAAAGATGAACTCCTCGGTCTTCCTCCCACATTCCAAGCACAAACTTTAAACAACAAAAGACTTCAGACATAAAGCAAACCATGCATGGAGAGCAAGATCAGACACCTCTCTCCACACATCTCTCCCTCTCTCAGAGAGAGAGAGAGAGAGAGGCGCATAACGGAGGGGAGATGCATGGTACGTTCGTAATATCTCTTTTTATCTCCTCATCGTCTTTGACCTTGATCAGAATACATGCCATATGCTTTCTCTTTTTTGCTTGCATCTTTTCTCTTTACCTCGATCTGGCTATTGTTGGTGATTGGATCAAGCTAGGAATCTATATATTCTTCAATTATCGATCTGATTGTGGCCTCCCAAGCGTAAACTCAAGGTTTGGCTGCCCGGCCGGCGGACTTGATGTCTCGGAGATGCAAGACACGTTCATTTCTGACATCTCGAAGCTCTTTGATGGAGCTTCCTGCATTCGCACAGTGGTACTAATTAATATATTAATTAGGTGTACGCATGATTTATTTTCTATTCGACCGAATCAAGAGATAATTAACGATTCTTATGACAAAGTAACACTATCCACAGTTGCATAGGCTTGCGTGCCGACCATTTTCAGGTAGGCGCTTTTTTTTAGATTCTTTCTGACATACATATAGTTGATAGTTACTATAGTTAATAGCATACTACATCACAGTGTTCAGGTTTCCAAATCTGTGTGTGTGTGTGTGTGTGTGTGATCCATAGAGAAGAAATATAATACCCTATATGTTGCTTGATATGTGTTAACTAATTACCTTGAGATATTGCCTACCAGTTTCAGTATTTGATTCACTTGGTGAGCCGAAATCAGGCCATCCTGCCCTGCTGCAAAGCCACCACGGAGAAACAAAAAAAAACATCAGAACACTGCAACAGGCCAGGTAATGTACATTAATCTTATCAAGAAGTTAGCACAAAAACATGCATGCATGGTATTGTATATTGGTTATATGCTAGCTCACAGCTGAGGGCCCATTGGGAGATGAGGCTTATTTTTTTGACAGAACATTGAGATCGAGATGATGCTAACAAATTATCTAGCAGTATGATTCTTGAGCACCTCCAAAGAAGTTTCAAACTTTGTCCTTTGTTTGAACCTCCTTTTACTTTTGTTATGATAATATATACCAGTATTCTTAGCAATTTTGTGGGGTGCCTTTTCATGCAGAACTAAAGGAGATGATTTTTCAGTAGTCACCCAGTACATCTTGTCATTTTCTTTTCTGGACAAGTGGGCCTGTTTTTTGGTATGTGTGTATGTATGTGTCTATCTCATCTGTCTATGAATATGTGCCCATGTACAGAGTAGCTAGATAGATATAGATAGAGGAGGAAGAACTTTTCATTGCAACCATTAAACTACTCAAGGGGGTGGATCATTGCACCATCATGAGCTTTCAAATGTCCACCCTACACTGGACAAATCGAACAAAGCCAAGATTTCTTCCCACTTTTTCGTGAGCACTTGCGTATATTGCATTGCATTGCATTGCATATAGAGAGAGAGAGAAGAGAGAGAGAGACAGAGAGAGAATCTTAGCCGTACTCCAGTGTCTAATATGGTCCATGCATGAATGAGGCTGGCCTATCCTTCGGAATGGCACACACCTTTTGACCTGAGATCTCTCCCGGCCAGCATCGTACTGCCACTCTCTGTGCCTCAAACAGAAATTGAAGCCTTTCTTGCCATTAACATTATTCAGGCAAACATCCAAATGTTTGCAGTGCTACTACATCTACATGCATGCATGCAGCAATTAATCAGTAGTAGTACTAGTACACTGCCCACTCCTACGAGAGGTTTTCTGTTCTTTGTTGCTCTCACTGTATTGCATCTCCTATTTTGCAATATTAACATTAACTGTGGTATATATATCACGTTGGAGTACTACTGCTCAAGGTCAAGAATCCCTTGTTCATTGAAGATATCAAATTAATCTTACCGTGGTTAGTCAAACATGTTAGAAAAGTTGTCCCCCATGCATGCATAGATTCTCCTACATATGGTTTAGTATTTTTGAAGCTAGCTAGGAGATTAATTATATATACTGAACTTGGTCCATACTTGAAATACGTGCATAGGTATCTAGCTTTATATATTAATCGGTTAAATAAGGAAAGTAATGAAGCTAATTTAAGGTTGTTGCAAATTAAATCAAGGAGCATGCACCTTGAAGAGTTGCTCCACAGACCACACGCACTGTATTTGTTGCTGTTGTGAGAATTTGCACTAGTTCCATTAATATTTTGTGCCAACGATTGATCCGTCGTCCGTCGGGTGCTGCGGGTCTCCGGCAAGCTGTCGTCAGAGATCTCTCCAGCTGAACCATTCTCGAACCCGTCATTTTGTCCTAAAAATCATTGAACAAAGGAAAACAAATCTTAAGTTATATTAATAGCAGCAAGTTATCTCTTCATTGTGGCATCATAAATATCAGAGTTTTAGGAAATATATACCTGAAGAAACCGCAGGTTTGTCTGTATTTTTTATCGTGCGATACATCTGCGTGCATGGATGCTCTTAATTAGATTATCAGTTCATGCTTATATATATACGTGCATAATGCATATACAAGTGCGAGTGATAAATCTAACTCTTAACGCAAACAATGATCGATGACAGGAGTACATAGTGCTAGTATGCGTGTATAAAATGTATGTATGCACATTGGCCCCTCGGTTAGTGCGTACAGTTTCTCAGCTGCAAATTAAAGCCCTTTAATAGTGCATTCAAAGTTCCAGAAGGTAAGGATAAAAAACCAACTGCACAATTAATGTACTTGATCAATTACAAAATTTCATTTCTTTAATAATCTTTTTCTCCCTTCCATACCACAAAAATCAGTTACAACTTGACCGTATCAGAAACTGTTCAAGTATAAGTGAATTGCCCACCTTTCTTCATTAGGTTAAGTTTTTGGGTGAATTGGTTGGTGCATGCTACTCAATATGGTATCAGAGCCAAGAGGTCTTGAGTTCAAGACCTGGCTGGCGCAATTAAGAAAAATAATTGTAGTCCATTTCTATTCCACGTGTTAGGCCTGAGGGAGTCTATACGTGAGGGGGAGTGTTGAAATATAAGTGAATTGCCCACCTTTCCTCATCAGCTTAAGCTTTTGGGTAAATTGATTGATGCATGCAACTCAATAGAAACAGTGCACAAGAGAGAGAGAGAGCGCGCGCTTTAATTTTCTTTCGGTTGCAAAAGCCTTCTGTTCCCCCTTGCAAAAGCTGCTCCATTACTGTCCACACATATATTGAGAGGAGATGCAGCAGTAGAATAGTACTACTGGTGTATCCTTTCTTTTCTTTCTTATCTCTGTTCAT
The DNA here is from genome assembly GCA_036346405.1 of Phyllostachys edulis. Classification (NCBI taxonomy): domain Eukaryota; kingdom Viridiplantae; phylum Streptophyta; class Magnoliopsida; order Poales; family Poaceae; genus Phyllostachys; species Phyllostachys edulis. Next base: position 58,186,712 of record CM070547.1, on the reverse strand, counting down.
ATGATAACAATCTAAGACCTCCGTGCAAGAGCTAGCCAGATGACAATTAGATTGATGCATGAGGAGTAAGAGTAAACTAAAAGTATACAAGCAAAGAATATGCATGCCACTGCTGTCATGAATTTCCTTCCACAACAGCTAGCATATGTATATCGCAGAAGAAGGAAACTATATCACAAATCATGCAGCTAGCACACCACAAACTGAAACAAGACAGCCTTAAAAAAAGAAAATCAGGAAAAATACACGGTATATATAACTAAGATCATGCATCAAAGAAGATTTAAAAAAAACCGCTGAATGAAAAGGATCGGACTATACTAATTAAAGCCAGATAACACATGAAAAACAAGGAAATGATTTATTAACCAATAAGGCATGCATCACGACATGTACCTGCAAGTGAGACTTGACGTGCGCCAAGGTGAGATCCTTCACATCCATGAGCTCCAGCACAGACTTGGGAGTGGCCCCTAAATTAAATCCCAGAAGAAAAAAAAATAGTAACAAGATCAAATCACTCCCATCACAAAATTCCATGTGGATAATGAATAACCTCAGGAATCAAAAGAAATTGCGTGGCATCTAATGAAATAATTAATTAGGCGCGCACGCACACATATGACATATTGACATACACACAAGTATACATGCATGCATGCATCTGCACATACTCTCGTGGCCGCCTAGGAGCTCGACGGCGTGGACGAAGCGCGCGTGCAGCGTGGTCGTCCACCGCATCCTTGGCGCCCGCACGCTCCGCCGCCCCGGCGGGAACCTCGACCTCGAAGAGAAGAAGCCGCCGCCGCCGTTGCTCTGCGAGGCCATCACCATGTGGTGATGCTGATGCTGATGCTGAAGCTGCTGTTGCTGGAGCTGGAAGGGATGGTAGTGGTATATCGGGACTCCCCTTATAGGCTTGAGCAAAGCATTCGTGAGGTGGTAATGGCTGGAGTTGTTGGAGTAGTAGCCATGGCTGTTAGCCTGCTGCTGCTTGTAGCCAGCTGCAGTGTTGTAAGGGATGCTGGTACTAGCAGTAGCAGCAGCAGTGGCAGTAGCAGCGCTGCCACTGGTGCTAGCGGTAGGATTACTTGCGGCGGCGGCGGCGGTTGCTAAGGAGAGGAGGTGGTGGTCGGAAGGCGGCAGGGTTGCCGTTCTTGCCGACGGCGTGTCTTTGGCCGGGGCGCTGTCGGTGGCTCGCCAAAACCCTAGGTGGCGGAAGTGATCCATGCTGCTGTTGACGCCGGAGTCCGATGGTCTCCACCAGGCCGTCGGCGCCGCCGGAGGTGTGGACTCCGAGGAGGAGCTGTTCGGCCGGCTGCTGATTTGCAGCTCCAGGTCCGGCTGCCGGGGGAACAGCTCCATATATATGTACTGAGAATTAATCGTGCGACCTTCAGCTGGTGCTGCAAGAGAAGATCGAACAACAAGTGGCGGAGAATTGTGTAGAATAGATGGAATAATTGAATTGGCTGGAGGATGAAGTTTTCCTCAAATATCTTGGATCTTGATTGGTTTTTGTGATGTATGGATTATATGCTGGTGGTGTTCTTGATGATGAGCTATAGGCTAGACTCTAGAGGAGGTGGTGAAGAAGAAGAAGAAGAAGAAGAAGAAGAAGAAGAAGAAGAAGAAGATGATGAAGAAGATGGTGATGGATGGCTAGGCCTGGCCTGGGGAGGATTTGGTGAGGGTGGGTGCCGTGGTGGTGTATAGTGTGTGTGGGTGTGCTATGAATCAGTGGATGAATTAATAGGAAATGACTATGGCAAGTGGCAAGTGTACTAGTACATGTGCGTGTCTGTGTGACACAGAGAGAGAAGCCTAGCAAGTAATAGGAGAGAGAGATGCCTCTCCTCTCTTGTGCCCCCCTTGCTCGTTTCCTTCCCTTTCTCTCCCAGCTATATCTGCCAAATGTGTTGGATTATATCATATATAGCAGGTGAGTGTACTAGGCACCAGGAAAAAAAAATTCTCGGTTGATTTTTTTTACCGGAGGGGACTGGTAAGGCCGATTATCACAAAAATCAGAAATTTCAGCCGAAATTTTCAAATTTTTTTTGATTCGCCGATAAGATTTTCACTGCTTGGCACACACAAGGAAAGAGCTCTGCATTGGTGGAATTTTAGGCACTATTGCCCCCCACCCCCCCCCCTCTAAATCACCACAATTCTAAATATAGCTCTCTTACCCCTGAAATTCTATTTCTGGCCAAATGCAACTGTAATGACCAGACGAAAAAGAGAGGTGGATCAAACACAAGCAGGTAAATGAAAAAAAAACTAAATTAAAATGGCAGACTATTAGAACTTGTAACATGGGAGTACAAGTTCTAGAGCATAAAGAAGCAAATATATATGCCAAATTGTATTGTGCAGTGCATAAAGAGTACAAAATCGCAATATTTCAATCTAACGTTTTAGGGCATCTTCATAATCACAACGAGTGTTCTCAGCCTCTTCAATTGCATTCTGTAGAAGCTCCATAAAGTACTATGCTTTAACTTGTGATGACCTGGCTAGGGGCTTCACCCGAGAGGTCCTCCAAGACCTCCCTGGGAGTCCATCAGGACCCCCTAGGAGGTCCTAAGGACCTCTCGGGTAGTCCTCCCAGGCCTACCAAGAGGTCCAGCCGGACCTCCTGGAGGTCCAAAGAACTGACCCAAGGAGGTTTTGAGGCTCAGGACCTCCCCAAGAGCCACAACCAAACCTGGGGGAGGTCCAAAGACCAACCCGAGGAGCTCATGGGACTTGGAGAAGTCCTAACCCTCCTGTGATCCGAACCAGTCCCAAGGATCAATGGCTGGTTCACACAGCATACATAAGTGGCAGCATACATCCACACGAGACTTCATTAACAACAAAAGATCGAGTTGATTACAAAGTTTGTTTACAAACCAACAAGAGCAAAAAAATACATAGCAGAAACAAGAGTCAAGTCCATCCAATACACCACAGGTAATTGGCTAGAGGGCGCGGCCTAGTTGATCTGGTCCTCATAATCAACAAAGAAGTCCTCTCCTGCTCAAAAATTAGTTTCCAGCAAGAGTGAGCACAACAACGGTGCTTGCAAGTTACACCCGTGGGGTAACAAAATGACATGCATACATGGATATTCAAAGGAAGGCATAATATGGTTGATTTGCGTAAAGCCAAGTTTCTTTCAAATACATATACTAAATTTCAAGGCAGTTATACAATAACTAAAATTCATTTTTTTCATATTCAATTTTCAGTTGGATAACATTCATCATTAAATGGTGAAGGATACCCTCCTATCACAAAGCTCCCCGCCCAAACCATGGGATAGAAATCCAAAAAAAAAATAGTTTATCCAAAACCTTTTGAAAACAAAACCAATATCTAACTTTGAGTGGTCTTTGCCAGCACGTCCATAACCGTGGACACGGCTATTCGAATAGTTTTCACTCTGCAGAGGTTGTACACTTTACCCACATGACATGATTCCTCGAGTTTGTTTGGCATTCGTCAATGCCACCTCTCCTTCTTAGAAGGTAAGAGGTCTAGAGTTCATGACAAGGCCTTTACAATGCATTGTTCCACATGCACCCCTCCTCGCTAAGGATTCGCTTCCTTTGGATAGAAACCCGCCGGAAAAGCCCCCTCTTGCGCTAGTGGGAAACATAGGTTATAAAAGACTATAGGCCATGAAATACCTCCCACACATCAAAGTGGAACAACCGCGATGGAACTTTGTAAATTAATTGGCCAGGTCCTACGCCCCATTCTGGAGACATGTGGTTGTACGGTGAGGCATAGCAAAGGGACGCTCAAAGGCCGATCCTCAAATGACTAGGGCGACAACCACAGAACCCCTGTGTAACACCTTGATTTTTAGAGCCTTTTTGAATTTTCAAAATAAAAAGAACCATTTTGTTGATGAGAATTCAAAGCTTAACTTGAGAATTTCATAATGGACTTCAATTGACTAAACCAAACTTCAACTAAAAACACTCTTTTGGTTTGTTGGGTTTGTTGGAGCTTTGGTGATTTCCTCCCCATCTGAGCTTGCTTCGTTCTTCTCTAGACCAGACCTCCTTAGGTCTAGACCTCCCAAGTGCTTGAACCTTTTTTGGTCCAAACCTCCTTTTTTTGGTCCTATTCTGGCCTAAACCTCCCCAGGCCTAATCCTTCCCTGGGTTCATTTGAGTTCCTTCTACACTCTCTCGAACCTCTCTGTGTTCGCGTGGACTTTCTCTTTGCTTTGATCCATATAACTCTCTCTGGAAGTTTCGTTCTCTGCCAACCCGGTATTACCACCCCAACTCGTGGTATCAATGTCCTCTAGGACCTCCTTTTTGTTCATTTGGACCTCCCCACGTCATTCAGGACCTCCCTATGTCCTTTAGGACCTCCCTCTCGTTCATTTGGACCTCCCCTTTGGAGATCTTAACCATCTAGACCTCCCCTTTGTGAGATCTGGCCATTAAGACCTCCCCTTTGGAGATCCTAACCGTCCAGACCTCCCCTTTGTGAGATCTGGTCGTTAAGACCTCCCCTTTGGAGATCTTAACCATTCAGACCTCCCCTTGATTTGATTTGACCATTAGGACCTCCCCCTTGTTGTGTCCTTTGGACCTCCTATCCGCAGGACCTCCCCTGACGCTTTGACTGGCCCCATTTGGCAATCACACACCTCTTTCTTTATCATTTGACCGTGTCCTTTACACATGGGAGTCTCCCCACATTTAATGCATGTTGTATCGCATTAAATGCTTCTACCTTTTTGCAGCACCCGTGCTATCCTTTTGTCACATCTTTTGCCTGCTCCCATTGTCCTTTTCACTAACTCTTGAACACGCCTACCCTTGGAAATCTGGGCAGCTCTGGTTATATAAGCTTGGACAGCCCTTCCTCTTCACCCTTTGCTCATTTCCACTCCCACGCTAGAACCAACCAGCTCTTGGACCTCCTCCAAAGCTCTCGGACCTCCTCCAGCAAGCTCCTTGGACCTCCCCCTGATCACCTAGCCTCTCTGTTGGTTTTATTTCAGTATTTTATTGGAGTTTCCTTGGTTCTTACTTAAGCTCTATTTGAGTTATTTTGTTTTCCACTGTGTAGATTGCGAAGGCAATGAAGAACAAGAGTGTAACATCCCAAATCTTAGGATTTTATTTCAAATGTATTAAAAATATGGGGAATTTAAAACTTTTGAACATGCATTGGTCTTATGGAGTTTTTGCATAATTTATTGCATTGAAGTTGTTGAAATCAAAGAAAACATACAACTCAAATTGAAGTTCTAAAAGAAAGCAAGAGCAAAAACTTGTGATAATCCTCTAAAAATAATTTATTCAAATACTAAGATAATTATCACAAATAAATATAATTTTTCCCAAATTTTTGGAACCTAATTCAACCCCTACAAAATTCAAACATAAGTCAAAGACCTATTCTAAGTTGAATTTAAATTATACAAATTATATCTTGAATAGTAGGGTTTAAAATTTTATTTGAGTACTAGGTTGTCCCAGGAAGTCCCCTGATTTATTTCAGAATTTTTAGAAATTTATTTCTAATTTTAGAACCCCGGTCAAACCTTTTGCTAGTTGGTCAAATCAGATTTAACATCGGGCTCAGCACTGTTCATAGGGCTCAGACCCTTTACTGTTGCCCCATCCCGAACCACACTCTGACCGAGCCAGCTGCACCGCATCGCCTCTATCTGGCCCGTTCATTTTCGATCGAACGATCCAAACCTTCGGTCCGAAAGTTCCGACCGGACCCTTTTCGCAATTGGCTTGACCGGAACAACTCGCCCGAGCCGTTTTCGCCATGAGTCGCTGACGCCGTGGACCCACTTGTCGACTCTTTACGCCTCCTCCGCCGCTTAACGCGCAATCGCGCGCCAGCGCCGCTACCCTTCTGTCATGCCAGCCTTGACGATGGCGTGACCGCACCGCCCACGCCAACCAGTCCTGGGGCCTTGCCCGCTCACGCCGCTTCTCTCTTGTCCATTGCCACGCTTTATCTCGCCCTCACCCTCTCTGGGTTCCTCACTTTCCCTCTTGGTGGCCGAGGGAAAGGAGGCAAGCTCTTCACCTCCTCCCAAGTAAACTCCGCGCCACTTTGTCCCGTGCCCTCTCCCTGCCTCGCCACATCCATCCTCACTGATGTGAACTTTTTCCTTGGTCTGTAGAGCCGCAGCGAGGTGGTCGTCCTCGGCGTCGGTAAAAGCACTCAGAGCACTGCCGCCATGTGATATTTTGCCCCGGTAAGCCATTCTCCCGTCTTAACGTGTCATCTTGTGTCCCTTAGCTTATGAAGCTTTTCCCCTCAACTTATTGGTCCAGTGGATCACAGGAGCTCACAAATTTTGGATTTCTGTTTTCTCGGCCGCAAGGACACCTTTCGTCTTCGTCTCTGGCACGGTGAGCCTCTGTCAAATTCCTCTCTCGCACACCGTCTCTTAGCCTCACTGGTGCTGTCTATAACTTCTTTTTCACTCATTCTTCCTCAGGGCATCCCCTCCGCGGTGAAGCTTAGTGCCGCCGTTGCCTTCCTCGTCGCCAGGCATCCCCCGGCTACCTGGTCCTCCCCCCCTCCACCTAGGTAGGTTCCCTGACCTCTCCAGTAGCTAGTGCGCGCGTTATTTGAGCTAGGGCGTGGCCGAAACGCAATTGCCGTTTTGGCCGTACTTTCTCCTCCGTGCCATCTCGTCGCACCACCGCGTCAGGTCGCCTCCGACCTCACCGCCGGTGTCTACGGGTGCGCAATAGCGTGTAGGTTCCGTTTTGGTGCTTGTCCGGTGCCGCCATAGCCTCTTTCGCCGGCATCACGCCAGAGAAGCTCGCGGGCGGAGCGTCATTGTCGGACGAGCCGACAACCCCTATAGCGGCGTTATTAGCAGTTAATGATGATGATTAGGAATAAATGATGTATCTTTGTCGGAAATCAGTTCATTAGCGATTCGTTGAATCACTTACACATGGCCCTGAGGCCATTAGTGCACAGTGAACTGCTAGGTGGTCCATAGACCGGTGCACTGTTTCGTAGACCGTCGGTCCACACACTATTTCGTGAGCCGTGTGTATGACGTATGGGCCCCTCATGTCAGTGCATAATTAAAATTGGAAATAAAATGAAAAAGAACACTATTTATTAGGCCCCACTAGTCAGTGACTTTGGCTAGGTTAGCCTGGGTATAAAAAGTATTTATGTTTATATAAAATCCGAAATGCTTTATTTATGAATTGAAAATTTGTTAAACTTCAAAATTGCATAAGTAATTCATTTTAGCTCCAAAATTGATGATTCAAATTTTGTTAGTTTCATTTTTAAAGGTACTTTAATATAAAAATGAATTGAACCATGTTACTATTCCATAAAACACTTTTGGCAAAATTACTTTAGGTTTAGTAATATTATTGCACTAAAAATTGCTTTAACTTCAAAAATGCATAAGTATTTCTCTGTAACTCCAAATTGAGTAAACTCAACTTTGTTGGAATCCTATGTTACTGTAGTTTATTGTAAAATAGATTTTGAGCATGTTACTGTTACTAAAAATCGCATCTTACAAATGTTTTGTACACTACTTTCATAACTTTGAAAAATCATAGAAAATTCATCGTAGCTCCAAATGAGGTGAATCAAATTCCATTGTTCATCTCATGTGGTGCTCTGCCTACCATAAAAATTTCAAGTACACCACTGCTCTGGAAATTTTCACCAAAATAATTAATTTGTATGAACAGTAACCGGTGGCATTTTTTTTAGATTTTCCAGAAAACTGACTTTCAAACTGTCATAACTTTTGCATAGAATATCCAAATCAACTGATTCTTGTTGATAAATTCACCTAAAATCATGATCTACCTTATGTGAAGTTTTCATGATTTTTGGATGACTTTGAATTTTTGGGTCTTTTCGGTATTATTCGTTCTTATTGCACTTTTGAATTCTTTCGGTAGGTTCTGACGATCCTATTGTTTACGAGAGTGATCCTCTGTAGCAAGATAATCATCCCCAGCAAGGCAAGCAGTTTGATCATAAATGTCCCATTACTTTCAAGTCTAATACTTTGTTTACAAATTGTATGTATGCATGCTTTTGTGTCAAAATAATTTTCCCGATTAGAGGTTGCTATTCCTATTGCATGGTTGCCCTTAAATTGTTATCCCTTGCCACAAAACATAAGTTATTAATATCGCTGGTGAATTAGAGCCCGGTGATTTAATTATGCTCTTTATTGTCTTTTCGGTGTCATGCTTAGAAATGCTTAGCTACCAGTAGAATTGGGCAGTTATCGACTTAGTCAATAACTTTGATCACACAAATCATTTTATTACACTATGATCAGTACCTTGTGCTAAATTGCTTTGAAAACTAAAAGTGCAAATGAAATGATTTAGACTTAGGCAAGTGGTTGGATGGTGTGATATCGGGTATGTGAATGTCTTGCCTAGGTCAACAAGGACCGAACATCTTGTTTCACCAAAACCAAGTATAATTGCGTGCTAACCACATGAGAGGCATATGGAACCTCTCTTGACTTAGTACTTTGGCGTGTGTTGGCTCCGAGTCGCATGGTGGTTATGTGTGTTGTGTTGAAAAGGAAACTTGTGTGTGTTTTGGGTGAGCAGTGGTGGAGGTTATCCACTGCAAGGAGCATCGTCCTTTATAAGGAGGTGAGCATCTTTGATGACTCCGCATCAACGTATGGGGCTTTCTCCCATATGGGCAACTCGTAGTTAATACACAATATTGAAAATATCTCGTAGGACTTAGCCTTGCCGGCATACCAAAGGAAGTGTGCTTAATCTAGTGGCAAAAGAGGCGGTCTGGCGTGTGGGTATATTGGTACACCCCTGCAGGGTATAAACTATTCGAATAGCCTCGTCCTAGGTTATGGACACGCTTGGAATTGGATTTGCAGGAGTTAGACTCAACATTTTGGAATTTTAATTAAAACTTGATGTGGGTGGTATGAATGGGGAATTCATGCTATTGTTGTGGTGGCTATTGGGTTAGCCACTTCCAGAGTGTCTTGTTATTATTGTTACTTGAGAGACCATGTGGAGGTGTCCCCATGTTTGTGATGAGTAATTGTCGGTCGGTTTAGTGAGTTTGAGTTTGTTTCGGGTATTCGAGGGTTGAGTACCTTTATCTGTGCTAATGTGGATTATACTGTTTCGTGCGGTGCTATGTGATGGTTTGCTTGTCTGTGTGACTACAGGACTTCAGAGCTAGGTCATGGTGAGGCGAGGTGGACTGGGACTAGACACAGGAGGTGTCGAGGTCCGAGCGGTCGAGATCTTAAGATGATCGAGGTCATTGAGGTGGTTCTGGCCGGGAGATGAGGAACTGGAGATACCCGTGACGAACACGACGGGCGATGACCAGCGGACCGGGACTAGACACAGGAGGTGTCGAGGTCCAGTCGGTCAGGATGCCGGGTGCGGTCATGTGTCGACAGGAAACTTCCGGGAAGGTGCTTGAGGGCAAATTGGAGTTTTGACTCAAGCATGAGAGGATGGGCTGGTTTTCCCTCCAAATCCTGGTCATGTTGACCATGACCCTTGCCTCATTTGTGTGTGGAGCAAACATGTGAGGCTTGGACTGCAATTCTTGATTTCTTTGTTTGAGGATATGAGTGAGGAGTGAAAAGGAGTGCTCTGTCGTGTCCCAAGAAGTGAGCTGAATTCTCTTGTGAGTGGGCGTTTCCAAGTGATAGGAATGGAGCTCCAGTGCGTGTGAAAAAGATGTGAGCTGAAGAATAGAGCTCCTGTGTGCTCTCTAGTCTAGGGGGTGTGTGTGCTGAAATGAGAGTTCCTGTGTAAGCATGATTGAGAGGGTAGAGCTCCTGTGTAGGGAGATGAGCTGAGAGTAAATTACTTAATGTAATCATTCCTCTTGCTTTGAGTTTACTGGTTGTTTCCTGTTACAATGATTTCTTTGGCTGCCTCTTTTATCGCGTTGAGATGATTCTGTGATTTGCGGTTTGAAGTTTTTTTTTTTTTTTTGTTGCTGAGACCTCCCAGAAAATTAGAGCGTGTGGCGGCGCTGTAGTATACACGCAGAAATTTGGAGACGCTCTAGCCAGAGGCTTGTTCTTGCGCCCTTGAGCCAGGAAAATGAGGAGCTTGTGGCGGCTGTAGTTGATGGCCATTTCTCTGGGCTCATGCGTGTGTGTCCCCTTCGCTGGAGAAACATCCAGAGCTGGTGGCGGCGCCTGTGTTGAGCGCTCAGAAACCTCTTGGCGATGGCTCTGTATTTGATCTGCAGTCTCTGAAATTGGTGTTGTCATTTTTGTTAGAAATCTTCATTCACTGTTTGATTTGATGTTGGAGGTAGATGCTGCTTTTACTTGCCCCATCAGTCTGTGAATCACAAATCGCTTCTTTGAGTTGATCCTGTTGTTGATTCGGTTTGTGTATTGATTTCTAGTTTGCTGACAATCAATGATGTGAGTGATACTTTAGTCTTTTCTCCCAGTGGTTTTGCTGTTGTTGTTTTAGTTTATTGTTTGAAATTCTTTGTACCCTTCTTGATTGCTTGTCGGCTCGGTCATCTGGAGCTGTGGCGCTGTAGAGAGCCTCTGAAAAATCCGGAGCTAGGGCGGCCTCTTGTCGATAAACCGAAAATTTCGTGAGGCTTGGTGCTTAACTGTCTCTTTGCTTGTATGTGTTTCTTGTTTGGTTTGTTGCGATTCTTGCTTGTCGCGTCTGACAGCGATGATGTTGGCTCGGCGTGCTTGTTGATACTGACCCATCTTTGTTGCAAGATCCTTGTTTTGTGGCTGCAAATTATATATATATATATATATATATGCTACTGTAGATCTGTTTTCTTTGGTGGCTTGTCTCTGGTAGTGATGAATGTCCCTGGTAGCGCCCCCAAAATTGAGCACCTGTAGGGATGCGCTGGTGAGAAAGAGGCTCTGTGTTTTTGATTGCCCCTGTTATCCAACGAGTTGATGTTTTGGATTTCTTTTATTGCCGTGTAAGAGGTCCAGCTTGTAGAGCCCTGTGTAGCGGCAGCCTGTTGTCTCTAGCTTTATTGCCTTTGGCTGCCTTCTCAATGCGACTTATGTCTCTCTGGGCTTGATGCGTGTGCAAGTGGTTCCTGAACTTCAATGTTGTTTTGCTAGCAGTGTGCTACATGTTTCAGATTTCTTTGTGGCTGCCTTCATTGTTGCGTTTGAGTAAAGTGCTGGTTGTTCCTCAATTGCAGCGTTGAGTTGATTAGGTTTTTGTTTCGGGGGCGTTTTTTAAGCGAGTGACTTTCACCCCCCCCCTTCTGTCGCCATTTCGGTCCTACAATTGGTATCAGAGCCGGTTAGCTCTTTTCAATAGATCTTAACGGTCTCAAGAGCCATGGCGATGGACAAGTACTCGACCAAGCCGCCCGTTTCGATGGCATCGATTACCCTTCCGGAAGAGCCGAATGGAGACATACATCGAGCCGGGGTATGCCATCTGGCGGAAGGTCAAGGTACGATTATTGTTCTCGCCGATGAGAACATCAATCTGGGAACATGGCGATGTTGAGGCGAATGCAAAGGCAAGAACATCATCATCCGTGGTTTGAGTCGTGGCGAGTTTGATCGGCATATCTCACTGTCGTCCGCCTCGACATCTGGGTGACCCTCGGCGCATACCATGAGGGCACCACCGGATCAAGGCGGTTCGACAGATCGGTTCAGCGAATACAACAAATTCGAGATGCTTCTTTGGTGAGTCCTCGGCGAGTGCTTTTCGCGATTTCACAAAATCTTGAGCAACCTCCGGCGGTCGGTCTCACATACCCGACTTCGGACAACGCTCGTCGATGCTCACGGCACTTTCGATCTCGTGTTTGGGAGATGAAAGTGACCACCATCAAAGACACGACAGACCTCTCGACCCTGACTCTTGACGCGCTGTACTCACGCCTCAAGACTCACGAGATTGATGTTGTCTCTCGTCGGTCGAAGTCACAGTCGATGGCCTTGGTCACCGATCCCATTTCTTCTTCCGGGCTTTCTTCTGATTCTTCTTGTGGTTTCTCCCTTGCTGCTCTCTGTGACGTAACTGATGATCAGTTAGAGCAGCTCGAGGATGAGCAATGGCCCTCCTAGCTCGGAAGTTTTCCCATGCTTACAAGAGGAGGAGGGACGAAGAGGGAGGACACGTGATTTGCTTCGAGTGTGGTGGCCCCAACCACATTGAACAACCGCCCAAGCTTGAGAAGGGCAAGAACGACTCGGCGGTTCGGGCAAAACGACTACACCGACAAGAACTGCAACAAGAAGCCTCCAGCTCGGGCCCAAGAAGAAGAAGTTCATAACCGGCAAAGCCAAGAAGCTCTTCCACGCGTCCTCACGCCTTCGACGACCTCGACCTCGGCGAGGTGGAGGGATGGAGCGGCGATGACGGGACGGGTGATCAAGAGCCCAAGGATGGCGGCGACGACTTCTCCCAAGCATGTGCTTCATGGCCCTCGAGGGCGAACTCAAATGACAATGGTATACTCCGACTTCGGACGAGGTATGTCCCACCTCTGAACAGCTCAATCATGCTTTTCTTAAGCTAGGAGGTTTTCATGCTAAAGCTAAGGCTAGGTGTGTTGAGTTAGAGAAGGAAATAGATAGATGTCACTAGAGATTATTGCTCTTACATCCGCCCTTCTAGTGATGATTGTGATACATGCTCTGCTTTCTTTGGTTGATATGGAGAAGTTAAGGACCTCACATGATAGTGTGTCCTCCAAACTTGATAGTGTTAAGGTGGAGAATGCTAGTCCGCTTCTTTGAGTTAGAGTTGAGTAGGATGGTCATTACCCTACTTATTCTTGATGAGACTACTTCTCCCACCTCATGTGAGGGTAAGGACATTCTTGCTAGAGGATCTTATGCCATGCTTCTTGATCTGCCTGAGTCTTGTGAAAATTGCAATAACTTGAAGATGAACCTAAAGCAGGCGGATCATAAAATTCTTTGAACTACAAGCTTCTTTACTTGAGCCGATTGTTTCATGCTTGAACTGTCCTAAGTTAATCTATTTGAACTTGAGGTCGTCTCCAAACAGTTTCAAGATATGATTGATCATGAAAGGAAGATGGCTAAGTTTGCTTCTAAGGACCCTGTTAGCTCACCATGCATTAAGTGTAACAAACTAAAATCTGACTTGATTGCTTTGGATGAGAAATGTGTGAAGCTAACTAAGGACCTTCTAGAGAAGCCACACTGTGCTTGTAATATGATTGTGGAGAAGGGGGAGAAGCCCCAGGGTAAGGTTGAGGCAGCTTAGCGGCGTGAACCAAGCGGCTAGCGATGGGATCTGTCCTTGAGTCGGTTTGTGCGTGCACAAGCCATTCTTCCCTCTGCTGCTGGTTCTTCTTTTGCTCCCTTACCTTCTGCTGTCTCTTCTTCCCCCTGCTCTTCTTGCACCTCTCTCTTTCGAGAGTGTCAGTACCTTATGAACACTCTCGAGAGATTTGTAGGAGGCAAGAAGAAGCTCAATCTTATTCTAGACCAATCTAAGATCTGCAGATTTAATCAGGGTCTAGGATATGACTTCTTTGAGGACATGAGGAAGCATCCACCTGCCGTGCTCAGACCCATAGCACCAGGTGTGATCGAGACTGAGCCAGTGACCGAGAAAGTCCATTTCGAGTCGGCGGGCTATGTCGAGGGATTCGACAAGAAGGTAATTTCACATCTTGCTTCTACCTCTCGAAGGTGAAGTATCACCGCACCTTCGTCGAAGGATGGACACACACGATCGATGCTTGGCGCGCCAAGATCGCAGCGTAGAGACCATGTTGAGTCTCTTAGGCGCATTAGTGGTCGGCCCGGACCTTGAGTGCACCTAAGACCAACACGAGGTCTAGGCTTGTTTCTTCGATGGGTTTGTGCAAACATCGAGGACTTGGTTTTCCGAGTTTTCGGTTTTCGTCCTCATCTTTGCTTTCGATCGTGACTTCCGCCGTCTGAGGGTAGATCTCGTTTTCCCCATCGAGATAGCTACCATGGCGTGTTCGACATGTTGCGGTGCTCGGCTTCGCTCCTTCGTAGCGGTCGGACCCGAAGAACGACTTGGTCTACTCTTAGACCTTCTACTTTGAGTTCTGAGAGCGTAGGATAGATAGAGGTCGATCGTGCTTGACTACTTCATCGCTTTCGGCGTGTTATTCGATTGGGTGCCAAAATCATTGTTGATTTATCGATCTTGAGACTTTACTCTGTTTGACTTCGGAGTTAGCGGGTAGGGAAGGAGAAGGTTTGGCTTGTAGACTCGGTTGTTCTCGTCATATGACCGGAGACTCCGTTGGTTCTCCTCCTAGCCCGCGCTCCGGTGATGAGGCGATCACCTTCGGAGGCGCTTCGTCAGGCGCATCATCGCCAAAATCTTGTCGTATTAATGCTTCTTTTATTCTTAAGGATGTTGCCTTGGTTAGTAAGTCCGCGACAATTTGCTTTCGTTTCTCGACTTACCGTTGATTTGTTTGAGGTGGGCTTCAAGAAAACGCTTGCAAAATTCTTGACTCTTGGGTAGTCCGGTTTATGGGATTTCTCGTTATGGGAGGATCTTTCGTGCTGATTTTTCCGATTCTTCGGTGATCCTCTCCGTGTTTGGTTGCTTCGAGTCCCGCGATCTCTCTTTCGGCATAGGAGACTTGGTCATATTGGATTTGACCATTTGACCCGAAAGTTAAGCGACCATGATCTCATTAAGTGGTCCGCGAAACTCAAGATGGTCAAAGATCTTGTTTGCACTCCATCTTGAAGACGGCAAGATGGTTGCCGCTTCTCATCCTCGGTCACGATTACTATGACCGATGCAAGACACTTGCTCCACATGGACACAGTTGGACCGGCTCGAGTCTTGATCGGCGGGGGGAAGTGGTATGTTCTTGTTGTGGTCGATGACTTCTCGAGGTATTCTTGGGTGTTTTCTTAGCCTCGAAGGATGAGACATTTACACATTTTCGAGGTCTCTTTCAGTAGGCTTTCTGTTGAGCTCCGGGTGCCTTCTGAGCGATCCGCAATGACAATGGCACGGAGTTCAAGAATTCCTACTTTGAGAGTTTCGTGGTGAGGCAGTGTAGAGCACTAGTTCTCTTCTCCATCGTCCCTCAACAAAATGGCGTTGTGGAGAGGAAGAACCGTACCTTAGTCGAGATGGCGGGGCGATGCTTGATGAGTACTCTACACCGGAAGTTTTGGGCTGAGGCTATAGCTACTGCGTGCCATGTCTCAAATCGAGTATTTCTTAGGGCACACTTGCACCACTTCTTATGAGTGAGATACTGCGAAAGCCAATGTCTCTCATTTTCGTGTGTTTGGTTGCAAGTGCTTTATTACGAAGTCCGGGAACCTAGACAAGTTGAGTCACGTTCTGTGATGGTATCTTTCTAGGCTACTCGACTTCTTGGCGAACTTATAAGTGCAGGCTGAGAGTCTAGCAAAATGGTAGAAACACAGTGAGGTGACCTTTGTGAGGCAGTCAGGGGACTAGGCAGATATCTCGAGTTCTTTAGAGCGGTCCGAGACCATCTTTGTGGATGATGAGGGCGAGGAGACGATGGTTGTTTACGATCCGGCTCCTCTTCCTCCCTTGAGATGCCTTCTTCCTGACACCTCAAGGTGATCAGCCCTTGCCTTCCGTTTCCTCCGGAGCTAGTGGCTCTGTCCCTGCCTCGTCTGCACACGAGGTAGAGGCCACTTCTTCTTCTCATCCAGGACCTCCCCGACATATCCAGAGAAGGCATCCTTCAGAGCAGATCATTGGAGATCTTTTTGAGCGTGTCACACGCTCAAAATCTGGCACTTCTCTTTTCTGTCTCCATTCTGCTTTCATTGCCTCCTTCGAGCCCAAGGATGTTGATCATGCTCTTTCTGATGAGTCTTGGGTCAATGCCATGCATGAGGAGTTGGAAAACTTTGAGAGAAACAAGGTGCAGTCGCTTGTCGAGCCCCTCGAGGTCACAATGTTATTGGGACTAAGTGGGTGTTCAAAAACAAGCGAGTGAGGAAGGGGTAGTCATTGAAACAAGGCTAGGCTGGTAGCTCGGGGTTCTCCCGGGTTGAGGGTCTGGATTTTGAGGAGACCTTTGCCCCTATTGCTAGACTTGAGGCCATTAGAATCCTGCTTGCCTTCGCAGCTTCTAAGGGTTTCAAGCTTTACCAGATGGATGTCAAGAGTGCCTTCCTCAATGGGTTTATTGAGGAAGAGGTCTATGTTAGACAGCCTCCAGGTTTCGAGAACCCCAAATACCCATATCATGTCTTCAAGCTTTCTAAAGCTTTATATGGACTTAAGCAGGCCCCTAGAGCTTGGTATGAGAGGCTTAAGTCCTATCTGTTGAGTCATGGTTTTGAGATGGGTAAGGTAGACAAGACCTTGTTCATTCGCAGGCATGGTAATGACTTTCTACTCGTCGGTTTATGTGGATGATATCATCTTTAGTGGCTCATCTCATACTCTTGTTTCTCGGTTCTCCGATGTTATGAGCTCGAGTTTGAGATGAGCATGATGGGCGAGTTGAGTTTCTTCCTTGGCTTCGGATCAAGCGGACTCGGGAGGTACTTTCTTGCATCAAGGCAAGTACACTCGTGACCTCTGAGGCGCTTTGATATGAGTGATGGTAAGCCGGTGTCCACACCGATGGCTTCATCGGCTTCACTCGACCAGATGAGGATGGCGAGCGAGTTGATCGAAGGAGTATCGCGGCATGATTGGCTCCCTCTTGTACCTCAACGCCTCGAGGCCGGACATACACTTCTCTGTGTGTCTGTGTGCTCGATTCGAGCTTCTCCTCGCGTATCTCACGCCCAGCGGTGAAGCGCATTCTTCGTACCTTGAGCTACCATTGACTATGGTATCTGGTACTCTTCCTCATCTGTCTTTTCCTCGAGCCTACTCGGGCCTTGACTTTCTTGGTTGTAGGATAGATAGGAAAAACGCCAGCACTGCCAATTCATTGGCACTTCTCTCGTTCTTGGTCCTCTAGGAAGCGGTCCGGTGTTGCATAGTCCACCGCAGAGGCGAGTATGTTCTTTGCCGCCGATTCTTTGCAGACGATACTGGATGGCCGACCTGCGGGATTTTGGGTTAGTTATAGAAAGTCTTCCACTCTTTTGTGATAACACTTCGCTATTAACATTGCTAAGAACCGGTCAACTCTCGGACCAAGCATATTGATATCGATATCACTTCCTTAGAGACCATGTGGAGAAGGGTGATATAGTGCTCGGTTGTGGAAGTGACCGCCATTGGTGATATCTTTACCAAGCCTTTGGATAGCTCTAGGTTTTCGACCTTGAGGGAGAGCTTGGGGTGGTTTGTCCTTATGGATTTGTAGTGAGGGAGCTTTGTGCTTTCTTGTTTATCTTGTATATTATCTTTGTTGCTCCTTCTTTGTCGCATTGCATTAGGGATGCATTTTGGGTTAGTCATCCTAGCATAGATTAGAGTGTTTCTCTCGTCTAGTTGTAGACTTCTTCCTCTCATCTTATGCTCTAGGATGTTGCTTATTAGCCTGTCTCTTCTCACTAGGTTGAGCTTACTCACTTCTTATAGGTTCTAGCAAGGGTTGGGCCACCCTTGGGTAGACAGGAACGTGTTTGCTCCTTAGTGTGTTAGCCGGGCGGTGATAGTCCTAGTGTCATATGGGGTAGATGAGAGTCGATCGAGCTATAGTATTCTCTATATCTTGTCTATGCTTTGAGGATTTGCTTTGTTCTGATTTCTTTGCCAGCTTCTCGTTTTATTGCTTTGGTTCAGGGAGAGTTCATTTGGGAGCTTCTGGAGCTTAATATTGATATAACTCAACTTGAACTAAACATTGCTTCACATGTTGAGGGGGAGCTGGATTTTCTTGCATTTTAGCTTTGTGCATTGTAATATAACTACATGGAGCCTTGACTATTATCCATAGTTGACATGATTACACTGCATTACATCTTGCCATGATTATGCTTAATCGCTAGATTTATCATTGCTTCATATGTGTCGTCAAGCCTTTGCCATTGTTAAGTTAATTAAAATTGCACAACTTGAACTAAGACATGTCATGTTAGCTCTTGAGGCTAGTCTATCTTTAGTTATCCTCTTATGATTCATGCCATGTCAAATAGGCTAAGTTGAGTCTTGAATCTTTAATTGAGCTTTTGTTTGAGCTATGCTAGTGTCATAATGAAACATGAGTGAGTTCAATTATTTTAAGAAAGCAAAAGATCTCTTTTATGTGCGAAAGAACCTGATCTCACCAATTCTTTCTCATGAGACCGCTTGCCATTGCCTTTGGGCATGAACTCGGGGAAGTTTTGGATGACCTAGATCATCTCCTTAAGCTTCTCGCTTGGAATGGTGCATAAGGCTTGAGATCTAGCACATCACCAAAATTATCAATTTCAAATGAAAATATGTGATTTGGGCTAAATTTGTAACTACCAAAAGAACCAAGTATTTGTGCAAATGATTCATTCTTGAACTTATAGCACTCTAAATTGACTCAATTCTAGCTTCTTGGTTCCACTTAGGTTATTGACATTGTTTGCATCATCCTTGGATACCTCTAGCTAGACTATTCTCTTGAGTGGCTTGACATGCTAAGAAATTCATCTAATCTTCATATTGTTACTTACGTGGCTTGGCTTGATTATGCATATCTTGTAATGATATTGATAGCTTTCATATAAGTTATGGCTTGGTGTAATACTCGAATAGTCATTTTGGATAATCTTCATGGCTCTAATTGCTTAGCATTGCATAACATTCAACCACACCATGCTATATTCTCTCTTTTGTATCTTGATGACTCTATTGCCAAAAGGGGGAGAATATTGGAGAAAAAGTCTCTTTGGGAGTTTTGGGAGCGTTTGAGGAAAACTTGCTTTTTCTTTTACTCCTTAACGTCTACATGGTCATTAGCATCAATTTCTTCTCTTGGACCATGTCGACTTTCAAACAAACTCAACTTATGCTTTTTGGGGTTTGTCAATATACTCATCAAGGGGGAGATTGAGAGACCATGTGGAGGTGTCCCCATGTTTGTGATGAGTAATTGTCGGTCGGTTTAGTGAGTTTGAGTTTGTTTGGGTATTCGAGGGTTGAGTACCTTTATACGTGCTAATGTGGATTATCTTGTTTAGATGCGGTGCTATGTGATGGTTTGCTTATGCGTGTGACTCTGGGACTTGAGCTAGGTCATGGTGAGGCGAGGTGGATCGGGACTAGACACAGGAGGTGTCGAGGTCAGACGGTCGAGAGATGCCAAGATGATCGAGGCTTTCTTGAGGTGGTTCTTGGCCGGAGATGAGGCTGGAGATACCGTGGCCGAACACGACGGGCGATGACCAGTGGACGGGACTAGACACGAGGAGGTGTCGAGGTCGGTCGGTCGAGGATCTTGGTGCGGTCATGTGTCGACGTGAAACTTAGGGAAGGTGCTTGAGGGCAAATTGGAGTTTTGACTCAAGCATGAGAGGATGGGCTGGTTTTCCTCCAAATCTGGTCATGTTGACCATGACCCTTGCCTCATTTGTGTGTGGAGCAAACATGTGAGGCTTGGACTACAATTCTTGATTTCTTTGTTTGAGGATATGGTGAGGAGTGAAAAGGAGTGCTCTGTGCGTGTCCCGATGAGCTGAATTTATTTTGTAGTGGGCGTTTCCAAGTGATAGGAGTGGAGCTCCAGTGCGTGTGAAAAAGATGTGAGCTGAAGAATAGAGCTCCTGTGTGCTCTCTAGTCTAGGGGTGTGTGTCTTTGAAATGAGAGTTCTGTGTAAGCATGATTGAGAGGGTAGAGCTCTGTGTAGGGAGATGGTGAGAGTAAATTACTTAATGTAATCATTCCTCTTGCTTTGAGTTCTTGGTTGTTTCTGTTACAATGATTTCTTTGGCTGCCTCTTTTATCGCGTTGAGATGATTCTGTGATTTGCGGTTTGAAGTTTTTTTTTTTTTTGTTGCTGAGACCTCCCAGAAAATTAGAGCGTGTGGCGGCGCTGTAGTATACACGCAGAAATTTGGAGACGCTCTAGCCAGAGGCTTGTTCTTGCGCCCTTGAGCCAGGAAAATGAGGAGCTTGTGGCGGCTGTAGTTGATGGCCATTTCTCTGGGCTCATGCGTGTGTGTCCCCTTCGCTGGAGAAACATCCAGAGCTGGTGGCGGCGCCTGTGTTGAGCGCTCAGAAACCTCTTGGCGATGGCTCTGTATTTGATCTGCAGTCTCTGAAATTGGTGTTGTCATTTTTGTTAGAAATCTTCATTCACTGTTTGATTTGATGTTGGAGGTAGATGCTGCTTTTACTTGCCCCATCAGTCTGTGAATCACAAATCGCTTCTTTGAGTTGATCCTGTTGTTGATTCGGTTTGTGTATTGATTTCTAGTTTGCTGACAATCAATGATGTGAGTGATACTTTAGTCTTTTCTCCCAGTGGTTTTGCTGTTGTTGTTTTAGTTTATTGTTTGGGCTGCTGTACCCTTCTTGATTGCTTGTCGGCTCGGTCATCTAGAGCCTGTAGCGCCTGTAGAGCCTCTGAAAAATCCGGAGCTAGGGACGGCCTCTTGTCAGTAGAAACTGAAAATTTCGTGAGGCGGCGGTCTTAAAATTTGTCTCTTTGCTTGTATGTGTTTATTGTTTGGTTTGTTGCGATTCTTGCTTGTCGTCTTGCACAGCGATGATGTTGGCTCGTATTGTGCTTGTTAATCTGACCCATCTTTGTTGCAAGATCCTTGTTTTGTGGTACAAATTTTATATATATATATATATATATATACTCTTTATGAGATCTGTTTTCTTTGGTGGCTTGTCTCTGGTAGTGATGAATGTCCCTGGTAGCGCCCCCAAAATTGAGCACACAGAGGGATCTTATTTGGTGAGAAAGAGGCTCTGTGTTTTTGATTGCCCCTGTTATCCAACGAGTTGATGTTTTGGATTTCTTTTATTGCCGTGTAAGAGGTCCAGCTTGTAGAGCCCTGTGTAGCGGCAGCCTGTTGTCTCTAGCTTTATTGCCTTTGGCTGCCTTCTCAATGCGACTTATGTCTCTCTGGGCTTGATGCGTGTGCAAGTGGTTCCTGAACTTCAATGTTGTTTTGCTAGCAGTGTGCTACAGGTTTCAGATTTCTTTGTGGCTGCCTTCATTGTTGCGTTTGAGTAAAGTGCTGGTTGTTCCTCAATTGCAGCGTTGAGTTGATTAGGTTTTTGTTTCGGGGGCGTTTTTTAAGCGAGTGACTTTCACCCCCCCCCCTTTCTGTCGCCATTTCGGTCCTACATTACTTGTATCTCGCTGTTTTTGTCAAATAAAAACAGATTGTAAAATTGCTTTAAATCTATTACATTATTGCAAATGAAAACTTGCTTTATGCTGAAAACGAGTCTAGAGCCTCCTCCACTTAAATAAGCTTACATATAGCTAAATATATAGGCCTGTTACTCTACTCGTCAGTCTTGTGAGTACATTTTTGCACTCATTTGCTTTGCTTAATAAATTGTTGCAGAGGAGGAAGTTGAACCCCAAGGGTTCCACTTTTGCGAGATGTGCGGTGGTTTCGACGACTAGGTTGATGGCCTGATTGGTTGCCTTGTGGGTTAAAGGCACACTAATTGGCTCTTGTTATCGCCATCTTATGGCTTTTGCTTCCGCTCTTATTTAACTCTTTAGTTGTCATTTGGCCGGTCGGCCCCTTTTGTAATAACTCTATTATGTATGTCTTTTGAATTGCTTAGATGTACTTTGGTTCTATGTGTTGAATGGAATTGATGCTTGATTTTTGTATGGGGTATGTGTACTGCATTTTGGGAAGTACATATACACCGAGAGTCGTGATATTTGATTTGTAATGCTTGAATCACCTTGATGGTTAAGTATTACAAGTTAAATACCCCGGGTTCTCACAAAGAGCTCCTTGAGGCAGAAGAGGATACCCAGGCCTATGAGCAAGGCAAGTTACACCCTTGACCATATTGCACCCATTACTTCAAATTACTATGTTCTATTTCAATGTTAATGCATGCTTACTTTACTAAGTTATTTCAATACCTGTCTTTAAATCCATAGCTATACCTAAATTCTTTGTATGGCCACTGTTGACCTTGAACCGAACATCTTATCACCATAGGAAAAACTGGTTGGTACATTAGTATGAACCGGGATCATTTGAAAAACATATGCTTAGTCTCGCTTAGACCAAAAGTATTTGATTTGGGGAAAATTTACCAATATGACCAACTGCTGTTTAAAGGTTTTAAGCCACGGCATTGGGTTGTCATGGAAGCTCCTAAATGTGTTTGAAAAGCAAATGAAAGGAAAAATTGTTTGGACTGGGGCGAATTGGTTGCTTAGTTGGTGCATGTCCATGCACGAGCTCAACTTGGGTAGAGTTGAGGCTCAGGGGTTCTGTGGTTGTCGCCCTAGTCATTTGAGGACCGGTCTTTGAGCCGCAACTTGCTATGCCTATAATGGGTTTTGCCTCACCGTACAACCATATGTCTCCAGAATGGGGTGTGGGACTTAGCTGAATAATTTGCAAAGTTTCACCACGGCTGTTCCACTTTGATGTGTAGGAGGTCTTCTATGGCGTATGGTCTTTTATAACCTATGTTTCCCACTGGCGTCAGAGGGGGCACCCTAATAACCCGGAGGGTTTCTATCCAAATGGGGGATCTGCGAAACCTTAACGAGGAGGGGCTGTGGTGGAATGATGCATTATAAAGGCCTTGTGGTGATCCCTTTGTCGCACACCTTCGGAAGTGTGTGAGTGGACAGTATATGGGGATCATCTCATGTGGGTAAAGTGTACAACCTCTACAGAGTGAAAACTATTCGAATAGTCGTGTCCACGGTCATGGACATGCTAGAAAAAGCCACTCAAAGTTAGATATTGGTTTTGTTTGCAAAAGGTTTTGGATAAACTGATTTTGGGATGTCTATCCCATGGTTGGGCGGGGAGCCTTGTGACAGGAGGGTATCCTTCATCATTTGAGGATGAATGTTATCCAACTGAAAAATAGAATTTGGTAAATGAATTTTAATTATTGTATAACTGCCTTGGAACTTAGTATTCGTATTTGAAAGAAACTTGGCTTTATGCAAATCAACCATATTATGCATTCTCTTTGATATCCATTATGCATGTCATCCTATTATTTGACGGGTGTAACTTGCGAGCACGGTGGTTGTGCTCATTCTTACTTGATTGATGAATTGAGCAGGAGAAGACTTCTTTGATGATGAGGAGGACCAGATCAATTAGGCTGCGCCCTCTAGCCAATTACCTGTGGTGTATTGGATGGACTTGGTTTTGCTTCCGCTGTGTATTTTTGCTTTGTTCTCTTGGCTTGTAAGCAACCTTGTAATCAACTCTTTTGCTGTTAATAAAGTCTCTCGTGGATGTATGTTACCACTCGTGTTTGCTGTGTGAACCAGACATTGATCCTTGGGACTGGTTCGGATCACAAGAGGGTTAGGACTTCTCCAAGTCACATGACCTCCTTGGGTTGGTCTCTGGACCTCCCCTAGGTCTGGTCGTGGCTCTTGGGGAGGTCCTGAGCCTCAAGACCTCCTCGAGTCAGTTCCCTGGACCTCTAGGAGGTCCGGCTGGACCTCCTAGGAAGCCTGGGAGGACTACTCGAGAGGTCCTTGGGAAACCCTAGGAGGTCCTGGTGGACTCCCAGGGAGGTCTTGGAGGACCTCTCGTGTGAGGCCACTGGCCGGGTCGCCACAAGTGGTATCAGAGCATCTTGACTGCAGGATGTAGCCTAGTAGAATGGCCAAAGAATTTGAAAGTTTATTTTATAAAATAGAGAAGAATAAAATGTCCTTTTCTTATTCGGGTCATCCTTCTACCCTTACCTCCCTTTTGGTATTCTTTCTTACCTTAATCTAATCTTACCTTGTTTCTGTCTTTGCACCGATTTACAATATTAAATGGATCCTCCTTACCTTTTGAAACCTATATTAGAGGTCTCTTGGCTAGGTATGGTGCTCAAGACCTCCTTCAAGTGGTAAGAAACGTGTAGAACGATGTCTCTTTATTACAAGTCTTGAAAAGCTGCTTTTTGTTGTTTGCTTTGTTCAGTTGGTTGTTTTGCATGTCCCTCTTAGTCTCTTGCTTTCTCTTTCCTCAGCCTCTGGAGCTCAGACAAGATGGTCACCACTAGAAATGGTAGTGGCAGCTCAAGCAATCGGAACCGACAAGTTGGGGATGAGCCTGAGAACCCAGCCTGGTGGAGCAACCAGAATCGAGGTGTTGATAATGTGCAGGAGCAACCAGCCTCACAACCACCACCTCCTCCAACAGAAGGTCCTAGCTGGGCCCAGATGATGGCTAACTAAGCTCAGCTAATAAATTTGCTATCCCAGTCAATTGCCAACACTCAGTCAATGCAAGTAACAGCAGTAGCTCAGCCACAAGCTCCAATTCCACCTCCCCCAAGGGCCAACATAGCGGAATTTATGAGATTGCGCCCTCCAACCTTTTCCAGCAGCTCTGAGCCAATGGAAGCTGATGATTGGCTCAGGGCAATAGGCAGAAAATTGGACATGGTCCAATGCTCAGACCGTGAGATAATCTTATTTGCCTCCCATCAACTTAGTGGCCCAGCCTCTGAATGGTGGGATAATTTTAGCCAATCCCATGCTGATGCTCAAACCATCACGTGGGATGAGTTTATGCAAGCTTTTCGTCATGCCCATATTCCTCCGGGCATGATGTCTTTGAAGAGGAAGGAATTTTGTTCCTTGCGTCAGGGTAGCAGCATTGTCAATGAATACCTGCATAAATTTAACCAATTGGCTCGGTATGCTCCTGAAGATGTTGCTTCGGATGAAGCTAAGCAAGAGCACTTCCTGGAAGGACTCAAGGATGAGATTTCAGTGCTCCTTATTGCCCAAGATCACTCTGATTTCCAGCAGCTTATTAGTAAGGCTATTCGGCAAGAGAGCAAGCTCCAAGACATGGAGAGCCGAAAAAGAAAGAAAGCGGCACAGAGGTTTAATCCTGGAGGTTTTCCCAAGCACAGGACCTCCCAACCCCAGACCTCCCAGCGCAAGACCTCCTCATCCAAAGTACTTGGGCCAGTCCAGCGCCCAAGTAGCCTAAGCTTCCAAAAGACCTCCTTTGGGAACCAGCTCCAAAAGACGACTTCCACAACCTCCTCAGCTGGGGTGACTTGCTTCTTTTACAATGAGATGGGGCACTATGCCAATAAGTGCCCAAAAAAGCAGCAAGTTTCTGCCCCAGCCCGATCCAATCAGGGAGCTCCATCTCGGGGCAGTGCATCAAGTGTGAAGCCAGCAGCCCACCTTACAAAGGGTCGGGTCACACATGTCACGGTTGAGGAGGCACAAGCAGCACCTGATGTAGTCCTTGGTACGTTCCTTGTCAACTCCGTACTAGCTTTGGTTTTATTTAACTCAGGAGCTTCTCATTCTTTTGTTTCAAGCAATTTTGTGGGGAAATATGGGTTACCTATATCTCCTTTAGTTAACCTTATGCTAATTCATGCCCCGGGCTCAGAAATGAGGACTAGTTCCCAATGCCCAAATCTTACCTTAGAGATCTCTGGAGTTCTCTTTTCTGTAGACTTGATAGTCTTGCATTCCCAAGGTTTAGATGTGATTCTTGGAATGGATTGGCTAGCCAAGAATCATGGACAGATAGACTGTGCTAGCAAGTCCATCATACTCACCAATGATCAAGGGATACAAGTGGAGTTCAGATCTAAGACCTCCCCTAAGTCAAGACCTCTTTTGACCAGCTTGAAGGAATTGAAGTTAAAAGACCTCCCAGTGGTCAGGGAGTATCTAGATGTGTTCCCTGAGGAATTGCCTAGTATGCCACCAGATAGGGATATCGTGTTCCTCATTGATCTAGTCCCCGGGACTGCTCCTATATCAAAAAGACCTTACAGGATGCCAGCAAATAAGTTGGTAGAGTTGAAGAAACAAATCAAAGAGCTCAAAGACAAAGGATTCATTCGACCAAGCTCTTCACCATGGGGAGCACCAGTGCTGTTTGTCAAGAAGAAAGATGACAGCTTAAGGATGTGTATAGACTATAGGTCACTTAATGAGGTCACCATTAAGAACAAATATCCATTGCCCAGGATAGAGGACCTCTTTGACCAATTAAAAGGAGCAAGTGTGTAGCGACCTGACCTAGGCACCCGAGAGGTCCTCCAAGAACTCCTGGAAGGTCCATCAGGACCTCCTAGGAGGTCCTGAGACCTCTCGGACAGCCACTAAGACCTCCCGGGAGGTCAGTGAGACCACTGGAGGTCCGAGAGAACGAACCAGTAGGTCTAGGAACTTAAGAATTCCCAAGGGCCGACACGCCCCAAGGGAGGTCATGGGACTTGAAGAATTCTCAAGCTCCTTGTGTTACGAACCGATCCCAAGGATCAATAGCTAGTTCACACAAAGAAATACAAGTGGTAACATACATCAAAAGCAAGCTTTATTAATAATCAAAGGAGTTGTTTACAAGAGGGCTTACAAGCCGACAAATAAAATACAAATGAAGGATAAACATATAGGGCCACCCGATAAACCACGAACAATCGGTGGAGGCGCAACCTCGACGGTCGAGGACCACTTTGGTCCTAGCAGAGATCCACCCAAGGTTTCCAGACCCTGCTAAAGACAGTAGCAAGCAAGAGTGAGCACAACAACCGTGCTCGCAAGTTACACCCGTTAGATAACAGAAATGACATGCATAAATGGATATCACAAAGGAAGGCTTAATATGGTTGATTTGCATAAAGCCATGTTTATTTCCAATTACCAGTATTAAGTTCCAAAGCATCATACAATAAATAAAATTCATTTAGTAAATCTGTTTTCAGTTGGATATTCATTCATCACAAGTGGTGAAGGATACCCTCCTGTCACAAGGCTTCCCGCCCACAACCCATGGGATAGAAATCCCAAAAACAGTTTAATAAACATTTTCAGAAACCAAAACCAATATCTAACTCTGAGTGGCCTTTGCCAGCACGTCCATGACCGCGGACACGACTATTCGAATAGATTTAACTCTGTAGAGGTTGTGCACTTTACCCGCACGACATGATTCCTCTAGTTCGTTTGGCATGCGCGAGTGCCACCTCTCACTGCCGAAGGTAAGAGGTCTAGAGTTCATGACAAGACTTTTACAATGCATTGTTCCACCACAGCCCCTCCTCGTTAAGGTTTCGCCTCCTTTGGATACGAATCCGCAGGATCGGGGCCCCCTCTTATGCTAATGGGAAACATAGGTTATAAAAGACCAGTGGCCATAGAAGACCTCCCACACATCCAAATGGAACAACCGCGGTGGAATTTCTGCAAATTAATTAGCCAGGTCCCACACCCCACACTGGAGACATGTGGTTGCACGATTTTGGCATAGCCCATTATAGGCCTAGCATTGGCGGCTCAAAGACCGGTCCTCAACTGACTTGGGCGACAACCACCAACCTGGACCTCCACCTTATCCGGGATAGAGTCAGGTGCACAAACACCGCACCGACCAAGCAAACCAATTCGCCCACGTCCAAATCAATTTTCATTTTCTTTGCTTCCCCAGCAATATTTTCATATTCCCATGACAACCCAATGTCATGGTCAAAACATTTTAAACAATAGTTAGTCATGAAGGTAAAGATTTCCCCAAATCAAGTACTTTTGGTCTAAGCAAGACTAAGCATATGGTTTTTCAATTGCTCCTGGTTCACACTATTGTATCAACCAGATTTTGTCTAAGGTGACAACAAATGTGGTTCAATGTCAAAGTTGGCCATATGAAGGAAATAGGCATAACTATGTGTTCAAAAACAGGTATTGAAATAACTTGGTAGAAATAAGCATGCATTATACCTTGAAACAGAACATAAGTAATTTGAAATATTGGGTGCAATATGATCAATAGTGTAACTTGCCTCTTGCTTGGTAGCTTAAGATTCTATTCTTCCTCACAGCTCTAGCTCTCTGGAAACGTCAAGATCTACACGGGAATAAAGCAAAGCAAATAAAGATCCAAATGACTTCCAACTGAACTGAGCAAGAAGTAAATGGCAGAGAACGAAACTAAAAGAAAAGAAACAGAGAAGATTCTTGGGAGGAGGTCCGATGGGTGAAGGGCTCGGCTCAAGGGGTCCGAACTAGAGGAGCTTGGAGAGCTCCCTGAAATAGAAAGAGCTGAGAGCAGAGGCTGAAATGAAGAACAGGGAGGTCGTGGCGTCCCTGGTGCTCTATTTAAAGGAGAAAGGGAATAGAAGCACCATAAAAAGAGGGTGTCCGAATTCAGTGTATTTAGTACAAAGGCACACTGCCCTCAAGGTACTGAAAAGAATAAAGAAAGCAAGGGATGTGACAAAAAGTAGAAAAGATGACAAAGGTAGGTGGCAGCATTTAATGTGATTCATCCCACATCAAATGCACTTAAGAGCCAAGGAAAACCAGTCAAAAAGGGTGAACAGCTTAGTCAAAGGGGACGGTCCAAGGAGGAGGTCCTAAAGACAGACAGGGAGGTCTTTGAGGACAAAAGGTCCTAAAGGCCACAAGAAGGTCTAAGGACAAGAGGTGCAAAAGACAAGGGAGGTCTAAACCACAAAGGTCTAAACACAAAAGGGAGGTCCAGACCACAAGAGTCTGAACACAAAAAGGGAAGTTCGGACATAGGGAAGTCCTGACTGTTGGGATCTTTGCAAGGGAGGTCTGGACGGTCGGATCCAGATGGAGGGGAGTCTGGACCCTTAGATCCAAATGAAAGGAGGTCTGGACCGTCAGATCCAGACAAAGGGGAGGTCCAAAGGATATGGAGGTCCAAAGGACACACAAGGGGGAGGTCTTATGGACAGGAGGTCCAAGAGACACACCCACGAGATAGTCCTGAGGACAGGATCCACCAAAGGCTGGTCCTGACGGTCAGATCTCACAAGGAGGAGGTCTGACGGTCAAGACCAAAAGCCAGGAGAGGTCCTGACGATCAAGATAATAAGCAAAGGAGATCTAAGCGGCTCGGAGATGATCAAAGGGGGTCGGAGCGATTTAGATCATCTCAAAAAGAGGTGCGGATGGCTCGAGATATGATCAAGAACATCTTAACGGTCTAGACACCTTTCGGAGGAGGTGCAGGCGGTTAGGATGTGGTCCAGGGCGTGGAGGTCCAGAGACACAACCAGGAGGAGGTCCTCTGGACAGGAAGTCCAACGACCTACTCACGGGAGGTCAGAAGGTCAAGCTCAAATAGAAAGGTGGAGGCCTGATGGCTAGGACCTCACAGGGGAGATCCTAACGGTCACGATCGGCAAAGAGAGGAGGTCCGCGTAAGCAAGGATACGCGGGAGGAGTTGGAGCCATCCGATCTTGATCGAACGGAGGGAGGCGACTGGGACGTTTGGGCCATCCAAACGTACCCTCAAGATCGGACCGTTCAGCATGAAACAAACGATCCTTAGGCTAGGAAAGTCAAACTCGAGTGGCACAGCCACAGGGGCAAGCAGTAAGTCCAAACGCTAGGGAGGTCTGGACCCTTAGATCTAACGAGGATGAGGTCAGATCTGTTAGATCTAACAAAGATGGGGTCCAAGCTGAGCGGAAGGCTTGGACGGACATGAGGGAGGTCCGAATGGACAAGAAGGAGGACTTGTCGGCTAGGATCTCCAAAGGACTAAGAGGTCCTGCAGACCGGGAGGTCTAAAGGATAAGAAGGTTCTGATAAATGAGAAGGAGGTCCTAGAAAATGGTAATACCGTGAGTTTGGGCGGTAATACCGGATTGCACTAGGAGGACTTTTCCAAATAGAAGGTTACAAGGATCAGGGCGAAAAGGAGTCCAAGTGATCACCGAGAGGTTCACAAGAGCGTAGAAGGAACTCAAGTGGTTATGAGGGGAGACCTAGACCCTGAGGAGGTCTAAGCCAGAGAAGGAGATCTGAACCAGGGGAGGTCCAAGCACTTGGGAGATCTAGACCTAAAGAGGTCTGGACCCTTGGATGATGATCACAAGAGGTCTGAGCAGTTCGGACAACCGCATGGGAGGTCTGAGCGGCTCGAGAGGAATCGAAGGGGTCCAATTGAGCACAAAGGTGGTTCAATCGAATGCAAAGAAGATCTAATTGGACACAAGTAGGTTCAAATGAAATACTGGGCGTTCCAGTGAGCAAGAGGGGGACTCAAGCAAAAGATGTGAGGGGAGGTCTGGCTAGATCAACCCAGAGGGAGGTCTGGCATAGAATATGCCCAACCGAAGAATGTGGTCTAGGATCGAAGAGATCCAGGACATCAAAGAGGTCAAGACAAAGAAGAGGTCCGAACCACGGGAGGGTCCCGGTGGTAAGGAAGTGCAGGCACACAAAGGGGCTAAAACACAAGGAAAGTCTAGACCTAGGGGGTGCCCAAACAAAAGAGAAATGTCAAAACCGCAAGGATTGTCTAGTCCTCAAAGGAGGTCTAGATACAAGGAAAAATCTAAACCTCAGAGGAGGTTTAAACTGTAATTGAGATTAAGGAAGGTCCTGACCCAAAGGATGGGCTGAACCAGGAGGGTAAACTTAATCAAAAGGTCTCAATAGAGAGAGATTTCCAGGGGAGAGGAAAGACCCGAAAAGACAAGGAGGAGATAACAACAACAGAGGTCAAACAAGAGGGACGGTCTGGATATATAAGAATGTCCAAATATAGGATAGAGGAAAGGAAATCTTATCAAGAAAAGGAGAGATAGCTCCAAAGAGCTGGAGCAACACCAAAAGAACTAAGCTTTGGATTAGTTGAAGTTTAGTTTAGTCATTTTAAACACTTCAAATTCTGAAATTCTCAGGTTAAGCTTTGAATTCTCATCAAAACCAAATGGTTCTTTTTATTTTAAAAATTTTCAAAAAGGCTCTGAAAATCAGGGTGTTACAAAGTGTGTTCTCCAAAATTGACTTAAGGTCTGGTTACCACCAATTAAAGATTAAACCTGAGGACATTCTGAAAACTGCTTTTACCACAAGGTATGGGCTATACGAGTTCACTGTAATGTTATTTGGGTTGACAAATGCACCAGCTTATTTCATGAATATGATGAACAAAGTATTCATGGACTTTCTGGATAAGTTTGTAGTTGTATTTATTGATGATATCCTTGTCTACTCCAAGAATAGGGAAGAACATGAAGACCACCTTAGAAGCTGTTTTGGAAAGGCTTAGAAACCTTGACTCTATGCCAAGTTTGATAAGTGTGAGTTCTGATTAAGACAAGTAGCCTTCCTTGGTCATATTGTGTCGGCCAAGGGAGTAGCCGTGGACCCCTCAAAAGTGGAAGCTGTGTTGGGGTGGAGATCACCCAAGACAATAACTCTGAAGTGAGAAGTTTCCTTGGGTGGTGGTATTCTGAAAGATTTATTGAAAGTTTCTCCAAGATTGCTAGACCTCTCCTCGGCTTTTGAAGAAGGAAAAAAGAAATTTGAATGGATTTGAAACACGTGAGCAAAGCTTCCAAGAATTGAAGGAGAGGCTTGTGACAGCTCCTGTTCTAGTCCAGCTAGACATACATAAGGATTTTGAGGTATTTTGCGATGCCTCACATCAAGGTCTTGGATGTGTGTTAATGCAAGAAGGAAGGGTAGTAGCATATGCATCTCGACAGTTGAAACCTCATGAAGAGAACTACCCAACACATGATCTGAAATTGGCTGCAATTGTGCATGCTTTGAAGATTTGACGCCATTACCTCATTGGCAACCATTGTGAGGTCTTTACAGACCACAAGAGCTTGAAATACATCTTTACTCAAGCAGACCTCAACCTGAGGCAAAGAAGGTGGTTGGAGCTCATCAAAGACTATGATATTGGAATTCACTACCACCCGGGCAAGGCAAATGTGGTGGCTGATGCCCTGAGTCGAAAGAGTTATTGCAGCACTTTAATGGTTCAAGAGAGTCAGCCCAGTTTGTGTGAAGAGTTGAGATGACTAAACGTGGAGATTGTCACTCAAGGTTGTGTGCATGTTCTGGAGGTTCAGCCTGCTGTCCAAAACCGAATCCGAGAAATGCAGGTTCATGATAAAGACCTCCAAGAGATCAAAGACAACATAAAAAGAGAGAAAGCTCCTGGATTTTCAGAAGATGAAGAAGGGGTTTTATGGTTCAGCCATAGACTTTGTGTGCCGGACTGTCAAGAAATAAAGAAACTCCTACTTAAAGAAGCTCATGAATCTCATTACTCTATTCATCCAGGGAGTACCAAGATGTACCAAAATCTCAAGGAGAGGTATTGGTGGGTCGGCATGAAGAGAGAAATAGCTGAGTTTGTAGCACGTTGTGATGTGTTTCAAGGGTTAAGGCTGAGCACCAAAGACCAGCCGGTTTATTGCAACCATTGCCAATTCTCGAATGGAAGTGGGAGCAAGTGGGCATGGACTTCATTACTGGACTGCCTAGGACCCAATCAGGATATGACTCCATATGGGTGGTAATTGATCGCCTGACAAGGTGGCACACTTCATACCGATCAAGACCACCTCTGAAGCGTGATTGGCGAAATTATACATGGCAAGGATTATGCCTTACATGGAATACCCAAGAGAATAGTGTCGAGACGGAGGGTCTCAATTTACCTCAAGGTTACAGCAAAGCTTACATGAAGCTTTAGGTACTAAACTCAATTTTAGTACAGCTTATCACCCTCAAACAGATGGGTAGACAGAGAGAGTAAACCAAGTCCTTGAAGACATGCTCAAGGCTTGTGCTCTAGATTTTGGGGAGAGCTGGGACAAAAATTTGCCTTATGCTGAGTTCTCTTATAATAATAGTTATCAAGCTAGCTTGCAGATGCCCCCTTTTGAAGCTCTATATGGTAGACCTTGTAGGACACCCCTTCTCTGGGATCAAGTGGGAGAGCATCAGTTTTATGGCCCTGAATTGATCAAGGATGCTGAAGACAAGGTAAAGATAATAAAAGAACGATTGAGAGTGGCTCAGTCCCGACAAAAGAGCTATGCAGACAACCGCCGTAGGGACTTATCTTTTAAAGTTGGAGACTTCGTCTACCTCCGAGTGACGCCACTTCGGGGAATTAGAAGATTTCAGACTAAAGGGAAGTTAGCACCAAGATTTGTCGAGCTATACAAGGTCTTGGCAAGGCAAGGTGAAGTGGCCTATCAACTAGAGCTTCTAGAGTCTTTATCAGCAGTGCACAATGTTTTTCATGTATCACAGCTAAGGAAGTGTCTTCGAGTGCTAGAAGATCAAACCACCCTAGAGAGTATTGATCTCCAAGAAGACCTCACTTATGTGGAGCAGCCAATCAAGATCCTTGACGTTGCAGGCGTGTCACTAGGAAGCGAGACCATCCGATCATACAAAGTCCAGTGGAGCCATCATCTAGAAAGTGAAGCCACATGGGAGAAAGAAGAAGATCTCAAGACTAACTATCCCTACCTCTTTGCTGACCAAGCTTGAATCTCGGGGTCGAGATTCCCTTAAGGAGGGTAGGTTTGTAACACCTTGATTTTTGGAGCATTTTTGAATTTTCAAAATAAAAAGAACCATTTTGTTGATGAGAATTCAAAGCTTAACTTGAGAATTTCATAATGGACTTCAATTGACGAAACCAAACTTCAACTAAAAACTCTCTTTTGGTTTGTTGGGTTTGTTGGAGCTTTGGTGATTTCCTCCCCATCTGAGCTTGCTTCGTTCTTCTCTGGACTAAACCTCCTTAGGTCTAGACTTCCTAAGTGCTTGGACCTCCCTTGGTCCAAACCTCCCTTTTTGGTCCTGTTCTGGCCTAAACCTCCCTAGGCCTAATCCTTCCCCGGGTTCATTTGAGTTCTTTCTACACTCTCTCGAACCTCTCTATGTTCACATGGACTTCCTCTTTGATTTGATCCATATAACTCTCTCTGGAAGTTCCCCTCTTTGCCAACCCGGTATTACTGCCCCAACTCGCGGTATCAATGTCCTCTAGGACCTCCTTTTTGTTCATTTGGACCTCCCTCTCGTTCATTTGGATCTCCCATTTGTGAGATCTGGCCGTTAAGACCCCCCCCTTTGGAGATCTTAACCATCTAGACCTCCCCTTTGTGAGATCTGGCTGTTAAGACCTCCCCTTTGGAGATTTTACCCGTTCAGACCTCCCTTTGATTTGATCTGGTCATCAGGACCTCCCCCTTGTTGTGTCCTTTGGACCTCCCGTCCGCAGGACCTCCCCTAACACTTTGACTGGCCCCATTTGGCAGTCACACGCCTCTTTCTTTATCCTTTGACCGTGTCCTTTGTGCATGGGAATATCCACACATTTAATGCCTGTTGTATCTCATTAAATGCTTCTACCTTTTTGCAGCACCCGTGCTATCCTTTTGTCACATTTTTTGCCTGCTCCCATTGTCCTTTTCACTAACTCTTGAACATGCCTACCCTTGGAAATCTGGGCAGCTCTGGTTATATAAGCTTGGGCAGCCTTTCCTCTTCACCCTTTGCTCATTTCCACTCCCTGGCTAGAACCGACCAGCTCTTGGACCTCCTCCAAAGCTCTCGGACCTCCTCCAGCAAGCTCCTTGGACCTCTCCCTGATCACCTAGCCTCTTTGTTGGTTTTATTTCAGTGTTTTATTGTAGTTTCCTTGGTTCTTACTTGAGCTCTATTTGAGTTGTTTTGTTTTCCGCCGTGTAGATTGCGAAGGTAGTGAAGAACAAGAGCTCCTTGAGGCAGAAGAGGACACCCAGGCCTTTGAGCAAGGCAGGTTACACCCTTGACCATGTTGCACCCATTACTTCAAATTACTATATTCTATTTCAATGTTAATGCATGCTTACTTTACTAAGTTATTTCAATACCTGTCTTTAAATCCATAGCTATACCTAAATCCTTTGTATGGCCACTGTTGACTTTGAACCAAACATCTTGTCACCATAGGAAAAACTGGTTGGTACATTAGTATGAACCGGGATCATTTGAAAAATGTATGCTTAGTCTCGCTTAGACCAAAAGTATTTGATTTGGAAAAAATTTACCAACATGACCAACTGCTGTTTAAAGGTTTTAAGCCATGGCATTGGGTTGTCATGGAAGCTCCTAAATGTGTTTGAAAAGCAAATGAAAGGAAAAATTGTTTGGACTAGGGCGAATTGGTTGCTTGGTTGGTGTATGTCCATGCACGAGCTCAACTTGGGTAGAGTTGAGGCTCAGGGGTTCTATGGTTGTTGCCCTAGTCATTTGAGGACCAGTCTTTGAGCCGCAACTTGCTATGCCTATAATGGGCTTTGCCTCACCGTACAACCACATGTCTCCAGAATAGGGCGTGGAACCTAGCTGAATAATTTGCAAAGTTTCACCGCGGCTGTTCCACTTTGATGCGTGGGAGGTCTTCTATGGCCTATGGTCTTTTATAATCTATGTTTCCCACTGGCGTCAGAGGAGGCACCCCAATAACTCGGAGGGTTTCTATCCAAAGGGGGGATCTGCGAAACCTTAACGAGGAGGGGCTGTGGTGGAATGATGCATTGTAAAGGCCTTGTGGTGATCCCTTAGTCGCACACCTTCGGAAGTGTGTGAGTGGATAGTATATGGGGATCATCTCATGTGGGTAAAGTGTACAACCTCTGTAGAGTGAAAACTATTCGAATAGCCGTGTCCACGGTCATGGACATGCTAGCAAAAGCCACTCAAAGTTAGATATTGGTTTTGTTTGCAAAAGGTTTTGGATAAACTGATTCTGGGTTGTCTATCCCATGGTTGGGCGGGGAGCCTTGTGACAGGAGGGTATCATTCACTATTTGATGATGAATGTTATCCAACTGAAAAATGGAATTTGGTAAATGAATTTTAATTAATGTATAACTGTCTTGGAACTTAGTATTCGTATTTGAAAGCAACTTGGCTTTACGCAAATCAACCATATTATGCCTTCCCTTTGATATCCATTATGCATGTCATCCTGTTATTTGACGGGTGTAACTTGCGAGCACGGTGGTTGTGCTCATTCTTGCTTGATTGATGAATTGAGCAGGAGAAGACTTCTTTGATGATGATGAGGACCAGATCAATTAGGCCGCACTCTCCAGCCAATTACCTATGGTGTATTAGATGGACTTGGTTTTGCTTCTGTTGTGTATTTTTGCTTTGTTCTCTTGGCTTGTAAGCAACCTTGTAATCAACTCTTTTGCTGTTAATAAAGTCTCCCGTGGATGTATGTTACCACTCGTGTTTGCTGTGTGAACCAGCCATTGATCATTAGGACTGGTTCGGATCACAGGAGGGTTAAGACTTCTCCAAATCCCATGACCTCCTCGGGTTGGTCTCTGGACCTCCCCCAGGTCTGATCGTGGCTCTTGGAGAGGTCCTGAGCCTCAAGACCTCCTCGGGTCAGTTCCCTAGACCTCTAGGAGGTCCGGCTGGACCTTCTGGGAAGCCTGGGAGGACTGCCCGAGAGGTCCTTGAGATCCCCTCGGAGGTCCTGGTGGACTCCCAGGGAGGTCTTGGAGGACCTCTCGGGTGAGGCCCCTGGCCGGATCGCCACACCCTGAGCCTCAACTCTACCCAAGTTGAGCTCGTGCATGGACATGCACCAACCAAGCAACCAAATCGCCCCAATCCAAAACCATTTTCCATTTGTCTGCTTTTCATAAACCTTTAGGAGCTTCCTTGACAACCCAATGCCATGGCTTAAAACCTTTAAACAGCAGTTGGTCATGTTAGTAAAATTCCCCAAATCAAATACTTTTGGTCTAAGCAAGACTAAGCATAAGATTTCACAATTGCTCCTGGTTCACACTATTGTATCAACCAGATTTTATCTAGGGTAACAACAAGTATCACTACTACAGGAACCGACATCACAGACGGTTCGGAACCGTCATCACAGACGGTTTCCGAACCGTCTATGTTTGTTGGTCTGTGATAACAGGATATTATCACAGACGGTACAAAACCGTCGCGATACGAAATATCACGAGCGGTTTTATTAAAAACCGCTCGTGAAGTCAATATCACGAGCGGTTTGAGCGAAAACCGCTCGTGATAGGAGAATATCACGAGCGGTTCTAAATAAAACCGTCGTGATAGGAGAATATCACGACGGTTCTAAATAAAAACGTGCATGATTTACGAATATCACGAGCGGCTTTTTGTAGAACCGCTCGTGATATTCTCCTATCACGACGGTTTTTATTTAGAACCGCTCGTGATATTCTCCTATCACGCAGCGGTTTTACGTTCAAACCGTCTGTGATACTTGACTTCCTGACGATTTTAACGTAAAACCGCTCGTGATAGCTCGCACTTCGCCCACAATTTGGTGTTTTCTGGCTAGCCTCGGGAATTGCTAGCCATGCCCTCTAAAAACAAGCATTCACGAAACAGATTCAAGCATTCACAAAAGCAGATTCAAGGAGCCATGACAACTCAAAGTGATCATTACTCAAAATAAATTACAAAAGATCCGCATTTGTTCAAGTATTGTCGCTATAGTTACAACTAGATTACAATTGTTTTGCGTTGAGAGGTTTTAGCGGGTGATGCTCGGGTTGGCGGCGGAGTGAAACTCTCCGTTGTCGTTAATGATTTCGTGTTGATAAAGGCGCAGAGCTTCCTCGAATGTCCTTGATCTCTTCATAACGAGTGAATCACATTGTAAATTCAAGGCCCGCCACTAGCAAGAGTAAAGTGGTAAGATATATATATTTAAATTTATAATTAGGAAATAATTATTTGAGATTGACAAACCTCGGGATCCTTCTTCCTAGTCAGAAGGATTAGCTGCATATGATAGCAGACGTAGATTGCACATAACTCATCATCTTTTTCTTGGGCGGCATTGCAAAAAATAGAATTACATATATAGGTATAGTCAGTTCGAGACGCGTTATTATGAAGTATGATATAGGATTATAGTGTTGTAGCGCGTACCGGAAAATCCATCCTGTGTGTTAGTTGGGCGCTCTTTCCATTGTATATTCCTTTGTTGGCAACATAATTGATGAACGACCTACATGATTCGAAAAGGTTATCCTCGGCCATTTCAAACGAATGAAGACTACAATAGAGTTATGTAAGGAGAAATGAGCATACCTCTCGAGTATTCCTCTTAGAGTCTTTGAAGTCATGCTTGTTGCGGTTTAGGGAATCAAGGTATATCACATGGTTCCTCTTGGGTATAATAACTAAAAGGATCCAGTGGTACCTACTCATGTATGTCGCTATAGTCATTAAACCTAAGTTCGTGCTGCGTATAAAGTACAAATGAAATTTGTATAGCAAGTAGTGACACTTACCCACGGTTGTAGGGCACCACTATGTACTTCATGTTAAATCGACGAAGCAATGACCTCGTTATGTATTTCTCGGCGAAGGAGGAGTCTTGTTGGATGGTTTGCAGCGATACCACATGTGGGTCGAGGAAACCCAATGGTTCTTTCCATTCCGGACATTTTTGACATGTATCTATACATAAGCAATGAGTTGTGATATTTATTAGTATTACATGAATGTAGAACTTGATTATGCGCACTTACGATTGTCCAACATCGTAGAAGCGAGGCGTCGAGGCCAGCGAGGTTGAATAGTTGAAATAAGTCATTGAAGCCAACGACGAAGTACCTCGTCCGTTGAAGAAATGCTTATCCTCGTATCGACGGTGATTCGATGTCGCACCCTTCTTTTGGGTCTTCGCCAAGTACCGGCATGCAAAGCGACAAGTATATCCAGTGTGCATTATCGCGCGAGCACAATGGTTTTCGATGATGTAGTTCCTGGTATCGCGGACTTCCTGGACTTGGGAGGCGCTTAACGTTTGTGGATTTCGATTTGGCCTTAGCGATTGGCGGCGTCTTCTTGTGAGATGACTTCGGGAATGGATCTGGCACGCTTTTGTTTTTTCGCTTGGCGTCTTCTCCACGGGAATCGAAGAGGTGGCCTTATGAGGCGAAACATGAGGTGGAGTCATCGAGGTCCGTTGGAGAGGAATGGTGGTGTCGGATCGCGGCCTTCTTTGGGTCGAGCGATGTCCTTCTTGGGCCATCGGATAAAAGAGAGGACGGCATCCCCTAGTGTTGTGATCTCTTCGTTCGGGCAAATCTTGGCGGGGCGGCTCGAAATTGACATGTACCATATCCACTGACCCTAGCGTAACTGTGGCGCCACCGGGCACCGCCGTCTTTGCCGCCCTTCCTCGTATGGATACACCATCCTCGTGCGAACCTCAATACAAAGGACCCATCCATCCTCACTTGGAGCTTCTGGCGTCGGCTCCTACAAAATGATCGCAATTAGCTAAGGCGTCCTATAGGTCTATCTTTGGTGCGATCCATAGATGTACGTTACCTTGATGTCGCTTATCGGTGTCGGACGTCGTCATGTTCACAATTATCTTGCGACGCGACGCTACTCGACGTCGAGGAGGACCGCCTCCCAATTAGCGAGGCGGCTTGCGACCACCGGCTCATGAGTATATCCATTTGACTCATAATCTTGCCATCTCTACTTGAAATTGGTTAGTAATCATCTGTACCAACTAGTTGTCGTGCTTGGCCTTGGATCTCTTCCTAGTCCTATACGTGCAGTGTAGTCGTCCGCGAATCCATGACTCCAAGGTACGTTAACCCCAAAGCCTCGCGTGCGACCAGGTGCTCCTTGTTTCCCAAGGTCGTAGATAGTATATCATTCTCCCTGTCTGCATGGAAGGAGCCTTGGGAAGCTTGGGCAGTCAAGTCACGCTGCAAGAGGTCATCATGTTATTATAGGCACTATGAAGTGATGGACTTATTAACAACTTAGTAGTTCGACATATTTACCACACGTTGGGACACTTCCTGGTCTGCGGGTTTGTGAAGGAGATCTTTGCGAAGACGAGACTTGTGCCCTCGCTTTTAACCAGCTTAGGGAACGCGGGTGCGTGACATCGAAGCGGGTTCTCCTTCTCCGCCGCCCATTCCTCGTATTTACCGCGTACCAGTGGTGAAGTCTGTCTTGGGTGAGTGTTTCGTGTCTGAGAGCTTTGTGCGCCGCACTTTGCTCCTTAAATTCGCCGTCATTTTCATAGCCACAAAGGTGTCCCATGCTTCCGCGTCAAGAATTTGTCTTTGCGGCGGCGTTTGACCGTGTTCACGCGCCGTGACAAGAATGCTCTTGAAGGTCCTCCACGATTTACCCATCGTGAGCATCGCCGTCCGTCGCCGCGTGCCACATATGCTACGGAATAGTGAACTTCTCGAAAGTTACATCTCTGCTAGCGCCTTCGCTTCTTCGTCGAGTCCTTCCACGTTGGTGTGGTGATGAGGACCCGTTCCTTGCAAGTATCCCGCAGATGGTCCGGAATC
Source organism: Phyllostachys edulis (assembly GCA_036346405.1). Taxonomy (NCBI): domain Eukaryota; kingdom Viridiplantae; phylum Streptophyta; class Magnoliopsida; order Poales; family Poaceae; genus Phyllostachys; species Phyllostachys edulis. Next base: position 58,146,487 of record CM070547.1, on the reverse strand, counting down.
TCGCCACGATCTCTTGGGACTCGGAGGGACCCCAAAGTCAATGACCTCCGTGATGACCCGATCGGCCGTAGGCATTTTCGATTGTCCTCTGCCATCTCGCTTAGTGTCATTATCATCGACGGTGACGGCGGCCTCGTCGCGCCTCTTCCATCTCTGGCGTCGATGTCGGCGACCTCGTCGGCGCCTCTTCCATCTCTTGGCGTCGGTGGCGGCGCGAAGACGATGTCTCTGCCATCTAAACACTTGCTATCTATATAAGTTACATATGCAATAAAATGGATTGCAAGTGTCCCAAATTAACATATACATTGAAACTTAATAATATGCTCAACATGTGCAATATTAGCAAATAATCATAAATAATTCCAAGATAAATATGAAACAATTAATCTCGGGAAGAAGTACAGAGGTTGACTATAGAGATCAAGATGGCAAATGAAAAGTTGAATGAGCTCATACAGAGTACTAACATTCCTTAATCCACTAGCTTCTCTAAGGAAGCCTACTTCATTGAGGTCGACACCTTTGGAGTGTGCCATTTGTTTCATCTTAGTGGAGGACGGCATGAAACAAAGGTACACTCAAGTGTGTCGAGATCGACGAAGGAAATGCTAAGCAAAGGTTTAATCTGTAGGGCTCGCCTCCTCCTGCTCCTATTATGTGCTCTCGGAAGGAGAGTAGCTAAAGAACAAGTCTTTGCCATCTCAATCCTATTGTCTATACTCTTCATCGACCACGACACCTTTGGAGTGTACCATATGCTTCTTGCCTTGGAGGATTGGCAAGAAGTAAAGGTACACTCAAGTGTGTCGAGATCGACGAAAAAATGCTAAGCAAAGGTTTAATCTGTAGGGCTCGCCGCCTCCTGCTCCTATTATGTTCTCTCGGAAGGAGAGTAGCTAAAGAACAAGTCTTTGCCATCTCAATCTTATTGTCTATACTCTTCATCGACCACACACCTTTGGAGTGTGCCATTTGTTTTATGCCGTGGAGGACGGCATAAAACAAAGGTACACTCAAGTGTGTCGAGATCGACGAAGGAAATGCTAAGCAAAGGTTTAATCTGTAGGGCTCGCCGCCTCCTCCGCTCCTATTCTAACACTCCTAACACTCCTTAATCAACGAAGCAAAGGTTTAATGCATCATGTGCGAGAAGACTAGCCTTTAATGAAGACATAGAAACAAAATAGAATCAAGTAAAATAGACATAGCAAATAATCATAAATAATTCCAGCATAAATATGAAACAATTAATCTCGGGAAGAAATACAGAGGTTGACTATAGAGATCAAGATGGCAAATGAAAAGTTGAATGAGCTCATACAGACTACTAACATTCCTAACACTCCTTAATCCACCACTTCTATTCTAACACTCCTTAATCCACCACCTCTCTTATGATCTTTGTATAGATAGAAACTAGTGATACAAATCTTTGCTCGAGCCTACTTCATCGAGCTCGACACCTTTGGAGTGTACCATTTGCTTTGTGCCGTGGAGGATTGGCACGAAGCAAAGGTACACTCAAGTGTGTCGAGATCGACGAAGAAAATGCTAAGCAAAGGTTTAATGCTTCATGTACTGTAAGACTAGCCTTTAATGAAGACATAGAACTAGAATCAAGTAAAATGATCGACGAAGGAAATGCTCAGCCAATAAAAGGTCTAGAGATTAACAGTGCACAGACACTATTCCAACATATTGATTCATGACATTATGTGCTCTCAGAAGGAGAGTAGCTAAAGAATAAGTCTTTGCCATCTCAATCCTATTGTCTATACTCTTCATTAAATGAATATGATAATATAAATTCAAACTATGAGCTCTAAACAATACTTTGCTTAAGCGTCAAACGATCTCAAGCATTAGCAAAACAGATTAAACTTCGATCAAGCAGAGGTTGACTACAGAGATCAAGATGGCAAATGAAAAGTTGAATGAGCTCATCTGACTACTAGAAGAATCACAAACTAGTCATTAGATTACCAACGAAAACCGAATACTCTCATGAATCGAACATGAAGAATCGAATAACTAGCTTTCAGCAAAAGTAACCAATTAACGATTACATCATATTGATAGTAGCAAGTAATACAATAGAGCTCAAGTATGAACTAACTATCACATTCAATCTCGATATAAGGCGAGTTCATCACGAGCATGTCAACAAAGCCCAGATCAATTTGCAGCGAGCGATGAGCTCAACCGAAAGTAACCAATTAACGAAGAGATCATATTGACGGTAGCAAGTAATACAATAGAGCTCAAGTATGAACTAACTATCACATTCAATCTCGATATAAGACATAGTTCATCACGAGCATGTCAACAAAGCCCACCGATCAACAAAGCGAATCGCCACAGAGGAGCAATACTCACAGAGAGGATGCCGCACAAGAACTCACGGTGCAAGGAGGAGGCCAACACGGGAGGAGGGCACGGCGGGGAGAAGGCGGTCTGAGAGGAGGAGGACAGGGGAGGAGGCCGGTCTGCAGAGGAGGAGGCCCACACGGGGAGGAGGACGGCGGGCGGCGCTCGGGGCTTCTGACGAGGAGGTGAGCAGGGCGCCGTGGTCGAGGCGGCGCACCGAGGTCAGGCGCCGAGGTCGGGGCGGCGGCACCGAGGTCGGGGGCGCCGAGGTTGGGGGCAGCGGCGCTGAGGTCGTAGTCGGCGGTGAAAACTACGGGCGAGCCCTAAACCATAGAGGAGGCGAACGAGCGCGCGAGAGCCTAAGGGGCGCGGGAGAGGAAGTGACAAGTGAGAGCAAAACCTAGCGTTTCCGCCTTATAAAAAGTATATCACAGACGGTTTATAACGAGAACCGTCAGTGATAATATATCCGAGCGGTTCTATAAAAGAACTGCAGGATAATCCTGACGGTTTTAACTACAACCGCTGCGTGATATGAACGTATCCTGAGCGGTTTTAAATAGAACCGTCAGTGATTCCTTCCTGACGGTTATACAGCGGAACCGTGCTGTGATAACTCTTCATTTTCCGCGTGTCTCTTCGTCTTTATTTTCCTGCGTGTGTCTCTTCGTCTCACGATCACACGGCGCGGCTTCATCTCTTCATTTTCCAACATCGCTCTGACTCCCCAAATATCTCTTCGTCTCCGTTCCGGCTTTAGAAATTGTTCTATATATAGATGTGTCCCTTCTACAATGTATTTCACACAACCTCCTTGATCCCTTTCTCCACAAAAATGCAAAATGGTCGCCTCCTCTTACGTACACACCTTTGTCGTGCACCTCTCTCGCTATCGTTGAGTCGTCTTTGCTGAAGAACACTATTTCAACAATGTCTTCACTCCTCTGTCAGAAATTTGCGGAGCGGGTGGCGGCCACCTTCCGCCGTCTTGACATTCTCCTCCGCCGTGTCTTCGGGTGATCTCCCACTTTCGGCGAGTTTACTGAGTGTCGTCGGCGTGGTCCTCCAAAACGGTTGCACGTCTCGGGAGGCTTGTCGTCACTTGGGCTTTGCTTAATCGAGGCAAAGAAACGATCGAGTCGACGGTGCCGAGACCCTCAAGCAAGAGAAGAGAGCCTATGGGCTCTCTTCAACTTGGTTCAACAGTCAGGGTCTTGGGACACACTCGAGCAATGGCGTCGTGAGTGGGCGTATTCGAGATTCGTTCGATCTTAAACCGTCCGCCCAAGACGCCGCCGCCTACGAAGTGTTGAAGACGGAGATAGCAGCCTACCTCCACCACTAGATAGGTTTCTAGTTTTTTAATCTTTTTGTAAGCTACTGGCCACGCACGTTGTTTGGCTATATATATATGAAAATTCCAAAATTTTAAAAAAAGTTTGGAGGAGAAGTTACAATATCTATTTGCCCATAGTAAGAGCTAGATCCTCATCCCATCGATGCTTGAAGTGTGGAGGTATGTTGATCTGGAGCCGCCGCGGGGGGCGGCCGGGTTGCTCCACTGCGGCGATGGCGAGAGCGGCGTCCGCTGCGGCGGTGAACCTGACGCCTTGGCGTGGCGAGAGGATCTCCGAGCGGTTCTTAATAAGAACCGTGCAGGATAACTAATATCGCGAGCGGTTCTAAATAAGAACCGTGTGATACTACACGACGATTGTAACGTAAAACCGTGCGTGATTGAGATTATCACGACGGTTTGTGAATAGAACCGTGCGTGATAATTCCTGAGCAGTTCTATTTCTCAACTATCGTGATAGTGACTAGCATGAGCGGTTCTAAAAATACCGTCTGTGATAGTTGTTCCGCTTGACCACATGTTGGATGACCCAACACGAGCGGTTCCAAAGGAACCGCGTGATAAAGCGTCTACTATAGCTTTGTTTTGTAGTAGTGTATGGTTCAATTTCAATGTTGGCCATACAAAGGAGATAGGCATAACTATGAGTTTAAAGACAGGTATTGAAATAACTTAGTAAAGTAAGCATGCATAAACCTTTGAAATAGAACATATTAATTTGAAATAATGGGTGCAACATGGTCAAGGGTGTAACTTGCCTTGCTCAAAGGCCTGGATGTCTTCTTCTTCGGAGAGCTCTTGCTCCTCAGTGTCTTCACAATCTACACGAGGAAACCAAAGCAACTCAACACGAAGCTCAAATAAGATCCAAAGAAACTTTAATGAATCTCCAAAATAAAACCAACAGAGAGGCTAGGTCGGTTTGGAGGAGGTCCAAGGAGCTTGCTGGAGGAGGTCCGAAGCTTCAGGAGGAGGTTCAGAGAGCTTGCTGGAGGAGCCAGAGAGTTTGCTGGAGGAGCCAGAGAGTAGAAATGAGCAAAAGGGTAAAGAGGAAGGGCTGCCCAAGCTTATATAAATAGAGCCGCCCAGATTTCCATAGGTACACATGTTCAAGAGTTGGTGAAAAGGACAATGGGAGTAGGCAAAAGATGGGACAAAAGAATAGCACGGGTGCTGCAAAAAGGTAGAAGCATTTAATGCAATACAACAGGCATTAAATATGGGGAGACTCCCATGCGCAAAGGACACGGTCAAAGGATAAAGGAAGAAGAGTGTGACTGCCAAATGTGGTCAGTCAAAGCTCAAGGGGAGGTCCTGCGGAGACCCAGAGGTAATTGCGCAGAGGTAAGGGGAGGTCCTAACGGTCAGATCCACAAAGGGTAGGTCCTGACAGTCAGATCCTCAAAGGGGAGGTCTGAACGGTTAAGATCTCCCAAAGGGGAGGTCCTAACGGTCAGATCTAACAAGGGATGTCTTAATGGCTAAGATCTCCAAAGGGGAGGTCTTAACGGTAAAGATCTAACAAAGGGGAGGTCTTAATGGTTTAGATCTCCAAAGGGGAGGTCTTAATGGTCAGATCTAACAAAGGAGGTCCTGGCGACTAAGATCTCCAAAGGGAAGGTCTTAACGGTCAGATCTAACAAAATGGGAGGTTTGAACGGTTAAGATCTCCAAAGGGGAGGTCTTAACGGTCAGATCAAATCAAGGGGAGGTCTGGACGGTTAAGATTTCCAAAGGGGAGGTCTTAACGGTTAGATCAAATCAAGGGGAGGTCTGGACGGTTAAGATCTCCAAATGGGAGGTCCTAATAAACAAGGAGGAGGTCCTAGAGGACATGGGGAGGTCCAAATGAACGAGAGGGAGGTCCTGAAGGATATGGGGAGGTCCAAATGAACGAGAGGGAGGTCCTGAAGGACACAGGGAGGTCCTGAAGGACATTGATTCCGCGAGTTGGGGGTGGTAATACCGGGTTGGTAGAGAAGGGAACTTCCAGAGAGAGTTACATGGATCAAAGCAAAGAGGAAGTCCACGTGAACATAGAGGGGTTCGAGAGAGTGTAGAAGGAACTCAAATGAACCTGAGGAAGGATTAGGCCTGGGCAGGTTTAGGCTAGAACAGAACCAAAGAGGGAGGTTAATTTGGACCAGGGGAGGTCCAAGCAATTGAGAAGTCTAAACCTAAGGAGGTCTGGTCCAGAGAAGAACGAAGCAAGCTCAGATAGGGAGGAATCGCCAAAGCTTCAACAAACCCAACAAACCAAAAGAGAGTTTTAGTTGAAATTTGATTTAGTCAAATAAAATCCATTCTTAAATTCTCAAGTTAAGCTTTGAATTCTCATCAAAACAAAATGGTTCTTTTTATTTTGAAAATTCAAAAAGGCTCCAAAACCAGGGTGTTACATAACTCCACCATAGTGAAGTAATGTGCTCAAGAACCTTGATGTTAATGTCCTTTTGGGTTGATTGCTGAGGAAAAAATGCAATGATTTATTTCTTGTAAACCAAAAGAAAATTAATACAATTTTTGCTAATCAAAATGCTTAAGCTGTTGAGAAAAGGTGGGCAGCCCTACATATACATCAATATATCCCTCCCACTTCTACACTTAACCAAGCCAACTAGCATGAGGACTCGACATGTGACAAGACATGATCCACTCTAAGGATGTTTTAAGTCTCACCACCCATCCCTCCAAATATCACAATTAATGTTTTTCTCTAAAATGCGGACGTCTAAAGCTCCGGACCTCTGGGCTATGCTACCACACCATGTTTGATTCACCAATCAACTCATCCAAAATCTTAAACTATTTACTTTCAACTCATCCAAAAGATGAGTTATTCTACTTATAATAAAGAATAAAACAAGGTGCTTCAACATCACAGAATAATCTCATGCTAAAAAATTTCTGACTTTCAAGCTATACCATCTCATAAAATTGGTAACATTTACATTTATAGCACTAGTAGAAAGGCTAACCTAACCCCTAGGAGGGCCTTTCTTTAACCAGACTTACAACTTATGAGAGATACTTGAAACAAATTCCATAATTTAAATTTAAAATTGTAAATCATTCCTCGATTCAAGCCCAAATTAAATTAAACCATGAGCTCAATTCATAATTTAGAAATCCAATTTCAATTACCTAGGCAAAATAGAAAATTCATGCTTTGCAATAATTTGAATTTAAAAACAAATAGAAAAGAATCCGCACTCAAATTCTAAATTGAATTCAAACTCAAGCCGAAATAAAAATTATAATTCTAAATTGAATGAAAAAAATATGAGCTGACACCATTTCAGAGCATATAAAATTCTGTAAAAATTACACAATTAAGTCCATTGTGTAAGGAGCCTGAAAAAAAATCATATTGTTTGGACCTCATTTTCTATATTAGAAAATTCCTACAAATAGTATACTTAAATGAATTTTTGAGAAAAAATGAAAACAGATAAGATTTTAAAAAAAATTACACAAGTAAGTACACTGTGTCGGAAGGCTCCACAAAAAATTTCATAATTTTTTGTGCTCATTTTCTATAATTAGAAATCCCTCCAAACAATATACCTAAATGGATTTTGGAGAAAATTCTGCTACTGATGGCTGCTTGTGCGAGGGTGCAGCGGTGGAGTTCTTCTGGTGCTGGGCACAGCAGGCAAGAGGATGGGGCCAGAAATAGAATTTCGGAGGTAGAAGGGTTTTATTTGGAATTGTAGTGGTCTAGGAGCTAATAGTACCCAAAATTCTTACAAACTAAGTAACACAAAGAACTACCATTGCCAGCATTAGGAGAACCTACAACATCAAATCTGAAAAGTGATAAGTGCAGTGACTATTACAGTATCTCTATAAAATCTGGGTCTTTCATCTTCAATCCAATGACTAACTTGAAAATACAAATCACTGTAGCAGTATGCATTTACTTATCCCAGGCGCGTCTTGGACGCACAGCAAGCGAGGCAGAAAGCCGGACGTGACCGGCACCTGGGCGCGCAGCGTGATCGAGCCGAGGCGGAAAGCCGCACGCAACCGAGGCGGAGAAAGCGCACATGCCTGCGTGATCGAGCGGACAAAAGAAGCAGCTGCTGAATCGTGCGGCAGCGAGGAAAAGGCCAGCGCACAAAACGAAAAATAAATCCGATGGCTAGGACGAGTAGGCGCTCCGGATCGGACGGGGCCAAGAATTTGGGCGACATATCCCATCTCTTTGCGCTGCCTTTCTCACTTCCTTTATACCGGAGGATCGAGTAGTGTTAGATTGTCTTATATAAATTAATTGGCTTTCTTGTTTCAATATTCTTTTTTCACACAACTGAAAAAAAAACAACAATTCAGCTGTGTTATCCAACAGCAACTAGCAATGAGCTAGGTGGAATGTTTTCTGTATAATCTTGTACTTTCTGATGTTCAAATCCGTGTACGTGGACTCCAAATTAATATATCTGTCCCGATCGAGCTATATATATCGGTCACCAGTGGCTAGATTTTTCGGCATCGCTTTCCCACCACTTAGTACTAAGCCACACAATATGCTCCAAAGAATAATCTTTTTGTGTGTGCATAATTGATGTGTACATCTGAGTCCTCAATTGTCCTCTTAATTTGATCCTGCCATTTTGTTTTGGCCTCACCTATTCTGCCACATGGCGATACACCCATCTAGCTATACTATATACGTACATATTGAGTTTTGACAACTCGTGCAAATGAAAAAAAAGGAGACCAATTCTTGAATTTAATTTTCATACATTAGTTTTTCAACAGAAAGCAAAGTTTCAACTGCATGGGTATATATTCAGCAAAAAGATCTGGTCTGATTTCATGGATCAATTCTCTAGCTAGTCGTAGTTACCTTCCAATCGATCAGGCATGGTCTGCATGCACACAGAGCCGCGCCGAACAAGTGCATGAATTGGTCTTAAAAAAAGAACAAGTGCGTTAAAGAACAAATTCTAGTCAGGGTTTTCATGGGTCTTTTCCAGTCCTGCAATCAGCTCTCACTTCTTTCTTTGCCTTTAATTTGATGGGCTCTCTCTTCTTATTCCTTTCCCGCAATAATCATTTGTTGGTGGAATCAAAAGGTTGGGGAGCCTCATTATTCTCACCCACAAAAAGATCTAGACAGAGAAAGATCGAAAAGAGAGAGAGAGAGAGAGAGCATAGCACAACATATCATCTCACTTTGGCTTGCTTTCTGTCTGCGTCAAACTTATTTTTCAGAAAGGGAAACAACAAGACTACTATCTGTTTAATTACTTTCCGGGCCAACCTCCAACTTTTCAGATCGTTCTATATGCCACACCACACATGATCGATGTTGCCTCTCTCTCTCTCCCCGCAAAACCTAGCTAGCAAAGGACACGCCATGTCGCTTTACAGCTCTGAATCTCTGATCAAATCGGTGACTAGCTAATAGTTTTCGTATGGAACACTATACATCTTGATTTATACAAGTTCAATTTGAGCTGAACAATATAATTATATTAGCTCAAATTAGGACAATTATATTCACAGGAAAAAAAGTGTGGCTAATAAGATTTATTTCTCAGTGACGATCGAAAAAGGCATGATGCGTCCCCATATGTGACATTTTATACTATTCACATGTTTAGCTCTAGCTATGTATAGTTTCTTCTTGTGTCTTGTCTTGGAGCATATATATAACTATATATATATATATATATATATATATATATATATATATAGTTATAGTTATAGTTATAGTTATAGTTATAACATATATGCATTCATGATTGCTAGCTTGATCGATCGATGGATCGGATGGTTAAATAGGTATGTGCTGGAGATCGCCATGTCGGTGTCGGCTTGGAGACCCCTGCAGGCCCGGCATGCATGCAACAACATGCTACTGTATACTGTATATGCTAGTCAGTCTTAAAACTGCACACCCACAATGTGTACGAGCATGCATGTCAATCACTGATGCAATTCTCTCTTTTACTTTTTTTAAAGAATTTTTTCAGGCCATTTGACAGATCGTTTGAAGACTCTGTATATTAATTATAACCGACAATTGTGGATTATAAAACTAGATCTGATAACGCACAATCGATTCAAACACATATATTCAATGTAGATTTTCCTACTGAAACAAAGGGGAACTGAATTGTCTAGGACATGATCCCATTCAGTGGTATTTGTTGTGGTACTGTGAAATCGATAATTCGATAAGTACAGTGATGAAATTGTTGTGTTGGAACACACCGCTTCAAATAAGATATGATTTTTCAGAGTTTTGGAGAGAGATAAGCCCTAGAAATTCCCAAATTGCCTTCGTCGCCCATCGCTGCGTGTTGGTCACAAGCATGGAAAAAAAATTTCCAGCCGAAATCCTGGACGGTTTCTTTGCTCTTTGTCAAATTCAAATTTTAATTTTTAAAATTAAACAAATTTATTTAAAATTCATTCGAAAAAACCTAATTTAAACGGTAACCGGTCGATTACCGTTCCTGTCCCCTGCCAAGATCCAGTTCTGTGATCCTTAGTCACAAGTCGCCTTCACACCACTGCCGGCTGCGTATCTGATCGATGGTGCTAGCAGCTGCGAGAAGTTCCATGGCGACGGTGGGGCCGGACACCAGCAAGGACGATCGAGCTTGGGAGGAGCTTAGTGGCGGTAAGATGCAAATCCATCAGGGCTCGGCAGAGAAGAACTTCACTGTTAAGTTAAGCATTATTTTTTAAGAGTTTATTTAGATATACGACTTGGTCCCTTCCCTTCGTGATTTCGTTTTGCTCTCTTCACTTGAGAAATAATATATTAATCGGCATGGTGTCGAACGGAAATGGCGCGCGATGATTTTGCAATGCGCCTAAGCGAATTATTGATTTCGCAGTGTGGCACAGTAAATACCAAAAAAACAAGTGTCTCGGATTTAATTTTGCCCAAAAGAACTGTGTAGAACACACACACACAAAAAAGAGTGAGATAATGTACATATCCATCAAATCATCGTGAGACGTGAGGTCATCGGGTACATGCTTTTCCTCTAGCAACTCACGCATGGAAGGAAAAGCAAGAAGCCAATCAATAGAAAAATAATGAGCAATTCCTTATTTCCTATTGAAATTTTGTTTCATCTCTTATATACTTTATATGTCAGTGGCATAATTAGGTTTCAAAAAATTTCAATGGAATATAACAAATTAACAAGAATAATAAGAAGATGGTCAGCTTAGCCTTTAATGGCGGAACAGTGTAAGACCATACTTAAATATAATGGTCGCTGTACGTCTTCAATTTGCCAAGAAATTGTTTAATTAGTTGGCTCCTCTCTAGAGCATGCATATCGATACCAAGGCACCATGCATACAACACTACCAGAAACCGTTTATTTTCCAAATGTCTATATGTTTTCTGAGTGTCTAACGAAAATACTCAGGAAGGTCCCGAGTGTTTTATATGACACTCACAACAATAAGTTAACACCCGGTAGAAATAACTTTCCCGAGTATTTTATAGTACACTCGAGAAATAAAAACTTGAAAACGGATACCCACGGGTCTGAACGAGGTAAAATAGAATCCCGAGTGCCTTTATTTCGTTTACACTCGGGAAAGATAGCTGCCATTTTTTTCACTCCCCTGCGTTTTATTTCGCTGCACTAACCCTACTCGATCCCCAATCTATTTCTTCTCCGTCGTCTCCCCTTCGGCCCGCTCCTGCGCCGCGCCTGTGAGCGCCTCCCCCTCACGCGTGCTCGGCCCCTCCGCCATCTCCCCCTCGCCGATCCACCACCTCGCTCCCTCTCTCGGTCCCCCCTGGCGTCGCCTGCCGCCGCCGCCGCTCGGTTCCTGGCCCAGCCCAGCTCCCCTGCGGTCTCCGCGCCCTGCCCTCTTGCGGCTCGGCTCCCTCTAGCGCCGCCTCTCTCCAGTGGCCATGCGCCGCCCCTGGCGTGCCTACGCCCGAGCGCCTCCTGGGCCGCGCCCTGTGCCTGGCTCTGCCGCCCGGCTCGGCCCCGTGCTGCTCAGCCGAACAGCCCAGGCTGCTCTCTTCTCTCCCCATTTCTTTCTTCTTCTCATCCTCTTTCTTGTTTCTTCTTCTGGAGGTTTAATTTTGCTCCGGCCGAATGGAGGTCCTGAGCATGGCGCCGCCACCTCCACCAGTCTTCCCCTGCGCCGCCGCCGCCGGTGCCGCTGCCGCGCCCAGTCCTCCCGCGCACACTGGTCCTCGGCCCGGTCCGTGTCGCTGACCCGGTCGGCGCCCACGCGGAGTGCCCATGCCCGTGTGGCTCCTCCCCACGCCTCTGGGCTCCTCCCCCTTCCCGGTTCCCCTTTTCGTTTTATATGGATTTTGGTGGTTGATTCAGTTCTGATGCTAGTCGATTTTTTATTAAACCTGTACTTGGTGATTGAGGTGGGTTGCTGGTGATGGTGTCGTCACCGTGCCCACCCATCTTGCCGGCCCGGCCCCGCGCTCTTGGTCCTACGTCCCTGTGCCTGGCTGTGCTTCACCTCCCTCTCATTTTCCCCATTGGTTACTTTGGTTTTTCATGCTAAGCATATTTGGCAAATCATGCAGGGTGGAATCAGCTCTGGATACAAGAAATTTGTAGAAAGGGCTTGACGGACGAAACATATTCTGGCGATGGCATTGCTCTTGTTCGGGTTTCTAGAACAACAATTCATAATAACAAAACACTTCCAAGTTGATGCGGTTTTATTTGCCTCCACCTGCGCTTATGAAGATCTAAAGTGATAATGAAACTTTTTTTGTTGAAGTATGGAAGTGTATCTAATTATTTTTATGTTGTCAAGATGACCCTTCATAATGTGCCTAACAGCTGAGATTCTATGTACTCAAAAGTAGAGTCATTACTAATTGCATATTCATAGTGTAAATGGATGGTCTTAGCATGAGATTGTAGAGTATCATAACTGAGAACAGTGGGAACTCAAAATATGGTAGTTTTCAGTGCACTTAAGTACAAGCTGAGGGTCAGTAGAATAAGGAAAGGACTGTGCTGATATCCACTGAGTGATGGTAAGTTGTCTAGCTCATTAACATGTTTTCGTCAGTACAGGAGAAATAAGCAAAAAGTTGTTGTCTACATTTTTTTTTGGTATTTCTATTTTTGTTATAGATACATAGAAGAGTTAGGTTGGCATAAGTATGTTGATTGCAATTCTTCTGAGTTACTCCATTCAAAATATTAAGTGCTAGTCCCCTGATCCCTTTTTTTGTGTAAATTGAACTGATATTTCTGATACTACAATTTCATGGTACCCACATTCTTCTCGTTCTTCACAATGACCTTTTTTTTGCTGAGTCAACTCGTTTAGAAATTCACACATGGCCAGTGCCCAGTGTCATTCTTATTTGTATAGCTTCCTCGAACCTGAGCTATAAAGAACTTAAATAATTCAAATTTCTGCTCATTTAACTAATCAGTAATATTTTTTAGGTGTCAACATCCTTGAGTTCCACAGATTGTCTGGAAATTCAATGTTTACATGGATTGGCAACGGAAGTTCTTATGAACAACAACAGTGGCCTGCAAAAGTTGCTGAGTTCTTGAATGTATGAAATAATAAAACCACCTTTGATATTCGTCATCTAGTTTTTTTAGAGGATCATCTTCATCTAGTTAGTGCATACTTCTATGGTCAAAAAGGAAAAAAAAGTGCTCTTCTTGAGCACTTGTGAATTTGTTGAATTTGAAGCTTAAGGATATTTAGGAACATTATTTCAAATTTTGTTGTAGTTTGGCATTTCCTTCTCATGTAATATCACTTTCTGCAATTTTGCGCGTCTCACTTGGTGGGTTGTCGGTTGTGCGTTTAATTTATCCCCCCCTATGAACATAGCAAACATGTTCAGGAATTGGTTAGCTGGAATTCTAACAATGTTAAAGACACAACTCTTGGTGGAGCTAGTGCCTTATGTTGGTCTATCTGGTTATCTTGGAATGATGTAGTTTTAATAAAAAGATTGTTACTAATCCATTCTGAGTTATCCTTTTGAGAACCTTGGTGAGGGCTTAGGCAAACTTGAAACTAGACGAAGGAGTCCATCTGGATGGAAGTATCCGTCTGGAGGCTATGCGAAACAAATTTTATATGCTCATGGGTGGCGGTTTAGTCAAAGAATTTGTAATGATTGAGTTTAAATTTCAGTCAAGATTTGCTTGTAAGGCTTCTCGATATTATGATTTAGCTACTTTGTTACTTTAAACTTTTTAATAAATAAGGCTGTGTGCATCTTTGATGCAGAGGCCGGGAGAGGGTGTCTTCTTCCATTATCTAAAAATCACTTTCTGTTGCTAATTATGAGCATCCAGATATCCAAAGTGTCCAATGGAAAGTTTCTGGACCTTAAAACAAATGAAATGGCCACTGTTATTGGAAATTTTTACTGAACTTAGAGGTGAACCTGTAGGGAACAAAATAGGCCTGTGTTTTGATTTGAATGAAAGCTGCTAACAAAATGATCTTTAAGATAAAAGTTAACCATGCTGGTGGTATATACAATTACCAGTTTATTTTCACCACCAGTTGATTCAAGGTCAATTCAGATGTGACAGATGAGATGGAGTCATACTCTTTGCAACTTCATGAATCTAATGATAAATATCTATTGGAGATTAAAAAAAATAAGTCACAATGTTCTAATTGCCCTTGTGAAGTACTTGCAGAAGAAAAGAAATGGAACAATTGAGAGAGCAACAACTGAAGTAATAGAGGAGGTGGTCTTTGGAGCTGTGCACCACAGTTTCTTGTACTGTTCACATAGCAGAAAATATGTATGATCAGTTAAGATGTGTTTGGTATCTAAAAGAAATGTGCTTGCTACTGTTCTCTTCTGTTCTACTCCATTAGTCTTTCCTGAACAATGGTCACTTGTTTATGAATGGTACCAGTTTGGTTGGTTGGTACCTGTGAGTTATGATCTGATGTCTAGCATTGCATGACCATCTAGGTGGATCTTTTAAGATCATGTCTTGGAACCTGAAGGGGTCCTAAGTACCATCGATGGAAAAGTTACAGTATCAATTAACAAGAACTACTGTTGCTTGTTGTTGCTGTCTTCATGCTAATCACATTAACATGATCTTACTGAGCACTCTATGGACACTCCTTCTGTCCTTCCCACAAATGGGAGAAACTATATTGCTTCTAGTCAATTAAGATTATCTTCCTTGATCTTCTGTTGTTTCTCCAATTGGTACTTCATATTTACAGTACAACATTTAATCCTTTTCAATGCTTAATTTCAGCTAATTTGCGCTGTGTATCTAGCTTTGAAGCTCTTCAATCAGCAACAAAGTATGTTTCTATGACATATTCTTCTATTCATTTTCTTGTATATTTATGTATGTTATTGCTCAATTAACTTGCATTTGGTTAATTTTTACTCATAGAAAATTTGGTAGCATCTTCTAAACTGGGTCCCTAACTGCACTACAGAACTAGGTGGACTCATGGTGCCATATATTAGTGGATGTTATGACAAAAATGTTTTGTTTATCATTTAAACTTTGCCTAATATTGCAGCATTTTGGTAAGGAGATAATTGCAAAGGAGCTTGAGCTTAATGAGGACAATGAAGATGTTCATCGGCTGTATGTTGCGATATATAAAAGCTTTGTTGAGGCGTGAATCCAAACTCATAACCATCCCGTGAAATTTACTGTAGTGCTTTTGATGTATAATTAGTGAATGACTAAGTTGAACCTTGCTTTGTCTTGTTTTTTTTATACATCTGGCTACTATTGTCAACTCCTAGTTTTTTTGTCTAATAAGTCTAGAGCTAGTAAGTCTGATGTCGATATAGCTTCTAAGTGAGCCACAGCCACTGGACGACTGTTGATGGCTTAAGTTATGATTTTTCTTTTTGGACAAAAGCTATGGACTTTGTAAAGTGCAAGCATAATGAATTTGTCCTTCTCTTCATGCATGTGTTCATTTGTCTACAATTTATGTCTTAACTGCCCACTACAATTTTTTTCTACATGATGTGTCTAAGAAGCAATGCCTCTGTCATGTAACAGTCACTTGATACAATGGAATCAATCAATATGACACAGACCAACCCCCAAAGTATGTGAACAATACACACTTGTCTTCATGCATTGGGTATCTTAATCTGGACTGGACTGATCTAGACCAATCACCTGAGAAGGAAAATGCTGCTTTTCAACAGGCAATGATGCTTGCTGGAAGTGAATTTATGGAGGTATGACTTATGGCTGTGTAGTGTATTATTGTGTTCAGTTCATGCACAGTGTAAGAGGAAATGTTGATCCAACTGGAGAAATCATGGTTTTAGATAGATTTTGCCTGGTAAGATCTTGATCCATTTTTGAACTACTTCAAATTGGATCCTATCCACAACTGTTTTTCTTGGCCTGTTTGTATCTGGTACTCATGAAGCAATAAATGTTATACCTTGTCTGGTTCTGTTATTATCGTTAATGTGCTCAATATTTTGCGGCATCCACCTAAAATCATGACATTTTGATCTTGTTATAGAAGGGACCTTTGAAAATTGTTGCATAAAAGAAACCGTAGCCAGTGCTTTTAAGTTCCGGCACCGAGTATTTTGATGACTTCTGTTGCCGATTGCCATTAGCCATTTAATTTGCTAAGATTATGGTTTTTCTTCAAACTTGCTTCTGGAATTGCTTTGTTTAATTAATAATTGCCTGACATATTGAACTGTAATAGTACTAAAACTTCCAAGCATGTAACCTGAACATTTCTGCTATTATGACAATGGAAACTTCATCTATTTGAGCTTGAAGAGGAGCTGAAGATTGATCCTCTGACTAAGTATGTGTTGTATCAGACATTGCCCTTTTCATTCTATAATTCAATATGAATTTCGAGATGTAGTTCTAGTTCTGCATAGTTAGCACCAAAGGTTAATCTGGAAATGAAGTAGTCTAATGCTTCAAGTTGTAGTAGAGACCCATTTTAGCACTCAACTGATGGTTTGGCAGCCGGAAGTACAACTACTTTCTTTACATGCTTTTGTATTATTTTGGGCTGTAAGTGTCCAGTGATTGGTATTACTGATTCCCCTCATATTTTGTCTTGTCTGATCAAATAGCTTCCTAATCAATCTAACAAACACGCGAAAAAAGTCCTTGGCCATGTCCTAATTAGAGGGTTAAAGTGCTGGTAGTAAAACTTTAAAACTTATTTCAGTTTCTTCCTAACATTGTTCACTAGCATGTTACTTGTGCTCCAAAACCATTTCTTTTCGTAAGTATGTTGATTTTGGCCACATAATTGCAGGATGAGAGGGGCAAAAGCTACTAAGGAGGAGATTGTTGTTGAACTGACAAATCTCTATGACCATTTCTTCATTACTATGGGAGAGTGCAAGGCTAAAGTGACTGCTGCTCGTTTGCCTTACCTTGATAGAGATTATTGGCCAGGAACTGCATATCTTTTTGTCCATGTATTTATTGAGTTTCTTCCATTGTTTAGTGACATTCCTTAAAGATTTGAGTACTTCTCGAGGAGATGAGAGTCATTACGTTATCACTTGAACCGACTTCTGTTTATCAAGTTGAATAAAATTACATTAAATTCTTGTGTCCAAGGCTTCTTCCTTTTATGTGCCACAGTGTTACTTAATAGTTCGATATATTTTGATCTCTCACCGAGAAGAGTTAGTATTTTGAATATTTTCCTGTTCTTGGTTGTATCATGTCTTAGTCCAAATCATGAAGTTACATGAATCCTATGTAGATGATCATTGTTATCTTCTTTGGTATTTCTATGTAATATATATACCAGAAACCGTTTATTTCCCGAGTGTCAGCACGGAAACACCCAGGAACAACCTACTATTCCCGAGTGTCAGCACAGAAACACCTGGGTACAACCTACTATTCCCGAGTGTCAGCACGGAAACACTCAGGAAAAACATACTATTCTTGAGTGTCTTCGGTCAATATACACTCGGGAAAGTATTCCGTTACGGTGGGTGAACCCGTTGTGCGAACTATTCTCCTGAGTGTTTTATTTTTCCCGAGTGTACGCCCGAACACTCGAGAAAGTTATTTCTCCCGAGTGTAAATCTCAGAACACTTGGCAAACCAGTTTTTACCCGACTAAACTATCCCGAGTGGTTTTTCCCGACGGCCGACCTTCGGAAATTAATTTCCCTAGTGTTTTGGGGACTTTCCCGAGTGTTTCGAGCACTTGGGAAAGGAATGGATTCTAGTAGTGCAGCCAGGTGGAGCTAGGATTTAGTATAGGGGTCGTGGGCAAGCAAACAAGAATGCAGTATTTTACTAGTCTTCAACGTAGCATGGATAGCAAAACACAAAAACATATGTTAGCTAATCTGAAATAAAATTACACATTTATCTGCTTAAATTAAGCTTTGTGTGCAATTTCTCGTGTAGATGTGAGGTGTCGACCATGGCATGAAACTTTCTACCTTTTGGACACTATGTTGCCAAGAATAAGACAATAAAGGGAATGGTCCAGAGGAACAAGAGTAGTTAAAACACCGTAGTTATCTGTTAATCTATAGTGGCATCTCCAATTTAAAATAAAATCTTAAAATATTTACTTTATTTGTCACTACACAGGCCTCACCACCAATGGGCTTGGGGGTATTTGAGTGGTAATTAGCAATTTTTTTAAGAGGTGCCACTATGGGCTCCTAGCTTTGTAAGTATCAAATTGGGCACTAATCTCTTAGTACTAGTACTAGTACTTAGAGAGAACTAAATAGTAAGTAGTACTAGTTTGTAACTAATTTACTATCACCTAAATGTAATCTCAATTAGAATCTTGGAGAACTAACAAAGTAGTACTTAGAGAACTAAGTAATACCAGTCTGTAAATACCACCGAAATTTGGTCAGAATTAAGCACAGTGGAAAATTAACAAGCTAGTAGTTTGTTAATGAAGCTAGTACTAGGCTTAGAGTAGGTGATCGGGGGACTAGACGTCACTACCAGAGTCCGCCTAGTTCCCGAGTGTCGAAACACTCAGGAGACTAAACAAAACACTCGAGATATATTTTCCCGAAGGTTGGCACTCGGGAAAAAGCGCTCGGGATAGATTAGTTGGGTAAATTTCCATTTCCCGAGTGTTTTAGGAATAAACACTCGGAGACCTCTATTTCCGTGTGCTCACCTTTACACTCGGGAAATAAAAGATACTCGGGAGATAAAATGTGTAACGGAATATGTTCCAGAGTGCCAAACACTCGGGAATATGTACCATGTGTACCAGCAATTGAAACTACATGTTGTTTATATTCCCGAGTGTTGGACAAAAATAAATACTCGGGAATTAGCACAGGGACCTGAATTAGCACGGGGACCTAGATGTACAACCTAATTTTTCACATGTAGCAAGCATTTCATATCTATCCATTCATAGATGATCAAACAATCATGCATTCATTTTTCATAACAAACAATACAACACAAATTGACATGTACCACATCCATAAACCATGTCATATATAGATTCGACAATAATATGTTTGAGTTCGTTACACAACCACAAACCACTAGATAGCTCTTGACATCGATCCGTAACATGTTCGAGTTCAAATTGAAAACATCAAAACATCCAACAGTTACAAGAGTTCAACAACAAACTAGTTTAAATAACAGTTACATGTACATGATACATCAATTGTCAAGTTGCACAGTTACATGAGTTGTAACATTCAATTTGTCACTCCAGTGCTTAGCTGCAAAGAATCAAATCATGGATCAGTTGTGAACTTTTAAACTAATATTGCAATCAGACAGCAGAATATTAAGGTAAGGTTCGACACTGAAAGAAAGAACTAGATCACTGAAAAAGGTAGGCCAACAAATTACCTGGGCAAAGTTGGCAAGCACAAGAAGAGGGAAAGTGGCCAGAATAAGGAGTGCTACTCTCCACTCAATAAGGTCTAAGTGTATTACACCTATATAGTATATCCAAGTTCAATACCTACTTCTCAGCCTCAATCATTGTATGGTGGTTCTTGACAGCTCGTTGCAATGCTCTAAATGTATGGTTTCTGTTCCAAAACGATGCAAATTTATATCTGACTCTTCCTGCAAAAATAATTAAGAAACATGACATAAAGCAATTAAACATGCATCCCATCTAATCTGGATTACCCTTCCCAGTCCTTTTGGTAGCCTTCAGAAATTCCTTTTGGCAAGGCTTTTAATCTATCCTTCTAGCATGATCATTCTATCCAACAAACCATTTAATTTTTGCTTGCTACCAAATTTGTCACATGAAGAAAATGTGACCCAATTCATGATATTCATGTTCTTCTCACTTTTAAAAAGCTAGAACCACATGATAAAGTCTCGCAACCTACGACTACTTCACATAATTCAACTTTGCATGCTGGGTTAAGGAACGCCATGTCCTCCATCTACCATTCAACGAAATATCATAATTACTAGGTTAATAACAGCATGCTAGCTTCTCCTTATCTGCATTACTTGTAATAAAAGAAAGAAAAGGCACACTATTACATTAACATGTGTAGCAAGAAAGTGATGGAGAGATCCCATAAAAAAAAGAGTAGGATAAGAATTACCTCATCAATATCTCTCAAAGGAAGTACAACCTTCATATAAAGGAAAAAGATGTTCTTAGTCACACACATAAAGCAAAAAAAAAATGTATCAACCCAATGAATTATTTGAAGATAGAGCCTATTTAGTCTTGGTTTCCATAGGATCTCAAGCAGCATGACAAGGTCATATATTATTTAGCTACATCAGCATTGAACCACACAATAAAGGGATCTAACTTAATCCTACATCAACAAAAAAAATAATTGTCCCTACAAACTGACCAAGTTAGTGTTTCCTCATTTACTCTGTTACCCTAGTTCTTGACAGTATCCAAAAGATACTTATAATTTATTTTGACAAAAAAATAGGCCCTAGAAATGGGCTGGCTCTACTTATAGAGCTCGGTAACATTTATTAATATATTTTAAGATCTCATGATCATCAAAGTGTTTGTTTAGATGGTAGGTGCAGATAAAATCATCAGAAAATTCAACATAATTGGATATTTTCTGATAAACACAAAAGAAAATAAAGTGAATTCTACATGAAGAACCTATAGTAAATGCATCAATCAAAGGATGCCAACTAAAAAATGTGTATGTGAGCTAACCTTAATTTGCTTAGAAAAGACGTTTGAATGGAAGCAAATTTGCCATGAAGAGACATACATGTGACCGTGATACAGAAATGATCTCTCAAGTGCACATGAATAACTGCGTTTAACAACCAGGAAAAATTGAAGCAATGACACAATAACTGTTGCAAGCTGGAACTATTGGTATTAGATCTATGCATGAATCCGAGTAAATAGCTTGTAGTAGTTACTTGCCTCGTCTGGAGGAAGTCCAAAAATTGTCTACAAATGACCTAGCTTTTGATGAACTATAGTGGGGGCCTTGTTTATCCAAGGAAATCCTTCTACGAGCATCAGCCTCAGCAGAGTTATTTAGAGCCAAGAACTGTGCTTTTTCCATACAATGTCCCAGTTATATATTGTCACCTTTATCTATGGAAGTATACAGAACAAATGCATGAGAGGAAGCTAAGTGAAATGTATGGATCTTCACGTATTCAAAGGACTTCTTTAAAATGTGCGGACATCTTTTAATGGGAACAAGCGAGCAAGAGCACTATTGCATCAAGGTGATGGTAAACAATCTTGAGATTACAGTCAAGCTTGAACCAGGGTAATCTTATTGAAGCAAAAGAGAAAGTTTCAAAGGCACATAAAAGAATTGATGTGACAAGGTTTGTTGTATTATAGCATTGTAGTGTCAACGTTGTGCATCAAGAAGTTTGATTGGATAGTAGTAGCTAAAGTAAATGAATTGTGTTTTGTCATGTTTTCTTATACTTGACTATGAATAGGCCTTGCATCTTTTAAGAGAGCATCCAAACTAGCTAGAGGACGGGACTAACCTTTACAGGAAGGCTGTTAACAAAAAAAATTGAATTCCTCTCTCCACATTGGTTTCTTGAGCCAGGAACCATGGAACTGTAAGGAGTAGAGAGAGATAAAACAAAGGAGGATAATTAGACTATTCAAAGATTAGCTGTAAACATCTATTGTTTTTATCAAAGGCAATAATATTTTATATTATATTAAAGAGTGTTCATTCGAAATTGTTTCCATCGGTCCCCTTCCACCATTGCTTTTCTCACAGAAATCTTTTCAGGATGGCATGTGGGTCAATTACTTTAGATTTTAGCATATCACAATCACCTAACTCCCCACCCCCTTTCTCCCTGATTTCGTGAGATTTCTGGCAGTTGGAACAATCCTGATGGCAATCACACATTCTTTCCTCTCCTAATTACCTGGCTCATCTTCATCTCAGAGCACAAAGGGAGGAGATAGGGCAGAGAGAGGTAGAAGGGAAATGGGTAGTATACCTCAGAGCAACCATGCATGAACCACAACCACGACATTAGCCCACTGTCATTCCATTCACCATGCACGAACCATATGCATCAAACCTCAGAACATGGGTTAGTAAATCATAAAAACCGAATTAGCAAAATCGAAAAGGGGGAGAGTTAGGGAAAAATAAATCCGGGCGCATGGCCGAGCAACCACGAGTACGGCGCTGGCGGCCGGAGGCCGAGCCAGCGGTGTGGCGGCCTGAAGCGCAAGGCGTAGCCCGAGCAAGCCACAAAGCTGGGCAGGCGTGAACCAAGCACCAGCGAGCTGAGTGCAGCAAGGGGGCAGTCGGCATAGGGAGCCGATGGCGACGCCATAGGCCCATGACGCAAGCACCAGCCGGAGGGAGCTCCAGAAGAAGAAGCAATGGAGCAATGGAAGTAGAAAGAGAAAGGAAGGAGAAGAAATGAGATGGGAGCAAGTGAGCCGGGCGTCGGGGGGAGTAGGAGAGCTGGGCACCGGGGAGGAGCAGGAGGGAGGAGGAGGAGCCAGATCCAGGAGGAGGTGGGGCGTCGGGGCGTGCGAGGCGGAGGCGGAGGGGAGGGAGAAGGAGGAGGAGCGATCCGGGAGGAGGTGGGGCTGGGGGGAGAGAGGAGGCAGGCCAGGGGAGTAGGAGGGAGAAGGAGGAGGAGGACGGGGAGGCGGCTGCGGGGATTGGGGGGATGTAGGGTTAGAAGTGAAAAAAAGGCACGGCGGGGAAAAGAAAAGGGTGCGATAAGAAAAAAAAAGGTCCGAGTATTTTTATTTCTATGCACTCGAGATTACATTTGCTCTCCCAAGTGTTATGGGAAACACTCGGAAATGTTATTTCTACCGTGTGTTGACTTCCCTTTCGAGTGTTCTATGAAACACTTGGGATCTGTTCGAGTGTTTTCATCTCGACACTCGGTAAATATACAGGCACTCGAGAACTAAGCTGTTTCTGGTAGTGATGCATGGTGATTTCTAAGGATTATGGGCTCTAGGTTCATGACATGCATGCCAAGGTAGCTACGAGGATGAGTCATAGAGAGCATATATATTACTAGATGTCAACCCTTGTGTGCATAGGGAAGTGTGTGTAGTGACTCACTCACTAGCTAGTAGCTCAAGGAGTAGCAAGCTAGATCAAACCCCACTTGCATGTAGGGGTGAAAACGAGACGAGCCAAGCCAGGCTCGCCCAACCTTGGATGAACAGTGGGCTCGACTTGTTTCAAAAACGAGTCAGGAGGAAGGCTCGGCTCGGCTCAGAATCAAGCTCGAGCTAGCTTGCGAGGGCTCGCGAGCCAAGCAACTGATGAGCCAGACAAGCCAGAAGCTTGCAAGGGAACACATGAAGTACAATGGCACTGACTAAAACTACTGATGAACACTTCCAATCAGATAAACAACAAAATCGCCCCCTTCTACCTCCCTGCCGGCATGAAAAATTTGCAATCAAAATTCAAACCCCCTTGTCCAATCGAGTCCTACATTTATTTACATTTTATCACACATTCACACTTGTATCACAAGAACAAACAACCATCAACATTGTACCCAATCTTACACAGCACGACACCAAAATAGGACCGTAAAACCACACAAAAACGATTCCTTTTCTACAATGCGCACTCCACAAAATCGCAACACCACAAGGAATGAACCACAGGTACCTCGGGTTATGGATTGTCGCCGACAATGCATCACCGCCACGCCTAATCTCACACCACGCGAGCTCCTCCCCGCCGGGGGGGGGGGCTACCAAGGAGCATACCACGATGTCGTTCTCCACTTCTGGGTAAGCGGAATCAGCGGGCACTAGAAGGAATGGATGGGCCAAGAGACCAGAAAAACAAGAATCAAGAACCCGTGCGGCCGAAGAAACCCAAGGAAAGGAACCTTGACGAGGATATAATAATCCTTATTTTATCTTTTATCTATAATTCTTATTATGGGTAAATATGATGTCGTGTGGTCCCTAGGTATACCCCTTATATTTACAAGGGAGAAGCCTACCAGGTGGTCGTAAGTTCTTCTACGACCACCCCCATAATCGTAAGTCTTGCTACGACTACCTTATGGTCGTAAGTTCTTCTACGATCATTATCCAATCATAAGTTATTCTACAACTACCCCATGGTCGTAAGCTCTTCTATGACCAGGTCAGCTATGACCACCTTATGATCAATAAAACCTACAGACAAGTGGGTCCAATTAATTAAGGAATCCAAGCAGTCAACATACGCTGTTATTTTACGGAGTAATAGCACATAATACCCTATTATCTTTGACAAATAACTGCCAGGCGGCATGAAGGAGTTAACACTCCGGTGATTACTGCAAACATGCACCCGTTACAGGACATGATGAAGCGCCTCTTCACCTGGAGAAATGGCTACTCCTTCACGACCATATAAAGGCGGCGATCAGAGAAGAAAGGAGAGGGCAATCAGAGAACACAGCAAGCAATCGGGAAGACAGGCACTATCTTCTGTAATAGTCTTAGTCTTTTCTCCCGATTGTACAAGATACACTCAATATCATACACACACAGGAGTAGGGTTGTTATTCTCCTCGGAGAAGGCCTGAACCTGTATAAAAATACCCGTGTCAATCTCTCTGTGATTCCATTCTAGGAGACACCCCGAATCAAACAATCTTTATGTAAGATCGGTTCTAAAACACCGACAAACCTAAAGGATGAATCGAGTTGAGGAGGTCGGGTACCTAGCACGCGGCCAGGGGAGGACAGGGTGCGGTAGCGCGATGGACGGGGAGGGAAAGGAAGGGGATCGGGATGGATGGGGTAGGAAATTGGGGATTGGGATGGATGGGGAATTGGGGAGTGTAGGGTTAGGGTTAGGTTAGTGGGCTGGCTGGGCTGGGCCTAGGGTGACTGTCGACTGGGCTTCGTGCGCAGTCAACAAGGCATGAGCCAAACTGGCTTGCGAGCGGCTCGAGCTCGGCTCAATTTTTTTTCCGAGCTAAACATGGGGTTCGTCTCGGCTCAAAAATTCACTCTCTCGAGCCGAGCTGGCTCACGAGTCTCGAGCTATTTCCCACCCTACTTGCATGCACCACAGGGAGTAGTAGATCGATTTGCGTAGTTAAACGTAAGATTGTGATGAGTTACTAGATCTTAAACATATAGCTGATATAGGGCATGATGCGTGGTTTCTGAGGTTTAATATAGTACTAGGTACCCTGTGCGCGCCTTGGTGTGTGCGTTATACACAGAAACGAAGAGGGGAACTGGGATACTGGCGTGGAATGGAATAAGGATATTGGTAAACTGTAATTGTGGGTAATAAATTCGAAGATTCGAAAGGAAAAATATATGGTTAGTTTGACTTGGACGATGTAGTAAAACTAAGAGGAAATATCGGATGGTAGTGAGAATAAGAACATACTGATAGGTAAGTTTAGCAAGGACTAAGGATGTATTAGCTATGTAGGATACTGAACTAGGAAAGACATAATGTTAAACATTGTATGGGAATATAGATAACACAGTCTAGGTATCAGTAGTAGCGCAATATAGGTATGTAATATGTAAGGCTGTAGTAGCAGAGGTGCATGTCTGTTCTCTTTATCTGAATAGAATATCGAGTATAGTGCGAGAACATTATCTGGCTTGGTAGGAGCAACGCAAGGACATCTATGAAGAGGTAATATGAAAAATGATACTATTTGTCGACTAACAACAAGAGTGTTCGAGTTTGGTGAAATGAGAGTGTGTGCGGGACGAGGTGAAGTGTAAAACATAGTGTTCAATCGTTTCAACATAGCATGATACATCTATATATACAAAATACATAGTTGGGTCGCACTAATATCAAGTAGTCAACATCGATTTAGACCGATAGCGATTCTGAAATGATAGAAGTGGGCGTCACGAGAAATGCAGAAGATCGCCATATAGCGAGATCTTGTAGGACCTGTTGCAAGAAGAATATGTCTTAGTTGAGTTAATTTAAATTGATCTGCACATAAAATGGAAACATGTATGTAATGCAGAGTAGAGGTAGGTAAATAGTAACATAGGTGATTTAATTTAAAGTAGAGACAGATAATTCAATTTGGAGTAGGGACAAAACCATGTGAAAATATTATATACAGAATAAAGAGCACGAAGGGCTTGTTTCCTAAAAGAGCACGGTAAATGTACCTCTACTTAGGTGTCTTTTTGGTTGAGTGGTCCTTAGAAGATGTAGAAGCGGCAATGTGCCAAGACGGGGTAACATTGTTGGAAATATGCCCTAGAGGCAATCATTGATATGATTATATTTCCTTATGTTCATAATATTGGATAAAATGTTATCTTGTTCCAAGAATAATATTGTTAATATTGATTATCAAGTATGTGATTTGATTGTGAAACTCTATATTTCTGCGATAATTATTCTTATCGATCCTCGGTGCCGGAAACATATGAGGACACATATGAATAGACTAGCATATGTATTGGTTGATGACTATGTTTCACGGGTCATGGATATGGAGATATCAAACCAATAATATGGACACATGTTAGAGAAGGATGTTGGATTAGACCCACCTTGAGACACTATTGAGATTGTTATGATTCTATGTGTCGTTAGTTGGTCTCAAGCAATATTGATGTATAATCCTTAGACCTGAGATCAGCATGGTTTCCTACATATGTAATAGCACTCTTAGGGGTTGCCAAACGCTACACCATAACTGGGTAGTTATAAAGGTAGCTTTTGGGTATGCTATGAAACATGCAGAGGAATGTGACTAGTTGGATATGGGATTTGCCCCTCCTAACATAACAGGAGAGATGTCTCTGGGCCCCTCGTTGTGGTCGGATAAAGAAAGTTCATGGCCATGCCACTAGTAGTCGAAGTGTTCGACCACGTGAAGTAATCCGACACTCGATCGAGAAAGTATTGAACAGTCCATAGATGACACAACATCTCACCTGGAGTTCAACCAGATATCGTGAGACAAAGGGAGTATACACGAGTAGATCGCTTAGTTTCGAGCGATTCTGGACTAGTCGTATGGAATCTGAGCTGGTCATAGATCGGTCGAGCGTAGTCCTGAGGGTGGTCGTAACACGGTCGTGAGGAATTACAAACTGGTCGTGACCAAATATGAACTGATCGTATAGAGATAGGACCTGGTCGTAAGTGAGGAGGACCTTGTCGTAGATCATATTGCATTAAGGTTAAATCCGATATAATTTGTGTGTATTCGGGAATCGTTATGTTCGCTAGGAGTACTACGACTCGTGATCGGAAAGGGTTTACGAGTCACAACCGATTACGCATGAGCCTATAGGGTCACACACTTAATGGGTTGGAACAAACCGATCGAATATAATTCGACAAGCGTGTTGGATAGGATCCGTCACGAGCACTATATAAGGAGATGCATGAGGTCATTGGGAGAGATCGTGAATCACCACGAAACCCTAGCCACCATCTTTACGAGAGCTCTCACTGCGACTTGGTGCTAGCACACCGCGCATGGTTGTTCCTTCCCCGGGCGTGTGGATACCGTAGAGGCGCTACTGCGACTGTTGCGCTTGAGGACGATCCGCGATCTTCACAAGGAACCGAGAGGTTCTTTGGAGGAGACGATCGACTTCGTGAGGACGCTGGACGATCGACTATGACCATTGCATCGACTTGCTCGGCGCTGGACGATCGACTACGACCACTACATCGACGCGCTCTATGTTGGACCAGGCTGCTCCAACCCTTCTTCCGCTGCTCTGTGCGTCTAGTGGTAACGATCTGTGATCATCTACTTGCTTGGCTTCCTGGTTTGCATGGTATAAATTTTGATTTGTAGCTATCGTAGCCTACCCCGTGGCCCAACAGTGGTATCAGAGCCATCCTGTGTAGTTTTTGATCCGATCGCATATACTTGATATGTGGTAGTAGTAAATTGGATCTATTCTTTGATAGCCTAGATCGGTTCATATAGATGGAACGATTTAGACCTGGTCGATAAGATCGATCGAGTTCTCGGTGGTAGTAGATGGGTCTACGAGGAGGTATGAGCTAAAAGGACCGGATGGTTTATTAAGCTTGTTCACGACCACTCTACATAACACTCCTACGGTCGAACTCTCGCATGTTTTAGGTGGTATGTGCACATGTTGGCTAATTGATATTGGACTAACTTGTTTTTGCGAGGATTGATGTGAATAGTATGACCCATAATGGTTCATGTATGAGATGCATGTATGTATGTAATTTTCATGACCTGTGTGTCATGCTTATTGCAGCCTAAGGCTATCTATATTTTTGTATAACGGCATGCGTGTCGACTTGTGATGCTTCTTTACTCCTTGTGATTTATTACTAGTGCTATTAGGAGTAATGGCTTAGTGGGGGTGCTTGGAGGAGTCGACCACTCGGAGACACGGCGAACAGGATGCATGGTGATGGGGATCACCATGGAGAAGGGTCATACTATATCGCAATGCAATTTGATTATCTGTGAATGCCTTTATATTCCTGTTCATTTATTTCTATACATGTTTTTTGCTTTAAATGCTTTTGACATGGTAGAAGTAAAATTCCCTCACATAATATTAAGTTAAATTGATGCCCTCCCAAATATGCTGCACCATCCAAAGTCATGTATTTTAATGGTAGGTCTTGCCAAAGCAGAGTGCTATTAACTCTACTTGACTAGATGGGTTTGTGTCAGACACTTACATCTTGGCATTGGTTTAACTTAACAAGGTTATCATAACAATTGTGGACCTTGGGGCATAAAGGAAGCGACCCAAGAATGTTTACGAGATTGAAGTTTCCTTGGACTTGCGGGATATTACCGTAGGTTCATTGAAAACTTTCCAAGATTTCGGACCTCGACTCGACTTTTGATTCTTTTAGTCGATGGAATGTGAGCAGTTTTGACTTTGAGAAAGCTTGTTGAAGCTCTGTTCTCACTCTTCCGGATATCCATTTTTGATATCTATTGTGATGCATCTGCTGGACTTGGTGTGTGCTTATGCAAGAGGGCGAGTTGTGGCATATGCATCGGCGATTGCTTGAGGTGAATTATCCTACCCATGATTTAGAGTTGGCGTAGTCCATGCATTAAAGATTTGGCGACATTACCTCCTTGGCAATCGTTGCAAAATCTACTGCTCGATCATAAACTGAAATACATATTCACTTTGATCTGAATATGAGGCAAAGAAGATGGCTTGACAAGGACTACGATATGAGTATTCACTACCATCTGTGTTGTGGTGATGCTCACGGCGAGAATCTGGGTCTTAGAAGCATAGAATCTTGCCCAACAACAAGAGTCATATAGAGATATGATTAGCAAAGGTTGCTTACCGTTTTCACTAGTCTTTTAGCGGTGATGCCAAAGCTCACTAGTAGATTAAATGATTATGGATCTTGAATCATTAAATGTCATAAGAGGATATGGTATTTAGTGGGAGTATCTTTGTTAAATTGTTTAATAGAAGTTACTTTGATTGAACATATGTCTTAGTTTTGCATAATTTATGTTGTAGATCATGGCACCAATGTTGTACCTACATCCATTTTGCTTTACGTTCGATATTTGAAAGGAAAAAGCTGAATGGAATCGAATTTTACGGATTGGTCCATAACCTAAAATTGTTCTTAGACAAGATAAAAGAAACATGTTCTAGAGGAACCAATTCGAGATGTGCCTATAGAGAATCTTTATTCTTTGCTCTTAAAACCGCCTATAAAAGGCTCTGCCCAACAACAAGAGTCATATAGAGATATGATTAGCAAAGGTTGCTTACCGTTTTCACTAGTCTTTTAGCGATGCCAAAGCTCACTAGTAGATTAAATGATTATGGATCTTGAATCATTAAATGTCATAAGAGGGATATGGTATTTAGTGGGAGTATCTTTGTTAAATTGTTTAATAGAAGTTACTTTGATTGAACATATGTCTTAGTTTTGCATAATTTATGTTGTAGATCATGGCACCAACTGTTGTACCTACATCCATTTTTGCTTTACGTTCGATATTTGAAAGGGAAAAACTGAATGGAACGAATTTTACGGATTGGTCCATAACCTAAGAATTGTTCTTAGACAAGATAAAAAGAAACATGTTCTAGAGGAACCAATTCGGATGTGCCTATAGAGAATCTTTATTCTTTGCTCTTAAAACCGCCTATAAAAAGGCATGTGATGAATCTCTTGATGTTAGCTGTCTTATGCTTGCTGCGATGAACTTAGACCTTCAGAAGCAGTTTGAGAACATTGAGGCCTACGATATGATCATGGCGCTCAAAGGCATGTTTGAGACACAAGCAAGAACTAAGAGATATGAGATCTCAAAGAACTTGTTTGGATGTAGGCTAGCTGAGGGTAGTCCGGTGAGCCCTCATGTGATCAAAATGGTTAGTTACACACAGAGCTTGGAAAAACTGGGTTTTCCACCTAGTCAAGAGTTGGCTACAGATTTGATTCTTGCTTCACTTCCTACAAGCTATGGCCAGTTCATTTTGAACTTCCATATGAATGGCTTAGACAAAAATCTCACCGAATTGCATATGATGCTTAAGACAACAGAGAGCAGCATTAAGAAAAGCAATAGTCATGTGATGATGGTGCAAAAGAGTACAAGCTTCAAGAAGAAAGCCAAAACTTGGGTAAAGAAAAAGGGCAAGGCTAAAGTTTCAGATGAGATCCAAACTAACAAACCTAAGCCCAAGACTAAGTCCGGCCTGACTCAAGAGAATGAATGTTTTTACTATAAAGAGCTAGGCCATTGAAAGAGGAACTGCAAGAAATACCTGGTGATCGAAAAGGAATGGTGGGATTAAAACTTCCACTCTGGTATTAATGTTATAGATGTTTTTCTTCTTGACTCTTCTATTAACTCTTGGGTATTGGATACGGATCGGTTGCTCATATCGCAATTCGATCAGAGTCTAACAAAAGTAGGAGAATTGCAAAGGGCGAGATGGATCTTCGCGTCGGGAATAAAGCAAGGGTTGCTGCATTAGCCGTCGGGACTTTGCCATTACTTTTGCCTTCAGGATTTATTATGGAATTGAATAATTGTAGAGATGACTGTATCATGTCTATGTTTATGAGTTATAGAAGGTCAGTTAAGTTGTAGATGATTAACTGACAGTGGGGTCCACCTATGGAGATTAGGGTTGTTTAGCAGTTGAATGATAGTAGATTCCTTGATTGGGATAGTTAGTAATTAATGTAGGTATTTAGTCAAGCCATAGCCATGATTCTACTTCCTCTGTAGCCCTCCGTGCGTGTATGATTACTGGTAGTTGGCTGACAGTGAACCCCTTTCATTTAGTGGTTGGTTAGTGAGGATTAGTAGAAGTGATTAGTGTTTAGTTAGCCAAATAGTGCAATGTCAGTAGGGTCATCTCAGTAAGCTTTTTGGTAGTTAGCAAGGCATGATTAAGTTAGTTATCAGTGAGCAATAAGCTCACTAGATTAGATTAGTGTACGCCTAACTTTGGGAGCCACCTAGGTTAGTTAGCTATTTAGAATCTATTAGTAGGTTAAATAGTTAGCTAGCCTTAGTGTATGAGTGTGCCACTAGCAATTTGCAACCGCAAATAATAGATGTGCACACAATCACCATCAAAGTGTGCCGAAAGAGGAGAGCATATAAGAGGATTGATTTTGACTGTATGATCATTGTGATTGTATACATAGAATACCTAGAGAGAGTGCTTGTGAGTACTAGGTAGCCTGTTAAGGAAAATAACATCACCTAGGTTCTAGGTATCATCCATCATCATCCGTTCTCAGTAGCAGAACTCTTCTTGATCCGAAAGAATATTCGAGAGTATTAACTAACCAGGTAATCTCTCATATCTATCGGTAAACATTGAGAAATGTTCCTGCGGATATTCTCTCTCCCTGTTAGACCTATCTACTTTTGTCTGTAGTATTTCCTTCATCAGCTTATTTGATTGTACTTTCGTCTCCAGTATTTCTTTCATCAACTCCTTTGGATGTACTTCATCTGAAGAATTTCCTTCATCAACTCCACTAGGTAAGATTAGTTTCATCGGGAATACTTCCGTCCTTCAAGATGTTTATTTTCATTCGAAGTGTTTCCTTTTATTTGAACATATTTGGATTTGGTCTGTTTTCGCGTATAGATTTCGACGACTCCGGGAAAACCGGAAGTATTTGAAGAATCAGATTCCGACGCCGTTTAAAGAACAACAACTAAATAAGCAAGGCAAGTTACATCCTTTGTTCATATTTGATCCCAGTATTTCAAATTATTTAAATTCTATTTTAAATTATTATTGCATGTGTACTTCTATTCAATGTAATTTAAATACCTGTTTTTAAATTATAGTTATTCCTAAATCCTTTGTACTGCCAATCTTGACCTTGAAATGAATCTACCTTGACACCTTAGATGAAAATCTAGTTGATACAATAGTATGAGCTAGAACATGTTGAAAAATTTTATGCTTAGTCATGCTTAGACCAAAAATGTTGAATTTGGGGAAATTTAGCCAAATGTTCAAATATGATTTAATTGAGCCTATGGTATTGTTTTGCCATAGGACTTTTGCAAATGATTTTTGAAAAGCAAAATGGAATGAAAATTGGTCTAGACTTGGGCGAAATGGATGTTGGTGGGTGCAGGTTTATGCACGGGCTCAATCCGGGTATGGGTTGAAGCCCAGGGGTTCTTTTGGAAGTCACCCAAGTCAGTTAAGGACCGGTATTCGAGCCGCATCTTGCTACGCCCCATCGTACTACCACAAGTCTGAAGTGGGTAGGACTTGGCTAACTAACTTGCAATATTTCACCGTGGTCGTACCATCCAGTTGCGTGGGTGTCTTTTATGACCTACTTTTATATATTCCCGCCTAACGCAAGAGGGGGCCTGAACCCGACGGGTTTCCATCAAAGGGGCGAAACCTTAGCGAGGCGGGACTACGGTGGAATGGCGCATTGTAAAGGCCTTGTCAAATGCTCTAGACTGCTTACCTAAGGAAGTGAGCGGTGGTACCGATGAGTGCCAAATAAACTAGAGAAGTCGTGTCTTGTGGGTAAAGTTGTACCACCTTTGTAGAGTGTAAAACTATTCGAATAGCCGTGTCGACGGTCAAGGACATGCTAGAAAAGCCACTCAAAGTTAGACTTTGATTTTGATTTCAAAAGATTTTGACAAATGATTTTGGATAGTTTATCCAATTGAAAAATTGGGCGGTTAGCTAGGTGATAGGAGGGTATCCATCACCATATTTCATATGGAGATTATCCGACTATAAAACATGAGAATTTATAAAATGAATTTTAGTTATAGAATATCTGCCTTGGAACTTAGTACAAGTATTTAAAGAAAACATCGCTTTATGCAAAATAAACCCTATAAGCCATCCTTTGTTATACCCTCTGTAAGATCGAGGAGGCTGACTAGAGGGGGGGTGAATAGGCGGTTTTAAAAACTTCTTTGGCTAAAAACCGAGTTTTAAGCGGAATTGTAAATCAATTCGGTTTTGCACAATTAAAGCCTAAATCAACTAGTCTTTACTAAGTGCACCAACAATATGAGACTATAAGAAAGATAGCAATCATACATATACAAGTAAGCAATTTAATATAAGAAATGTAAATTGCAATATAGTAAAGCACAAGAAATTAAACCACAATGACACAACGATGTTTTACTGTGGTGATCAGAGACTTGCCGGTCTCCCCTAATCCACGTTGAGGTAAGTCCAAAATCAATTGGACCGGTTCCACAAATTAACCCAAATACCTCCGAGGTAAGTCCAACCACTTGGACCGGTTCCAACAAGAACCAACACCTCAATCCACTAGGGTTGCTCTTCCTCCACTCTGAAGATGGCAAGAACCAAGCCACTCACAAACGCTCGGGTCTTCTCACAACCTTCTTTGAGAAGATCACCGAACCACGACACCTCCACGCTGTCTAGGTGTCGGCAAACACCAAGAGTAACAAGTCGAAGACTCTTACTTAAACTAATCAAGTGTCTAAGCTCAAGTGGATATACAATCCACTACCTAATGCAACACATGCAATTAGGGTTTGCCTCTCAAAGCTCACTAAGTGCAACACATGCACAAAAGAGTGTAGAGGGCTTGCTCTTAGCTCAATAGAAATGAATATGGCACCAGCAACTCTCCCACAACCTGCCAAGGTGGGTGTTTATAGCCCACACACAAAAACTAGCCGTTGGGGGAAAGATTCCAGATAATCAGGGAAAAACCAGTCTGACCACCAACTAATGGCTGGTCTGACCGCCCCAGTTCCAACGGCTATAAAACTAGCCGTTGGACTCCTCTGATCCGACCGCCAACTAATGGCGGTCGGGCTCGCTCAACCGCCCAGTGCCTCTGGTCGGACCGCTCGAGGAGAACCAAGGGCATTCAACAAAAAACACCCTCTCTGGAATAAACATACCGCCAAAAACTTCAGTACTACCGCTCTCCGTGAACCGTTTCTTATGGGGCGGTACTACCACACAAAAGCTTGCGGTATCAGGGGACCGGTCAGACCGCTCAATTCATGGCGGTCAGACCGATACACCACCGGTCAGACCGGTGGCTATTGGCGGTCAGACTACCAGTTCAGAAAGAGTGATGTTTCACTTCACTTCAATTCAATTGCAAAATATACTTGCCAATTGATGCACGATGCAAACACAGGTCAAAGACAAGATTCTCAACAAGTTGCAAAACATATTTGCCGACTTTTAGAATCAATGCCATAAGGAATAAGTACATGGACTTAAACCATTTGCAAAACACATTCGCAAACTAAAGTCACATGCTACAAGGATTATGCATGAGCCTCAACTATTTACAAAACACATTCGCAAATATTGGCAACATGCTAAAGAGAGCTAGAGCAAACACAATGAGCTATCAACACATGACTAACTCAAGCTACTAGTCAAGACCCCTCTTAATAGTATGGCAACCTATACTAGCAATCCGGTCTTCCATCCAAGCACCAAGATCGGTAAAAGACTAGGAACAAATCCTTAGCCCTAGCTAGTCATACCTTTGCCTTGAGCATCTTCTTGAAGCTTGATGACGCACATCTTCACTTCAAGTCCGATTCATCGTCTTGACATGCATCAACACATGATGCACTCTTTTGACTTGATGATCAACTCATGATCATCTCCTCTTCTTCGAACATCATCAACACATGATGATTTCCTTTTCTTCTAGATCTTGATACACATCAACACATGATGCATCTTTTACTCTTGAATCTTGACTTGATGACAATCATCTCATGATGTCATCCAAAGTCTCTTTTATCACGGGACATAACCTATTCATCCAACTCATGAAAAAACATTAGTCCCACAACATGATTGTCATTACTTACCACAACATACCATTAACTCATAATGGTGGGATAAGATATTTCAATCTTTCCCTTTATGGTAATTGATGACAACCATCACAATTGCAAGTAATTGAATGTAGATAAATATGAGTATGTATAAACTACATAAGTTTTGTATACTCATATGATTTGTTTCAAAGTAAAGATCCTTAATATTTGTGGATAAAGGAATATGGATCAATACTAATGAAGCCACAAAACATAGAGTGAACTCCCCCTAGATGTGTGTGCATACACGAATGTGTAATGAGAACATATGCACATATTCAAGTTACATTATTAGTGGAGTTCAACCTATATTTTGGATCCGAGGAATACAACAAGATATAAGATTATGATGTCGAATGCATACCTCTTTGATTTTCACCTTTTTATCCAACCTAGACTAAGCAATAAGTATATCAATGAAAGTGTTAGTCTCACAAATAGATTTGTCATTAATCACCAAAATACTCCATTAACGCATAATGGCGGGTCTAGATTCTTCACCCTCATGCATTATAATCTGTTATTGGGTGTAACTTGCAGAGTACATTCATTTGTACTCATCTTGCTTAATAAATTATTGATCAGAGGAAAAG
Source organism: Phyllostachys edulis (assembly GCA_036346405.1). Classification (NCBI taxonomy): domain Eukaryota; kingdom Viridiplantae; phylum Streptophyta; class Magnoliopsida; order Poales; family Poaceae; genus Phyllostachys; species Phyllostachys edulis. The sequence goes on along the minus strand of CM070547.1, from coordinate 58,110,389 downwards.
GACTTCGCAACTGCTGAAGATCGCGACGACTAGGCCGCTACCCCAGTCGATTGCCTGTGGTAGATTAGCTGGGCTCTACTACTTTTTCTTTATCTTTTGCTATGTTCATCACTGTTGGCTCGAAAGCCTTTCTGGTAATAAACTCTGACTATTATTTAATAAATGCATGATATGGATTTGTTATCATTTTGTTTAACTGTGTACTCTAGCTACTGATCATGAGACTAGAGTGGAATGCACAGAGGATTTGGGAGAGTTAATCCCGGGTCCTTACAGTCCCCATGGCATAAACACGGTTCACGGTGGACAAAGTCTACATGGGTTTGGGTCTCGAGGTAATGCCATGCAGGCGTACACACGGCATGCCATGTGTGCATGGGTGCTGAGGTGGAGCTGAGGTGGCGGGTGACATAGCGGTGATGTGGCATGGTGGTTGACGCGACGAACATCGCTAATGCGGCACACGCGTGGTTCTAACGCAGCGGACAGGGAGGAGGGAGTAATGACATGGCTCCGGTGAGGCAGCGACATGGCGGTTGACACAACAACAGTGGCGTCGGTGACACACTGAGCCCGATGGTCATCAGCGCTAGCAACCACGGCGGAGGAGAAAGAGGGGTGCAATGGGATCGGCAAGCAACAACGAAGGATATTGTAACATCCCAAAAAATTCATTTTTGGAAGATATAATGAAATAGATGGGAAAATAATTTGGAGCATGTTCTATATGGAAAACTATTCATGCATGATTTTTGAACTTTTGTATATAACAAATAATGAAATTTCATACAAGCAGCAAATTGTAAGAATTTTTTAGAAAATCACAGAGCAAACAAAATCCTAATAAATTTACAAAAGAAACTATATGTGTCATAAGCCCTCACAAAAAATTTCATAAATTTTGAAGCCTGTTTGGTAGGTTCAAAAATGTGCAAAGATTCAACCAGTTTTGGAAATTCAAAAATTGTTTTTGAATTCCCGCCGGATCTTTGGGCCGAATCTAAGCTGGCCCAAAAGCTTTCACGACTCTAGCCCACGTCACCACGTGTTGCTCTTCCTCACTGATGAGTGGGCCCCACTCGTCAGACCCTGTCTTCCACCTCGCCTTCTCCTTCACCAGCTCCGCCCGCTGTTTTCCTCTCGCCACCCACCATTTTCACCGCCCACCTTCCTCCATCACCTCCCCCTAGCTCTGCCCACACTGCCTACCTCTTAATGGCGCTCAACCCCCTGCCCTGGCGGAGACGCCGAAGTGGGAGCACGAGAATCTCGTCGCGACCGTGTTTTCTCGATGTCTTTCTCACAACCTACTCGCTCCTATTTAAACTTCCGACCGTGTCATGGAATTTCCAGTTCACCATTCTCGCCTCCCACCAAGAACCGAGATTTTCACTCCTTGGTTCGCCGGGAACAAGAGTGTCATCCTCGACACCGGTGAACAAGCCTCACAACGTCATTTTGCTCTGGTGAGCTTCTTTGCTTGATGTAGCTCTTGGAACCCCATAGCATGAATGCACCATCGTCTTCTTCACCTCGGCGCACCCCACTTCAGACCTTTGTGTTCCCGACATTCTGGTGAGCTTGAACCTCACCTGACCGTGTCATTTCGTGTTCTATACTTCACTGGTGCTTCTCCCTCGATTGATGATGATCCACATGCAGGGAATCACCCAATCGACCTTCTTCCTCATTTTTGGTCGCCACAACTTTTTTTCAGTTAGCCACCACCTTAGTGAGTCTTTGGTCGATTCCTTCTATCCCTACTATCCTTAGTATGCATGCAAACTAATGCGCACTTCCTTGTAGCAACTTCGTCACCGTAGCACGTCGTCACCGAGAGCCTCTTTTGTGACGCTGCTTCTCAACGTCGCCAAGCCACTCCGGTCATTCCCTGATGCTTTTGAGGATCTTGGTGAGCATCTAGTAGTCCCCTAGAACTTTTGCACGCATTAGAACGGAGGATTAGCTAGCGTAGTGTAGACTTCGTCGTAGCGGGTCATGGCACCACCGCGGGAAGCTTTATCGCCGCCGCTTCGATGACCATTGGTCCTTGAATCGTTGCCAATAGCATTGTGGACGTCCCCTAGAGCCAGTGTGCACCACCTTTCACCGCCGATTGGCTCAAATCGTGAAATCCACTTCGGACCCGAGGACCCCCACCGCTTATCGCCAGTGTAGCACCGCCTCCGACCATCTCTCGGCCTCCACCTCCACCCAGTGGCATCGCCATTGAGAGGGGAACCCATTTTTCCTATCCCCCGAGCTTCTCCGTGCCTGCCCCACCACCGACGAGCTTGCCATAGTGCTTGGCCACGCGTAGCTCTGCGGCTCTTCTCCTCCCCCCTCTCTCTCTCTGCCAGTGGGCTCGAGTGATTAGGATATGTTTAGCAGTAATTAACAGATCTCAGAAGGTATTAAGTCTATGACAAGTGGGACCAGCTGAAAAGATTAACAGAAATCTAATTTCAAACATTTTTAGTAAATGTGTCACTGACATGTGGGACCACGTACTATTTCCGGTTTTAAAACATGGTTTAAAAACCGAGAGGCTGACATGTGGGCCCTATACGTTAGTTAATTAAAATCGAAAAATGAGAAAAGCCGCTTTTAGTCAGAGGAGAATACGTTTTCTCTACTAGAAAGCGTAAACCTCAGTAGAACTCACAGAAGAATATGCTTTCTCTGCTAGAAAGCGTAAACTTTGCAAAATACGTTTTCGACGTCAGTACTTTCTAATTTCTGGAATTTTCAAACCGAAGCAAATTAAAACGTTAATAACTTTTGAATACGAACTCCAAATTGAATGAATTTTTTTTCTAAAACCATGCTCTACCTGAATATACAAAAATATTTGGATTATGTTGCAGTTGAAATTATTTTACTATATTTAATATGCTGCTAACTCTTTTGATTAGACGTCGATTGTCCGAACGACTTTTACAATGATTCTCCATCCTCGTATTCAGAGCAACCAGAGCAAGGCAAGTACCTCCTTCGACCATGTTGATCCTACTATTTTAATTACTATACTTCGTTTTGCAAAATCTATTATGCATGCGGGTGTGTTTGATTAAAATTGCTATGTTCAGGGTTAACGGTAGTCTTAATCCTATTTGATGCATGAACCTCCTGTCGAGACCCAAAAATGCATCTCAAGAACCCTCTATGTATTCTGAACTAGTCCTAGATTAGTAACTAGCTCACACAGAAAACAGTGATGAAATACCATCCATTTATTCGATTTAACTGAAAAGATCTCAAAGTAACAAATAATAATAACTGGACCTTATGGTCAACATTTAGTTAACTTGCCACGCAGGGCTAAAGAAACAAATAAACTCTTGCAGCGGAACTAAACTCTTGAAAAGGCCAATCAACATACCCATAGGCAATCGAGTGGAGAAACGCATCCTAATCCGCAAAACCTTCATATGCCTGCTTCTGAAAGAACTCTTGGGCAACTTGATATTCTTCAACTACTGATTAAACAGAGGGCATAAGCCATGAGTACTTTTGAATGTACTCGAGAAACCGTAGGGAAATGTATGCAAATAGTATTCATGCACGGCACGACAAAGGTTAATTTGTATGGTTCTTTTGCAGAAAGCAGCATTTGCGATAATACAATAAATAGATTGAAATGTGTAGTTGAAGACAATAATAAATAATTAAACAATTTCTTCGAAACAACCAGTGAATTTTTCCATTCACTTCACAACCAAACCAATGATAAGTGAATGTGAGACCCCGGGGTATTTAGCTTGTAATACTTAGTCATCCAATTGACCCTAGTATCATAAACAAAATATCCCGTGCCTCAGGAAAATATGTACATCCCAGAAGTGCTGTACATACACCCTTTTATAAAATTATGCATCAATTCCATTCAATCACATAGAACCGAAGCACTAAAATACAAATCAAAAGACATACACAATAGCTTTATTACAACAAGGCCAAACGGCCAAAGGACATACAAATAAGTAATTAAACAGCGGAAGCAAAGCCATAAGATGGCAATAAATAAGAGCCAATTAGTGTGCCTTTACCCACAAGGCAACCAACCGGGCCGCCAAGCTAGTCGTCAAACCCGCGGTACATCTCACACAAGTGCATCCCTTGGGGATCCACTTCTTCCTCTGCAACAATTACAGTTAAACAAAGCAGCTGAGTACAATAACTTGTTTATTGTACTCGCAAGACTGACGTGTGAGATAACAGAACTATAATTTAGCTACATGCAAGCTTTATTTAAGTGGATGAGGCTTTGGACTCATTTTAGCATAAAGCAAGTTTTCATTTGCAATAATGTAATAGATTGAAAGCAGTTTTGCAATTCATTTTTAATTTTGCAAATAACAGCGAGATAAGTAACAATAAATAGATGACAACAACAAGTCCTAGAAGTGACTAACCCAATAGCCACCACAACAATAGCATGAACATCCATTCATACCAACCCATCAAATTTTAATTAAATGGTTGAGTCTAGTTCTTGAACGACCTTACCAAGTATGTCCATAACCTAGGACGAGGCTATTCGAATAGTTTTAACCCTGCAGGGGTGTACCAATGTACCCACACGTCGGACCGCCTTTTAGCCACTAGATTTAGCACACTTCCTTTGGTATGCCGACGCAGCTAAGTCCTCTGAGACATTTCCAATGGGCGATGCTAATTAAGACCGCCTCCACGGGATAAGGACACATTAGACAGCCCTAACAGGTGCATTAATGCTCCCTCCCAACACCACACACACATACACACATTTTAACACACCCACCAACCAGCTCATAATTAACACCTTCCAAAGTACTTAGTCAAGAGGGTCCCATATCCTCTCGTATGGTTATATAAAAAAGCTTGGCTTAGTGACCCAAGTAACTCGGTCCTTAGGGACTTAGGCACCATTCCGTTCACACCCAACAGATCACACCAACATCTATTGTGCCCAAGTCAAACAGTTTGGTTTTCATTTTTATTTCTTTACAAAGTAACAAGGCATACTTATGGACATAATGGAGTAATAGTTTTGTGTGATCAAAGTCATCGACATAATGTCGACAACCGCCCATATCTACCGTCTAAGCATTGCTAAGCATTAACAACGAAAAGACAATAAAAGAGTATAATACCATCACCGGGCTCTAATTCACCAGCGAGATTATTAACCTATGGTTTGTGGCAGGGGATAACAATTTAAAGGCAACAATGCATAGGAATAGCTACCTCTAATCGGTAAATTAATTTGACACAAAGGCATGCATACATAGAAGTTAAACAAAATATTAGACTTTAAAGTAATGGGATCTGCATGGAAATGATCAAACTGCTTGCCTTTATTTGCTGGAGATGCTTAACCTGCTACAGAGGAATACTTTCACAATCGGTAATATCGTTGGTACCTATCGCAAGAACGAGGAAATCCAATAAAAACGACGAACACCGAAAAAGATTCAAAATCCAAAGTCAACAAAAATCCATGAAATTTATATAGCAGGAAGACCACGATTTTAAATGAATTTAGCAACAAGAATCATTCGATTTGGATAAAGTATGAAAAAGTTATGGCTAAAACAATTTCAATCGGCTGGAAAATTCCAATTTAATTGTTTTCGTGTACTGTTCATCGCATAATTTTCTAGGAGGTTGTTGAGTGTGAAAATTTTATGACAGGTAGAGCATGGTATTCTAAGATCAGCAAAATTGGGTTCACTCGTTTTGGAGTTAAATTAAATTAGTTATGCCCTTTTTTTAAAGTTGAAATTATGACAATAGGTCGACTGTCATTTGACATACACCTACATCACTCTTGCTTTCAAAATAACTCCACTCTTTTAGATTGAAAACTAGAGGCTAAATCTTAAGAGGTTTACTTACTGGTCTAAGCATTCAACAAGGTTTAAGCTTTTAAACAAGTGGTTTGTAACTTTTGCATGTTCCATTAACTAGTAATCTTAATGACTAGTTTTCAACACAGAGCTACTCTTGTTAGATAAAAGCCCAATTGTCAAGTTGAAACAAGAGCATTACCAACTACTGCACCTACAAGGCCATGAACCTAATGCAAACTTTTATTAGCTTTAGGTTAACTTCTCTGATGGCTCAAAATACTCATTCCTACTCTCTTAACAATTTAAATCCAAGTCTTGGTTGAACTGCAGCAGATTTTCCGAAAATTCATCTCAAATTGGTTTTCCTATTTGAAAGTCTGCTGCTAGAAGGAAGTCAATTGACCAATTGAATTTAAACTCTAATTACTAGAATTAGTCATGTTATTAGCCACTAACAAGTCTGAAAATTCTCGAGTAATAATTATGTAACCTACAATAGCAAGAGAATGACTAACTAAAGTGCTATTGATTTGGTCACTTTACTAGCCTTTAGACAAAACTGAAATTTCTTGAGACTACTATTTGCCCAACCTACAACAGTAACCTCATCTGAACTAAAGTGCTAAATTTCCTTACAAGTTCCAATCTAACTTTTGCTAGTTCACGGTGGCCTAAGCGGCTTTTGAATAACAAGAAGACAATGGGTTACAATAGTTTCTTTGACAAACCAAATTTTTCTACAACTCCCTTCTATTCTCTGTTTGTTTTTCTGAAAAATTATAACCATATTGATTCTCAGATTCTAGTGCTACTCAATTGAGTGACTCAAATGGCCTTGGATACTTGGCAGTGAAAGCCAGTGGCCAAAATGACCTTCATCACTATAGTGAGCGAAAAATTGGGTTTATCAAGTGGGTTTCTTGTCAACTATCATCTTCCCAAATAAGTTTTCAAAATGCCAATTCAGATTTTTGTTTGTACACTTCCCTTCTCTGTTCAATATCAAACAACCGACAACACAATTCATTTGTCCCACTAACTTGCTACTCTCAATTTCAATCTCCAATTTTGTTAACCAGTTTTGAGTGATTCAAAAGACATTCACAGAATTGGTTAGCAGCAGGTGACATGTATAACATTGAAGTCTTACTGTCATGCACCGAGAGAGAGATACAGGAGATGTGCTCAGCGGTTGGGGGTGTGGTTCATCGCCGGCGAGGGGAGCTGCGCAGAGGCGACAACAACCATAGCAGAACCAACCGAGCGAGCTCCACCTGTAGAGGCACAAAGACCCTCTTTGAGGCATTTATACAAACACATAGAGGGCAAGGAGGAAGAAACCGAAGGGACTCGGGCATGTGGCGCCCGGCGGGGCAAGACGGATGGCGACGCAGGGCTGGAAGCGATGGCGGAGAGCCTGAGGCGGCGGTGCTCGGATGTGGCGGCGGGTGGGGCAGGGAGACAGGCAGCGCAGAATCTACTCGGGCCCGGGAAGGCGAAGTCGGCACGAAGTCGATCTGGAGCCGGCAGATGGCTGGGCGGCAACGGAGCGAATCTGGTGGCGCCACAGCTCGAAGCGAGGAGACAGCGATGGAGCACCCGACAGCGTGCCAAGGGGCCAGTGGCGGTCGAACCAGTGAGGCAATGACGGCAGCGATAAGCGAAGCAGCAGGCTGGGCAGGAGAGGTGGCGATGGGAGGAGGCGGATCAGCACGAGGAGGCGGATCGAGCGCCAGCGCCATGGCCGACCGAGGAATGGCGGGCTTGGGAAAAAGCGGCCTGGCTGGGATGTGGTGGTGGCAACGCAGTAGGAGAGGGAGATGGCGGCTGCTCCATGGAGGAGGAGGAGGTGGATCTGGGAGGCGGCGGCGCCATGGAGGATGGAGAGGTCGGTGGGGGGAGGCGGCATGGAGGGAGCCACCAAGGAGAACACAGTTGGAGGGTGGAAGAAAAGCCGGGAGCAACTTTTGGTGGAGCAAGGAAGAAAAAGGGAAAATGGCTTGGGGCAAAGGAAACAGCCAGTGAGGGCAAGGGAGCGCTCTTGGCTTTGCTTATGGCGATTGCACAAGGGAGCTTCATGACATGACGATGGCGCCTTGTCGACATGATGCTTTGGCTGGGCGATCTTTGAGGACAAAGCGGCAGGGCGACTCGACTTTAGGGGCGGACTCGGGCGCGCATTGATTAGCGGCGAGAGAGCCGTTGAGAAGGGCGCTTGGAGGGGCGATGCAACTGCGGCGCCCACGCCATGCTCAGCAGCACACGCACGCCAGGGCGGGGAGGTAAGGATGATCGGCCTGTAGCGCAGTCCCATTTAGACGAGAGATGAAACAAACCAACTCGAGCCCAAAGGGTTAAATGGGTCGAGTCGAACCAACAGGCGTGAGATGATTTTGACCGTTAGATCAAGATCGGGGTGGTCGTGGACCATTGGATCTTGCTCGGGTGGTCGTGGACCACTGGATTTGAAACGGAGTGGTCGTGGACCAGTAGATCTGAATCGAGGTGATCGTGGACCAGTAGATCTGAATCGAGGTGATCGTGGACCATTGGATTTGAAGCAGACGGGTCCAAAAGGAAAAAGGGAGGTCCTGACCGTTAGATTTGCATCGGACGGTTCACGACAAGAAAAGGGGAGGTGCAGGCGGTCAAGATCTCCAAAAAGAGGTCGTGGCGATGGATTTACATCCGATAGCGCTATGAGATAGGAGGTCGTGGGCGTGGCGGCGCGATCTTTGAAAGGGGTATGAGGTAAGTGGCGATGGATTTACATCCGATGGTTCTGACCGGGGACAAGGGAGGTCGCGGAGGAGAAGGGAGGTCGTGATGCGTTGATTTGATCAACGGCGCTGGCAACTTGCTTGTGAAAAACTCGAGCCGATTTGCTGGGATACGGTTGGGTTTGGCCAACTAGAAAGTGGCTCGGCGCAATAGCGGTGCAAACGAAAGTGCACCGAGAACAGTGAAACTAGTTTAGGGTTTGAATTTGAAAGTGAGTTTGGAATATTTTTTTGAGGTAGCAAACTAACCCCAAAAATTCTGAAATTTTGAATGGAGGTTGATGACTCTAGGATAAACCTTACATAAAATTTCCCGATGTTGATCGCGAACTTTTCTTAAAAAGTTTTATAAAGAGGTCATGACTTGATCAACGGAGATTTTGGTTTTGATTTCCCATAATTCCTTTACAAAATTACTGAAATTGTTCAAAAACTTCGGATGCAAGAAAAGTTTTAATTTCTACTCATTTTCTTACATTTGAAACACGAGATCCAGATTTGGGATGTTACAAAACCTACCCCTTACAAAAATCTCGTCCGAGATTTGGTTGACGAGGAAGGAAGATGGGGTGGTCCTTACCTTGAGCGATTTTTCCGTTTCCAAGTAGCTTCATCCACGGAATAATTTGACCACTGAACTTTAAGAATCTTGAGGTCATGATTCATTGATCTTCGTTCAGCTTCTTCAAAGATGCGAACCTTCCTTTACGATTTCTTTATCCATTTATAATATTTCTGTTGTACTTGGATCTAATTCTCGAACTCTGTTCAGTCCAATCAACACTTTATTTACTTGCATATTGTTCTCAGCTCGTTCCTGGTCGAGCCAGATTTTATTTGATTTGTTTTATTGTATTGTTTCTCGTTAAGTCACGATTGACCTAACTTCTTGCACAACAAGAGTTTCCATGAACTTCCTTTCTTTGGAACACGGAGGCACTTCTTTGAGCGGGGGCGCATGGACACATCATGTATCCCTTCGGCGGTAATTTCATCTTATAGGCGGCCCTTTTTTGATGATGCGTGGGATCCACATATCGAGCCAACTTGCCCATAACGACAAGCGTTGATGGCCCTTCGGTCGACCATCGGTTTGAGGATAGTAAGTGATCTGAAAGAAAAGGCGAATTCCATAGCTTCTTGTAGACTATGCTAAAATCGAGAAGTGGCGGAGAAGCCACGATCTGAAACGACCGTTTAGGCACACCATGCAAACTTACGATCGCGGGATATGTAGAGATCCGTTAGAACATCTACGAAGGTCATTTTGACAGATGAGAGCTTTTTGTCGATTGGTGGTGCATGGCCGTTGTCGATTGGTGGAAGCGATTTTTACGGTTAATTCGGGCGAATTATGCGGTTAATTCCACTAACAACGGAATCTCGGCGTGCTAACTAGCTATGTAGAGTCATCCTCCATGACTAGCTATCTTAGAGGACTATGGCCGTTCTTAGTTGGTGGAGCAATTTGTGCGGTTACTCCACTAACGAGCGAGACTTTAAGCGGGTAACTAGTTATCTGAGTCATCCTCATGACTAATTTCTTAGAAGAACCATGACCGTTTAGGCCACGAAGTTTGGCAATAACGGTATATGATGCCCTTAGATGTATAGGGAAGGAATGGTGCCACTTTAGTCATACGATTGATGACAACCCAGATGACATCATTATTTTCTTGGGGTTCGATGTAAACTAGTAGATCTTTTGAAATCGAGGCGGTCTGTACCAACTTGATGGCCTTTCGAGTTCTCGAGCAGGAGGCATCCGGAAGATCTTCGGAAAGACATCGACGAAGTCACCTTCTTTGGAACTTCACGAATATCGAGCGGCTTTGCTTTAAGAGTGAAAAGATGTGGACCTTGCGGCTCGGCAAGCAATGAACCCGCTCACCGAAGGGACTTGTGAGGTAGATAAGCTTCTGGTGCAATCGATTTATCCCATATCACGAAGACAACCAATCCATTTCAATGGTTTGCACAGTTTAGAGGTAATTTTGGCATGGATTCCACTTCCTCAATCTCAACAGGACATTCAGACACTCGGACTCGACTCTCAACTCCAAACCGGGAGAGTGAATGAGCAACTAAACCAATCAAAGGAAGCGAAAAGGAGACCACCAACAACAAAAGACTGAGATACAAAATGATGAGATGCTCTGAATTTGAACAAAAGCGAAGCGGGATGAAAGTGACAAGAAGCGTACCCAACATGGCGTCGCGCGTCTCTGTGCTTCCTTGGCGGAGGTGGAGTTGACTTGACCATGAGCAACCTTCCGATCTTGATGCTTCACAAGGCAATTGTTGGCGTAGTGCTTTTTTGTCACAATAGAAGCCGTGACCTCGGCTACATTGTGGAGGCCACCTTCTTTGAGACGCACGCGCTTGGTTGACACTACGACTGCGGAGGGCGAAGGATTGCTGCAATTTTCTTAGGACAATTATTCGCATAATGGCCCTTGAGGTTGCAGAAGAAATAAGTGACGGAGGCAGTCGGACAATTCCTGGGTAGGTGGTTTTTGTCGCAGTTTGGACAAGCGAAGTACACTGGTCGCTGTAGTGTCCTTCCTCACCATAGCGATAGCAAATAGGAAGAACTTCGCGCTCCTAAGGGTAGAGGACCAAGATTCATAACATTTGCCGAGCGGAGGCGTTCTGGTCGTGTCTAGGCAGTGGGAGCGAGGAGATCTTTATTCCAAGCGGTGGCGAGACCTAGCCCATTGATCGGTCTAGACATCTAGCTCTGAAGAGATTGGGTATACGAACCCGAAGACTAGAGGCTTAAAAAAGCGAAAAGGAACGCCAATGACTAGGGAATGGAACATCACCCTAGCAAAGCTAACAAAATAGACAGTCTGAGTTAATAATAGATTGGATGATAATAAATGTAAACTAAATGAAACAAAGCGAGAATGAAAGAAGTAATAGAAAGCCTAATAAAGAAGAAACCAAAAACAGCAAGGGAAACACAAGATCAAAAGATCAACTTCCCCACACAACTAACTTCGTATTGAATAAGCGAGTAACCGGTTGAAAGACAAAAATCGGAGCATAACTCAATTTTAATCACATTTAAAGAGCAGAATAATACCATCTAAAGGGTGTTAGATACTTAGCCAACTAATATCACATCTTACCCTTTTATTCCCACAAGTTTTAGTTGAATTATCCTCTCATTATCTATCCCAATTAGAAACCTTTGATACTGCTGTCCGGAAATTTGATGCTTGCTGTCAGATTTCGCATCAAGCTCCTCGTCGAATCACCGACTCGAACTTCAAAACCTTGTAGTGGGCAGCTCACACTTCAATTTGCCAATCTCATTGGTTCCCCAAAAACTTGAATTAAACGATAACACTAGTTTTGGAGAGGGGAAAAGGGAAACAACTTTTAAAACTCAAATTAGAACAAGATGAGAGAAGAACGCTAAGATAGGTAAGGAGTAAAAGTAGAGACTTTACTTAAGCTTTCATAAACCATTTGATATTTTGAAAATAAGTTTTCCAAAACATCATAAGAACGACCAAGCTTGGGTTACTACGGTCAGGATGGCTCTGATACCAAACTTTGTGAGACCCCGGGGTATTTAGCTTGTAATACTTAGTCATCCAATTGACCCTAGTATCATAAACAAAATATCCCGTGCCTCAGGAAAATATGTACATCCCAGAAGTGCTGTACATACACCCTTTTATAAAATTATGCATCAATTCCATTCAATCACATAGAACCGAAGCACTAAAATACAAATCAAAAGACATACACAATAGCTTTATTACAACAAGGCCAAACGGCCAAAGGACATACAAATAAGTAATTAAACAGTGGAAGCAAAGCCATAAGATGGCAATAAATAAGAAACCAATTAGTGTGCCTTTACCCACAAGGCAACCAACCAGGCCGCCAAGCTAGTAAATCAAACCATGGTACATCTCACACAAGTGCATCCTTGAGGGATCCACTTCTTCCTCTGCAACAATTACAGTTAAACAAAGCAAATGAGTACAATAACTTGTTTATTGTACTGCATAAAACTGACGTGTGAGATAACAGAACTATAATTTAGCTACATGCAAGCTTTATTTAAGTGGATGAGGCTTTGGACTCATTTTAGCATAAAGCAAGTTTTCATTTGCAATAATGTAATAGATTGAAAGCAGTTTTGCAATTCATTTTTAATTTTGCAAATAACAATGAGATAAGTAACAATAAATAGATGACAACAACAAGTCCTAGAAGTGACTAACCCAATAGCCACCACAACAATAGCATGAACATCCATTCATACCAACCCATCAAATTTTAATTAAATGGTTGAGTCTAGTTCTTGAAACGACCTTACCAAGTATGTCCATAACCTAGGGCGAGGCTATTGAATAGTTTTAACCTGCGAGGGTGTACCAATGTACCCACACGTCGAGACCGCCTTTTAGCCACTAGATTTAGCACACTTCCTTTGGTATGCTGCACACGGCTAAGTCCTCTGAGACATTTCCAATGGGCGATGCTAATTAAAACCGCCTCCACGGGATAAGGACACATTAGGCAACCCTAACCGATGCATAATGCTCCCTCCCAACACCACACACACATACACACATTTTAACACACCCACCAACCACTCATAATTAACACCTTCCAAAGTGCTTAGTCAAGAGGTCCCATATCCCTCTCGTGTGGTTAGCATAAAAAGCGCTTGGCTTAGTGACCCAAGTAACTTTCGGTCCTTAGGGACTTAGGCACCATTCGTTCACACCCAACAGATCACACCAACATCTATTGTGCCCAAGTCAAACAGTTTGGTTTTCATTTTTATTTCTTTACAAAGTAACAAGGCATACTTATGGACATAATGGAGTAATAGTTTTGTGTGATCAAAGTCATCGACATAATGTCGACAACCGCCCATATCTACCGTCTAAGCATTGCTAAGCATTAACAACGAAAAGACAATAAAAGAGTATAATACCATCACCGGGCTCTAATTCACCAGCGAGATTATTAACCTATGGTTTGTGGCAGGGGATAACAATTTAAAACAACAATGCATAGGAATAGCTACCTCTAATCGGTAAATTAATTTGACACAAAGGCATGCATACATAGAAGTTAAACAAAATATTAGACTTTAAAGTAATGGGATCTGCATGGAAATGATCAAACTGCTTGCCTTTATTTGCTGGAGATGCTTAACCTGCTACAGAGGAATACTTTCTGTCGGTAATATCGTTGGTACCTACTCATGAAACGAGGAAATCCAATAAAAGCAGCGAACACCGAAAAAGATTCAAAATCCAAAGTCAACAAAAATCCATGAAATTTATATAGCAGGAAGACCACGATTTTAAATGAATTTAGCAACAAGAATCATTCGATTTGGATAAAGTATGAAAAAGTTATGGCTAAAACAATTTCAATCGGCTGGAAAATTCAATTTAATTGTTTTCGTGTACTGTTCATCGCATAATTTTCTAGGAGGTTGTTGAGTGTGAAAATTTTTATGACAGGTAGAGCATGGTATTCTAAGATCAGCAAAATTGGGTTCACTCGTTTTGGAGTTAAATTAAATTAGTTATGCCCTTTTTTAAAGTTGAAATTATGACAATAGGTCATTGTCATTTGACATACACCTACATCACTCTTGCTTTCAAAATAACTCCACTCTTTTAGATTGAAAACTAGAGGCTAAATCTTAAGAGGTTTACTTACTGGTCTAAGCATTCAACAAGGTTTAAGCTTTTAAACAAGTGGTTTGTAACTTTGCATGTTCCATTAACTAGTAATCTTAATGACTAGTTTTCAACACAGAGCTACTCTTGTTAGATAAAAGCCCAATTGTCAAGTTGAAACAAGAGCATTACCAACTCTGCACCTACAAGGCCATGAACCTAATGCAAACTTTTATTAGCTTTAGGTTAACTTCTCTGATGGCTCAAAATACTCATTCCTACTCTCTTAACAATTTAAATCCAAGTCTTGGTTGAGTATGCGATTTTACGAAAATTCATCTCAAATTGGTTTTCCTATTTGAAAATTTGCTGCTAGAAGGAAGTCAATTGACCAATTGAATTTAAACTCTAATTACTAGAATTAGTCATGTTATTAGCCACTAACAAGTCTGAAAATTCTCAGAGTAATAATTATGTAACCTACAATAGCAAGAGAATGACTAACTAAAGTGCTATTGACTGGTCACTTTACTAGCCTTTAGACAAAACTGAAATTTCTTCAGACTACTATTTGCCCAACCTACAACAGTAACCTCATCTGAACTAAAGTGCTAAATTTCCTTACAAGTTCCAATCTAACTTTTGCTAGTTCACCAGTGGCCTAACTGGCTTTTGAATAACAAGAAGACAATGGGTTACAATAGTTTCTTTGACAAACCAAATTTTTCTACAACTCCCTTCTATTCTCTGTTTGTTTTTCTGAAAAATTATAACCATATTGATTCTCAGATTCTAGTGCTACTCAATTGAGTGACTCAAATGGCCTTGGATACTTGGCAGTGAAAGCCAGTGGCCAAAATGACCTTCATCACTATAGTGAGCAGAAAAGGGTGGGTTTATCAAGTGGGTTTACTGTCAACTATCATCTTCCCAAATAAGTTTTCAAAATGCCAATTCAGATTTTTGTTTGTACACTTCCCTTCTCTGTTCAATATCAAACAACCGACAACACAATTCATTTGTCCCACTAACTTGCTACTCTCAATTTCAATCTCCAATTTTGTTAACGGTTTTGAGTGATTCAAAAGACATTCACAGAATTGGTTAGCGGCCAGTGACATGTATAACATTGAAGTCTTCTTGTCATGCACCGAGAGAGAATCTGAGAGATGTGCTTTCGTGGTTGGGGGTGTGGTTCATCGCCCGTGAGGAGGCTGCAGAGGCGACAACAACCATAGCAGAACCAACCGGCGAGCTCCACTGTAGAGGCACAAAGACCCTCTTTGAGGCATTTATACAAACACATAGAGGGCAAGGAGGAAGAAAGCAGAAGGGACTCGGGCATGTGGCCGGCAGCCTGCGGGCAAGACGGATGGCGGCGAGGGCTGGAAGCGATGGCGAGGAGGCCTGAGCCGACGGTGCTCGGATGTGGCGGCCGGCTGGGGCAGCGGGAGACAGGCAGCGCAGAATCTGCTCGGGCCGGGAAGGCAGTCGGCGAAGTCGATCGGAGCGACGCTGGCTGAAGCGGCAACGGAGACGGATCTGTGGCGCCGCAGCTCCGAAGCGCGGAGAAGCAGCGATGGAACACCGACAGCGTGCCAAGGGGCCAGCGATGGCAGCGCAGCGAGTGAGGACAGCGGGTCGTGGCGATAGGCGGCGGACGGCTGAGGCGGCGGGCGAAGGTGGCGGCAGCGGCGAGGAGGCGGATCCAACACGAGGAGGCGGATCGAGCGGCAGCGCCATGGCCGACCGAGGGAATGGCGGCCTTGGCGGGAAAAGGCGGACGCAGGTGGGATGTGGTGGTGGCCGCAGTGATAGGAGAGGAGATGGCGTGGTGCTCCATGGAGGAGGCGAATTTGGATCTGGGAGGAGAAGCGGCCGCGCCATGGAGGATGGAGAGGGTCGGTGGGGAGGCGGCATGGAGGAGCCACCAAGGGAGAGCACGGTTGGAGGGGGTGGAAGAAAAGCCAGGAGCAACTTTTGGTGGAGCAAGGAAGAAAAAGGGGAAAATGGCTTGGGGCAAAGAGCAGCCAAATAGGGGGCAAGGGGCACTCTTGGCTCATATGGCGATCGCACAAGGGAGCTTCATTGACATGAGCGATGGCGCCTTGTCGACATGATGCTTTAACTGGCGATCTTGAGGACAAAGCGGCGAGGCGACTACGACTTTAGGCGGACACAGGCGCGCATTGATTAGCAGCAGAGAGAGCCGTTGAGAAGGGCGCTTGGAGGGCGATGCTGCTGCGGCCCACGCCATGCTCAGCAGCACACTGCGACGCCTGGGGCGGGAGGTAAGGATGATCGGCCTGCGCAGTCCCCTTTGGGATGAGAGATGAAACAAACCAACTCGAGCCCAAAGGGTTAAATGGGTCGAGTCGAACCAACAGCGTGAGATGATTTTGACCGTTAGATCAAGATCGGGGTGGTCGTGGACCATTGGATCTTGCTTTCGGGTGGTCGTGGACCCTTGGATTTGAAGCGGGTGGTCGTGGACGATGAGATCTGAATCGAGGTGATCGTGGACGATGATCTGAATCGAGGTGATCGTGGACCATTGGATTTGAAGCAGACGGGTCCAAAAAGGAAAAAGGAGGTCACGGCCGTTAGATTTGCATCGGACGATTCACGACAAGAAAAGGGGAGGTCTGGAGGCGGTCAAGATCTCCAAAAAGAGGTCGTGGCCGATGGATTTACATCGATAGCGCTACAATGAGATAGGAGGTCGTGGGCGTGGCGTAGCGATCTTTGAAAAGGGGTATGAGGTCGTGGCGATGGATTTATCCGATGGTTCTGACCGGGACAAAGGTCATGCGGAGGAGAGGGAGGTCGTGGTCGTTGATTTCGATCAACGGCGCTGGCAGCTTCTTGTGAGAAAGGCTCGGGCCGGTGGGATCTGATTGGGTTTGGCCAACTAGAAAGTGGCTTTCAGCAATAGCAGTGCAAGCGAGTGCACCCGAGCAGTGAAACTAGTTTAGGGTTTGAATTTGAAAGTCGAGTTTGGAATAATTTTTTTGAGGTAGCAAACTAACCCCAAAAATTCTGAAATTTTGAATGGAGGTTGATGACTCTAGGATAAACCTTACATAAAATTTCGATGTTGATCGCGAACTTTTCTTAAAAAGTTTTAAAGAGGTCATGACTTGATCAACAGAGATTTTGGTTTTGATTTCCCATAATTCCTTTACAAAATTCTGAAATTGTTCAAAAACTTCCGGATGCAAGAAAAGTTTTAATTTCTACTCATTTTCTTACATTTGAAACCTGAGATCAGTTTGGGATGTTCACAGTGAATCCCCTATTCACTAATCGACACAAACCCCCAAGTGAATTATCCGTTCACCAAACAAACATTATATTCATCAAGTGAACTTCTCATCCACACTCCAACTCATTTTTAAAGAAACTCTATCTCCCGTGTGAAATCCCCGAGCACGTCCATAACCGCGGACACTGCCATTCAAGTGGTGAATTGATTTTGGGATAGGTCATATCCATATTTGTTAATGCATATGTGTTGCATATTGCATGTTTTCACTAACGTGGGTCAAGTTGTGAAGAACTTGTTCCCAGATTCATGTTTGCTTGTCTATTGTTGTGCGGTGGCTTGAAGGTCAACGACGGTCAATGGCGAAGGATCGGGACTAAGCTTGGAGAGCCGAGGTCGGGAGCGATCAGGGCGCCAGTGAGGTCAATGAATTCAAGCATGGCGCGAGAATGGACATGGATGACGAGCAGGCGGTTGGTCGGTTGGTTGGATCAGCGGCGAGTGTCGTTACAAGTGCTCGGTGGTGCGGTGGGATCGGACGAGAGAGACTTGATGACATGGAGCCGTTGATCAACCTACTGCGTGGCGAAGCGGCGATTGCTTCAACAGATTGGACTCGGTCTTTGAAAAAGATTGAGAAGGGGTATTTTGGTAATTTTACCAAATACCATCTTAGTGACCTTTGGCTAAACCACGGCGTGGGGCGGCACAAAGGAAGTGGTTTAAGTCAAGAGAATTGAAGGCGGCGCTTTAATTTCTTGGCGTGTGTGTTTAGTTGATGTTGGGCCTTAAGGAAGCCCATTAGGGTAAATCTTCTCTAAAGTTTTTAGGGTTAGAGGCTGCCCTATAAAAGAAACAGTTGATGGGACATTAGTGGCCGCAGTAGAATAGGAGGCCACTGAAAAAGAGGATCCGTGGCGGCGGCCTCGCTGCCCACAAAACCTGGAAAAATCTGGAGCATGGCGGCGCTTGTGTTGTGCCGGTAGAAAAAATTGAAGCCACTGGCGGCTTGTTCCTCGGAGAGATAGAGGTCCCAGGCAGCGGCGTGTATCCCTGAAAATCCCAGAGCTCTGTGGAGGCACTTGGAATCTTGTAGAAATTGCAGCTTGTGGTGGCTGCTTGTAGCGTCTGTTGCTTCTGAAAAAGGTGAAGCCGTGGCGGCGCCCTGTCCTTCCGAAAGAAAAAAATCGTGAGCTTGTTCTTCGCAGTAATCCGTCTTATTGCCCTGTGACCGGGTCTATTTGGTTTTGATTTACTGTCTTTTGCTGCTCAGTGGTTCAACAAAATCTTTGATGGCGTGCTCGGTTTCTAGTGGATTGTTGTAGCGGTAGTCTTGCCCGTTTTACTTTTGAGTGCAGAGAGGAAATCCAAGGGTCGGCTGCTTGCAGTAAAGATTTTGTGTTGCTTTGTTTATTGCTTGGGCTGCTGGTTCTTGTGATTACTGGGTGGCTCGGCACTGTGAGGATTGGTGCAGCACTTGTCATGTGTCTGTGAGTGGATTCTTGCTGTGCATGACCTTGACGGCGAGTGAATCTTTGTTTTTAATTGCTGTGCAATTTTGCTTGTCGGTTTGGCTCTTTGTGTTCTGATGTTGGACATCCTGCGTGTGGACTGCTGCAGCACGTTGATGTGTGTGTGCGTGCGGTGAAGAATCCTTGTAGTGATTAGTTTATTTGGCTGCCATCTTATGCGTGCGTGTCCCATCAATCTGTCTGGTGCGGTGGCCTGTTTGCCCTGAAAGAAACGAAGCCCCGAGTGGTGGCCGGTTTCAATTGAGCCCCCGAAAAATCCTGAGTTTCTTGGCTGCGGCCAGCAGTGCCACGCAAAAACCGGAGGTTCTATTGGCGGCGCTGCTGGAAAATAGGGGAGCGCTTGTAAAATCTGGAATGGATACCGGCGCCCGGAAAATTGGATCTGTGGCGGCCTTTTGCCTCTGGATGTAAGGGTTTCTCAACATGCTTGATATGATGCGCATGAAATTTGTGGTTTTAATTCGGCGATTTGATGTTTGACTTAGTTTATTGCTCTGTAGATTGAAAGTGACATGAATGCAATTTTAGTCTTAAGTCGATCTCCAAAAGTGATGAGATTTTTGGCTACCGGTGTGAATCGGTGAATAGACACATGTTACGGTGATCTTGGACTTGTTGTCATGACTCATAAGATGAGATCAGAGAGAATACAGAATCTAGATGCATTCTATTTCATCCACAAGTTTTTGTTCTAGCCATTAGTTTATTACTAGTTAGTACCTCTCTGGTGTTTACTTGTACTTTGCTGTGAGAGGATGCTTTGGATTTTGTGCATGCGCGTGTGAGATGTTTTTGGTCTTTTGCTTCGGGGTTTGATCAAATTCAACACAGGATCCGCTGTGCATGTATACAGATCTTCGTAGCTTTTATAGCTATTGGAGTGAAAGTAGTGTTGAGTTCGATCGAGGTGAAATTTAGAGAAAGCGTCTATTCACCCCCCTCTAGTCGCCTTTCCGGTCCTACAATGACACATGTGATGATGAACCCATCGTAACTAAGTAGAACTAAGCAACTGTACGATACCCATATTGATGATATAAATATGCCCAACTAAAATTATCCCCGCTAGGGTGACAAAGGATTCACGGCATTCAAATAATCAAAGGAAGCATAATGACAATAGGTAATAACTAAACCCAAAACAATTTGTATAAAAATAGCATGCAATTGTATAAAACAATATACTTTTGAAATCATAGGTTCAATATGATCAAAGGACTATGGCTTGCCTTGGAATAAATCCTGGGATTGATCTTGATCTTGGTATACTCCTTGCTCAAAGCTTCCCGAAGTATCAACGTCTAATCGCAAACAAGCAAATAAACAAAATAAATAAATAATAGAGATGAAAAAAACTCCAAAAATTAAATAAAAATCTCAGATAGATAGATCTTGAATTTAGATGAATTTAGGAATTTGAATGGACTCATTCGGAGTTCGGATGCAGAAGATATGGGCTTTGGAAGATTGAAATCACATGAAATAATGAAATTCATAATTTCGGGATTTACTTGAATTGTTTTTCTGAAGGAAAATACAATTATGACATCGGCTGATGTCATCAAAGAAAATTCAGCCGAAAAGAATAAAGGGAATTGAATTTAACAGATGGGTCCCACTTGTCATTGAGTAGGTGTATGGTGGACTGAGTTCTTGGATATTGGATTTGGTGGGGTTTTCGGTGTGCCACAAGGCTGCTGATTGGATGACAAACAAGCACAGAGGCTTAGGTGGCTGCTGAGATGGCACACAAGGTGGCTTCCACATCAACAAGGAGAGAAGCCCGGGGAGGAAGAAACACAGGTGCCATGGCCGGCGATGGGGTCTCCGGGTGACGACGAAAACGACGATGCATGGTCATTCGAAGAAAGCCAAGGTGAGCACCAGGACAAGGGCGACCCAGGGAACTCATGGAGATGCTCGGGACGATCGGAGACGAGCTAGGCAGGCGACAATCCGAGGATGACCGGAGTGCAAGAAGGTGACCGGCGGCAGCACCTCGATGGCAATGAAACAAAAAGGAAGTGGGGAATCAGATGAGGAAGGCAAGGGACACAAGATAATGCGCACAAAAGAGCTAGGGCTCTCACCAGCGTGTAGATCGACAACAGTGGTGCGGCCGGTTGTCGGGAAGATGAAGGTGAAGGCGATGTAGAGGTTCTTGGGCGATGAGCAGGGCGTCACGGTGTAGACCACATCGATGCAATCCCGCAGGCGAAGACGGCACGGGTGGAGAGGCACGGACGGCGGAGCAATTCGTCGGCGAAGGAGCTTCAGTGGCCTTCGGTTTTTTGGCGAAGGCGGCGCGACGAAGAAGAGATCGAGACTGAGCTTTTAGGGTTTGGAGAGAGGACAACGGCGCACACAAATTGACGTGATCGGTTCTTTAAATAGTGCCCAGACGGAAGGAGCACTAGGGTTGGAGCCGTGGCGCTATCGTCTTTGAGCAAGACTCCGAGTTAATTGACCACGGAAGGAGATGACCACGTGCGTAGCTGGCTTGAATCCCAGGGCGAAATAAAAAAAAAAAAAAAGAGTTCTTTGCTTTCGGTTAAATAAGCCGCGCAAAGGAAAGGAACTGCGGCTTGAAATTTGAGAAAACAGCCGTGATGTGGTACACAAAAGGAAAGAAGCGCGCTGCTCGAGTGGCCTCACGCGTGCACAGTGGAAACAGGCTAAGCGGCGCTTGGCCAGTGGTCTCAGCGCAAAAAAAAAGCGGCGGGAGAGGGCTTTAGGCAGCTCCACGCGAGAAAAGTCTTGAGCTAGACGTTGGCGCAAAGGAGGTGGGCCGAGGTGGAGAGGGGGTGGGTTGGGCTTAAAGGAATAGAAGCAGGCTGAACGAAAGATTCGGCCCGAGGATTTTTTGAGATTTTAGATAGTTTTTCTTTTTAATAAAATACCAGAAAATCCAAATAGCAAAAGAAAATAGCAAATGAACTTGAAAAAATTCTAGAAAATTCTAGAAAGTATATCCAAGCACATAAAATCCAAATAAAATTTTTGATAATAGTTGATGTTAACATTAATCAAGTTAAATTGTTTTTGAACTCTAAAAATTCTAATTAAGCTTTTAACTTTACCAAGAAAATCCAAATGGTTATTTTTCTTTTAAAAATTTAAAACAGACCAATTTTTTGGGATGTTACACCTCCTTGGAATATTGCTATCCTTTCTATTGTAGCCATTATATTATGGTATAGACAATGGATGATGACAATTTGGGAATTTTGAGTGTGAGTATCGCACAATTGCTTAGTCAAGCTATAGTCTTTGCTAAAATTTGCTAAAAGAATGACATGACGAACATAAAATTGGGAGTTTTGAAATGATGGCCTAGAGGGGTTTACCTCTGTTATTTTGTATAAAAATAAAAATAAAAAACTTAGTTTGCGATGCTGGTGAGTTATATCATATTATGAGAAGTGTGAGAGTTGTTTCTCGCAAGTAGATAGGAGGGAATACTCGCCCAGGTCAATTAAGGACCGAACGCCATCAAGTCCTATCTATGCCTAAGCGTACAACCACATGTGCCGGTATGGGACGGCATTAGCTTATTAATTCATTGAAAACTAGCCTTGTACGTTGGTAGGCCGTAGTAATGCAAGCATGACCGGTGTAGGCATGTTCAGAGGGGCTCCCTTCACCACGCTGTTTGGTACAAAGCTTACCGACACAATGGTGAATACCTCACTGAGACAGAGGTGTACCCGGGTGAAGTGAGGGTGTTCATTCACCAGGCTAGTGCAAGGTTAGGACTAGGTGATGTAAATGCTTCGACACGTGCTCTAAACTGCTTACCAAAGGTAGTGAGCGATGGTATCGACAAATACCAAACAAACTAGAGAATTCGTGTGCTATGGGTATGGTTGTACACCTCTACAGAGTGTAAATCTATTTAAATAGCCGTGCTCACGGTCATGAGCATGCTCAGTGCAGTCTTAATGGGTATAGTCTTGGTTTTCATAAAAAACAGTTTTGTTGGAAAATGTGGGAAATAGTTTGTTGGTTTCTTTTTGAGTTGAGTGCCATGTCTATGGCTGAAAATAAGATGTTGCTTGCGGCCGAGTAGGGTTGCAAGTTGTTATTTATTCAATTACTTACTTGTTGTCCTTTATCTATTTAACTGCTCTTTAAATTTTTGTTGCAAAATACTATGTATTGATATTGCAAATAAAATTTGCCTAATGCTGAAAACAACTTGTAGCATAGAGCCTCATCTCTTGTTAGCCTTGCATTTATACAAATTTTGCGATACACTACAAGTTTTGCTGAGTAAGTAATGTATTTAATCTTGCTTAAATTGTTGTTTAGAGTTAGAAGATGAGCATAAGCTGGACGATACCTTCTTTGCATTCGGTACCGGAGGGTTCGGTGATGGGTCTTTCTAGGACTTTTCTCTTGTCGGTTGCCTAAGGATTCGAATGGGCATACCGCTGGAATATTTTGATTTATTTACTATGTTTTCTACTGCGCTCTGTTGATACTTGAGTTTTATTTGGCCGATCGACCCTTGTGATGTAAACTCTAAAATCGTCTAGGTTATGTACCATGTTTGTTCTATTTTGTATGTATGGATGTGCTTATCAATGTTGTGGATATGTGTACTTGCCACTGATCATGGGACTAGTATAGTACACACACGAGGGCTTCAGGTATTCAAAGCCCAGGGTCTGATAGATATGACATGGATGCGGCGGCGAGATTTGGCAGCAATCGCCGACGACGAAGAGGAAAGCGGCAACGACAACGGCTTGCATGGTGGCGAGGTGGTTTCGACGGAGCTCCAGGGAAGGGAAGAGGGGCATGAGGTAGAACATGGAGTGGGGATGGTGATGGTGAGGAAGATGAAGGCGGGTGCTCACTGGTGGTGGCGGAATCGGTCGACCAAGGGGCAGCGGCTAGAGATGGATGAGAAGGAGTTGATCTCGGCGCACGGTGGACCAATCTTGGAATCAAGATAGGGAAATGGTAGATCGAAGTTTGGAACACGATGTGACATGAAAGGATTCACGAGGGACTCACCGACAAAGGCGAAGCGCGGTGTAGCGTTTGGTGAGCGAGCCTGATCGGAGGCGAGGGAAGAAGAAGGTGGTGTTGGCGATGTAGTGCACGGGGGCTCGAGCTGGTGAACGCGTCCGGAGGAGGACATCGAAGCGATCGCAATGACACAGTTGTGATGGCCTGAGGAGCTGTGATGGCGGGGCTCGAGTGACAAAGGGGCAGCATCGATTTTGGAGAAGAAGGTCGGGGCAACGACGGTGGCAATGTCTCGTACCACGGCGTCTAGGGCAAACAAAGGTGGTGGAGCAAGAGACGCGCAACACGAGTATGACCGAGGCTTTAAATAGTGTAACGTCCCGTTTCCCTTAAGTTCTTGCCAAGTTTTCAAAATAAAAGTAACCATTTGGCTTTATTGAGAATCCAAAGCTTAACCTGGTATTTTAAAAATTCGGAGAGTTCAACTGGAATTAATCAAACCTTAACTAAGCTTTTTGTTGGTGTTCCTTGCAGTTCGGCTCTCTGTTGTGTCTTTCTTTGCCCTTGAAGTGTCGGTCCTCAAAGCCTCTCTGTGCCCCTGGTTTGTCTCTTCTCTTTTAACTTCCTTTGTTGGCTTGAATCTCTTTGAGACCCAGACCTCTCCTTCTCTCTCTTATCTCCCCTCTGTTCGGACCTCTCCGTGCTTGGGTTTTCCTGATAGGACCAGCTCGAGTTTGTGTTTCTAAACCTCTTTGGTCTCTCAAGCCACGCTTGGCTTTGCTTCTTTGGACCTCCCGTTGATTTCTCCACGCTCTTTGGAACCCCTGTGTTCTCTTGGGCGCTCTAGAGTTTCTCTGGACCTCCAGTGCCCTTTTGGGACCTTCCTAGACCTCCTCTTGTTTATTTGAACATCCCTTGTGTTCAAATAGACCTCCTCGTGGCTATTTGGACCTCCTTTGTCCCTCTGAGACCTTTTGTTGTCCTCTGACGGACCTCCTCGGCGTCCTTTAAGACCTCTCCTTGTTGAGATCTGGCATTAGGACCTCCTCTCTGAGAGATCCTAGCCGCCTGAGACCTCCCTTGTTGAGATCTGGCCGTTAGGACCTCCTCTCTGGAGATCCTAGCCGCCTGAGACCTCCCTTGTTGAGATCTGGCCGTTAGGACCTCCTCTCTGAGATCCTAGCAGCCTGAGACCTCCCTTGTTGAATCTGGTGTTAGGACCTCCTCCTTGGAGATCTTAGCCGTCGGGTCCTCCCTTCGTTGGATCTAAAGGTTCCGACCTCCTTAGGTCCAAGACCTCCTTAGCACTTGGACCCATCTTTGACTCTCGTGGTCTGTATTGCTTGAGGCTTTGCCTTCGTTACCTTAGGACCGTCGATGTTGTTGGGATGGCCCGATCCTAAGAACACGTTAGCTTGGTCCAAGCGTCCCTTTTCCCTCCTAGCGCGTCCGATTTAAATTAGGCGGCTTAGTCTCGATAATCTGTTAAGCTCGGTCCGAGCGGCCCCTTTGTTTTGCGCCATTCGATCTTGATCAGACGGCTCCACTGCGAGAATAACGTTTGGATGGTCGAGCGTTGCTTTCCTTCTGGACGCTCGATTCCAATCGAGCGGCTACGCTTTCTTCGCATTTTCCTTTATTTCGGTGACCTCTTCTGGTTGTTTTATAAAGACCACCTCCTCGGTCCTTCTTTGGTCTTTTGTGAGGACCACCCTCCTAAATCGGAATATCCTGTTGGTGGGACCTCCCTGCACCCTTTGATCACGGACCGTTGAGGTCCTCCCTTTGAGATCTTGACGTCGAGATCTCCCTTTTGGAGATCTACTCGTCGGGACCTCCCTGCACCCTTTGATTTGGGCCGTTGAGGTCCTCCCCTGAATCTTGACCCTAAGACCCCCGGTTGAGCAGATCGGCGTCGGGACCTCCTCGTTGTGAGCTTTGAGGACCTCTTGTCCGGGACCTCCTCTTGGGTCCTTGGACCTCTGTCGAGACCTCCCCCTCGAGTGTCTTGGACCTCTTGCCCAGACCTCACAGTGGTCTTTGGCGGGATGATCCTTGCGATGGGGCCACCTCTTTGACCCGATGGTGCACCCTTTTGGTGACCCTTGCCAGCCTCTCTCCACCTTGTAATTATTGCTCTGCCTCGAGAACTGCATGCGCATTTAATAGGTGTCGGGTCACATTAAATGCAGTCACATCTGAGGTACTTTATTTTAATTCTTTTAGGGCAAGTCTGGCCTAACCACCCGATTGCCAACACGTCTCCAAACCTCTTTCTTGGTGCACTCCACCAACTCGGCTATATATAGCACAGGTGGGCAAACTCTTGTAACCTTTTGCTCATTTGCCCACCTTGCTCTGCCTTGTTCGCTCTGGCTTGTGCTGGGGAGCTTCACCAAGTGAGCATAAGTGTTGGCATCTTCCTTGGAAAAACCTCCTCATGAGTTTTTCTTTGGTCTTTTGTTAAAGACCACCCTCCTTCTTGTGGACCTCCTTGTTGTCTGAGCCACCGCTTATCTGGTTTTGGTTAAGTTTTGTTTACGTTCTTTTAGAGCTCTTTTGAAGTTCTTTGGCCAGTCTTGTTTTGCTTATTTGGTTTTCTTGCGACGTGTAGATCCACGAGTTTGAGGAGATCTTGGACCCGGCTCTCTCTCTTGAAGGCATCCTTTGCTCGACCAAGGCAAGCCCTGAA
Organism: Phyllostachys edulis; assembly: GCA_036346405.1. Taxonomy (NCBI): domain Eukaryota; kingdom Viridiplantae; phylum Streptophyta; class Magnoliopsida; order Poales; family Poaceae; genus Phyllostachys; species Phyllostachys edulis. The sequence continues at coordinate 58,083,643 of CM070547.1, read as the reverse complement.
CCTCCTTTGATCATTTTGAACCTAGTTTTGCTAATGTATTTCGGTTTTACTTTATCATGCATGGCTATGTTTATAAGAAAATAGTTTGGGCTGTAGTTACTTGCCTACTTGCTGTTATGCCTCCTTCACACCTTGTCCCTATCATGTTGTCATGTTCTCCTTGTGAACCTTAAGGTGGATATTTAGTTGGTGTTCTTTGTTATTTGCCAGCGTGGGGCGTAGGTCTTTATAGCTTTGCTTAAGCGTGGTTTGGGCGTATCATGCTTCATCTCTAATAATCTTGACTAATGACTTATGAAATGTGTGGTTGGTGCCCTTTGTCGGGCACTATGGCGGGATGCCTAAATTTGTGTTAGCTGTGGTGTGAGACCACTTGGTTTAAGTTGTGGTGCCAAGGCTGGGTGGTCTTTTGGCATGGGTTATTACAAATTGTTTTGCTAAGGCAAGAAGGTAGGGGTGAGTAGTGGGTCTTTGTGCACACTTGGTTGAGAAGTCTTGCCTTAGCACAATTAAGGACTTCACTTTGTGTGCATTGAGCTGGGCCAAAGCAGTGCAACCACAAGATCATTTTATGGGAATGGTGCAGGCTGAATAATTAGCAATGAGATGGCTTGGGGCTATTGTGGTTGGCGTGCGATTCGTTGGCGCAGAGGGGCACCCATAACCACTGTGGATTTCTAGACCACGGGGAGGGATTCTGAAACCTTAGCGGGCGGCCAGAGTCACTTCAAAGATTTGTAAAGGCCTTGCGCTCTCTAGGCCCGCTCACCTTAGGAAGTGAGCAAGGGTGGCCGGAACCCGTCCGCTAGAAGATCGTGGATTGTGGGTAAGTTGTACACCTCTGCAGAGTGTAAGATCTATTCGAATAGCCAAGTCCTTGGTCATGGACATGCTTTCGGTGAAAATGGTGCAAGGGTAGTGGTTTCAAAATTTGTGCCCTTGGACACTTCCGCGAGATACCTTGGCTTTGCCTCGAAGAGACCTTGGCGGCTCGAGGAGTCGGGGTTGCTCGGGTTGTGGTCCAGGGGCTGGTTCGAACCTCTGGAGTGGGTGCTCTAGAGTGGGTTTTTGGGTGAGGACCTGGCCTCTGGTGCGACCAGACCTTCCCCATTGTTGTTGTGGGTGTGAGTTGGTGCTCACTCCACATTTCCTTCATCAAAAGTATTATGTACTATTGTTTTACCTTGCGGCTTTTCAATCTATTATTGTTATTTTTGTCCAAATCTGGCTTTGCGCAAAACTAACCATACAGCTCTCAATTGGTAAGCCCCTGCATGATTATTATTGCATAATTGCTCTCTGTGACTTCTTGAGTACATTCAAAGTACTCATGGCTTAAGCCCTGTGTCAAAGCAGACTATGAAGATGATCAAGTCTTGAGCGGTCTGAGACCTCTTTGAGGAGGAGTTTTTCGACGACTAAGGCGCCTAGGGCGTCCTCCACCCGACGACTGTGGTGCTTGTTGGGATGGTTGTGCTTCGCTTTTGGTGTGGGAGCCTTAGAGCTCTGGTTCTTTGTTTTTGTAAGCCCTCGATGGCGGACCTCTTGTTAAACAAGCTTGACCATAAGGTCCTATTATATAAAGTTTAATTTATGCGCTTCATCTTTGTTTAACCTCGTGGTTGTGATATTAGCTTGTGTTCTTGTGTGAGCTAGCTCTGTTGTTGCAGGACTAGCTCGGATGCCGAGGCGGGACCTCCTGGATGTCCCACGGGACTTAACACAGGAGGTCTGCGGGACCTCTTGTGATGTACAGGAGGTGCTCTGGGGGTTGCGGCCAAGACCTCCGGGAGGACTTAAAGACCTCTGGGAGGTCGATGGCGAGCAAGACCTCTAGGAGGTCTGAAGACCTCTGGGAGGTCTGTGCAGACCTCCTCGGAAATGCACCATCTTGCGGCTACCACTCCTTTACATGGTGGCTCATGGCGTAAAAAATGGTCCTCTCGGACCTCCTTGATGCATCCTGAGGTGGGGCGTCACAAAGAGCCTCGGGGTGTGCGTGGTGCGGAAGCCAAGGGTAGCGGCGTCCGCATAGCAGCGGGTACGATGGCTCACAAGTGGGCTAGGTAGATTGAGCAGTTGGGCTGGGGCAAAGCCCACTGCTGTTTTGATAGTATAGGTCGGGAGAAGCGGGGAGAATGAGGTGGGCAGAGCAAATTCGGCCCACAAGAGAAAATTTAAATAGAAAATGATTTTCGAATTAAGATGGTTTAGGGAATTCAAATGAGATCAAATAAATACCAAATAAACTCGTAAAAATCCAAGAAAATATCTTGGAATACAAGGAACCTAACTAATTCTAGTTTTGATTTAATTGAAGTTTATATTAATCATATTAAATTGTTTTAATTTTATAAATTCGCAATTAAGCTTTATTAATTCAAGGAAAATTGATGAAAAATTTTGGGGACCTAAACTACGACGAAAAGATTTTTGAAAACTCAAAAATTAGAATGTTCTGAAAGTGTCTTAGAAAACTTGCATAGCTAGAATTGAATGAACTGAAAATAGGGACATGTAACCAAGAGAGTTTTCTCTATAATTAATAAAGTTGAAAGTACCGTCATGATGTTTTTTTTTAAAGTAGGACTCATAGAGATAGAATACATATTATTGCAGTGCATAGGTTTCCTTAATTATATAATTAATTGTGATGCAACAAAAATAAGGAACATAAAGTGGAAATTTGTCATGCATGGTGATGTTTTCATTGAAATAAAATTTATTAATTTTTATTGATATGGAGAAATGGACACTTTTATCAAGTACTCCATGTATTTATTTTTATAAGGCACATTTTGACTTGGCATGTTCTTCAGAATTGAACTTTGAAACTATAGTTTTGGGTATGATATGTTGTTGTAAGTACGAAATCAAGATCACGTGAAAGTTTCAAATACAAATCTAATGGTACCACTTTTGGAATGCATGCATGTACGCCTTATAAAAATCAACGGAAGTAAAACACTAGCAGGTCTTGTAGTCTTGCTACTACTGCATGCAATATATATATATATATATATATATATATATATATATATATATATATATATATATATATATATATATCACTTTCAGTATACATAAATACCACTTATAAGATACTTTATTTTTTTGCTATATACCTTTTTCATTTATAAAAAAGTACATACACAAATTTTACTATAAAAAGTGAACTTTGATGAAATTTTTCATGGAACTCACTTTGGGGTATCTTATAATCATTACTAGAGTATACTCAAATTGATAAAGAGTATCATCACAAAATTTAAGTAGTATATATGAGAGGTGGGAATCGTACTTCGAGAGTACCATACCATTTTTCTATATATATACATATGTATGTACATATATATGTATATATATGTGTATACCATTTTCATATACATATATACATACATACATACATATATAGGAAGCATTTTCCTACTCCGGGTGTAGTTACTCCTATTTAGTATCTCTAGCGTAAGGAGTATCTTAGCATAACGAGAGTATGTATGTGTAGTATCTGAGTATATAAGACTACCTAGGTGGTATTCACACCTTTTAGGGGTGGTATGTAAATTTTTAGACATACTCTTTTTATGTGCGAATATGAAGGTATTTACAAAATATGCTAAAAACTATATACTCTCTTGCAATTTTTAAATGCGGTTCATATTGGAGTATCTTATAATTAGTGTATGAGTATGCCCAAAGTGATAAAGGAGTATGTCAAGTTCTTTTGGGTGATATATCAAAAGTGTGAGTAATTACACCGGGAGTAGAAAGTATTTTCATATATATATATATATATATATATATATATATATATATATATATATATATATATATATATATATATATATATATATATATCTGTAGTTTCTGGTTGCAATTAACTCAGTTAAATGCATTTGCTAAAAAAGCAACTCTATTTACTGAAAAGGATCATGCACACTGCAGGAGCAAATTCCAAAGAAGTTTCACAAACACTTTGTTGTCCCCGGCCGGCGCATATATAAATCGTACTATATATATCTACTGGTGGAACTTCCTGTCTGATCATTATATTCGTTCTCTGGTCATGATCTTTATTTTAGCTTACATGCACACTCCTTTTATCATGCCATTCAAGGAAATGTGATCAAAATAGGATATAGATCAAGGAGAACCAATTAAAAGAAAAAGTATCGAAAGAACTTGGACTAACCTAAAGAGGCACAAATTAAAGGTATTTTGAGGGGAGGAACATAGTGAATCATATCGAAGCTGGGTAGCTTTAGTTACTCTCTTGTCGTGTCGTGTATATTTTATGTAACGTAGCCAGGAGACATGATCGGCTAAATCTGTCAAAAATATTCTCACATATCTGCAAAAGTGAAGCATTGCTTTCTTTTTTTTGAAGGATAAGTGAAGCATTACTTAGTGGTCGATCGTGTGTACTATGCTTTGCCTTTGCGTGCATGGCCACTATAAGTTTTGTCTTTAGCACAAACTAAAGCCCTCTTTTACCCGGATTTTTTTTACATGCTGTTTCGTATTTCTGGGATTATGTACTCTCACTTTTAATATACCACTTAAATACGCATATTATACTTCTTTATCATTTTCAGTATACTTAAATACCAATTATAAGATACTCCAATGCGACTTGGTTGAAAAAAATTCATTGGAGCCCTTTTTTTTTTGCTATATACCTTTTTCATATATAAAAAAGTATATACACAAATTTTCTATAAAAATGAAATTTAATGAAACTTTTCATGGAACTCACTTTGGGGTATCTTATAATCATTATTGAAGTATCGCAAATAGATAAAGACTCTAGAATATCGTCATACGATTTAAGTGGTATATGAGAGGTGGAAATCATTACTCTAGAGTACCATACTATTTTCATATATATATATATATATATGTGTACACACACACATATATATATATATATATATATATATATATATATATATAGAGAGAGAGAGAGAGACCTTATTCATGTGAATATGAGTCTGGGTCAATGGGGGTATAATATTAATGGGAAGAAACGAGATAAATGCACCTCCAAGTTGTAGAATGGCTTAAGTTTAGAGAAAAGTCGAGAATGCTAAAATGAAATATATTTTGGAACGAGAGGGAGCATGCATGGGACAGCGAATGTCATTTCAGTGCAAATAATAAAGGGATGGTGAGAGAGATCGAGTATTTGTTTCCTTTGTACAAAACGCGAGCACCTCAGCTCAGCACACGTAGATGTAGAGCCGCGGCACACCATACCCAATGTTGAATAGCTCCATAGGGTATGTACAATAGCATAGACAATTGTTGTCTATAGTATCTTTTTATGTTATCTATAAACAATACTAAAGACAGTTTTTATAATAGATTGTCTCTTTACATGTCTATAGATAGTTCTTCTATATACAATGTATCTTGTTTCTCGTATTACAGTCGACTATTGTATGAAAGACGGCTCAATTCTCTATGCACCACATCTCTTCTTCATATCATCCTGTGTCCTACGTGTCAAGATTTACAGACAGCTGACGTCACGTCATTGTATATGCTTTTAGTCCATACTTGGCGGGCTTTACTGGGCAACCATAATCGGGCGGGCGGGCTGGACCGTCTTTTGGGCCTTCGTTGCATTGAAAGCTTAATTCTCTGAATTATATATCTAGACAATATTGACAATGTCGTTGTAGTTTGGGCTAACATTCGATTTTTTTTATCGATCATGCATGCATCGCTGGGATGGGATTGGACTGTAAGGCAACCGGCTCCTCCCGCTTACTGACTTACCAACCATATCTGCTCTCCATATTAATCCAATGCTTCTCCTTCCTAAGCTCAAGCGATGCCTTCTTTCCCCGATCCTTCCTCCTCGGTGCACGCACGAAACAGCATGTGCAGTATCGATGGGAGTGGACTGTAAGTGTTTTGAGTGGAGTTTCTGGCTTAGATGCCACTGCTTGGCGCCGAAATCGCAATTATAGCCCCTCCCGTGCGAAAAAACAAAAATAGCACTATAGACGTGCCGGCAGGCGATATATCGCGCTCCCACCGAACAGACCCCCCCCCCCGGCGGTTCGCATGCGCCCCGCGCCCTGCACGTGTTGTCCTGTTGCACGACGTGTCCCCGTCGCCCTCGCGGGTCGGCCGGTCGAGTGCTTTCCCGCGGCTATATATATATGTATATATGTATGTATGTATATATATGTATATGTGTGTGTGTGTATATATATATATATATATGTATGTATATGTATATGTATGTATATGTATATATGTATATATGTGTGTGCATGTGTAATAAATCTTTTTTAGTAAACACACATAGAGGTTTTATTTGTGAGACTTATATCATTATGTTACCCTCATCGTCACCAAGCTACCGACGAAAACCATTAAATAATCAGACTTCAATCCAAAGTTATTACGAAAACAAGAAAATAAATGTTTGTATACTAACGGATTGTTTGTTAGTTGGTTGTCTACTTGTATGTACTAGTTGGCTAAGATAGCAATAAAGTCATGTGGAGGTTGCAGTAAATCTCTTTATAACAGAGCAGTAAAGTCATGTCACTACTACAAAACAGGCTATATTGGACGTCTCATCACAGAACCGTCTGTGTTGTAATTATCACAGACGGTTGTTAATAATAACCGTCTATGATATGTAGTGATGGCTATAACCGTTTGTGATCGTAATTATCACAAGCGGTCTTTAAGAACCGTCAGTGATAATTCACATACAATTCTTAACAAAACGTCTGTGGTAATTTTGTATCACTGAGCGGTTTCGGTTTGAACCGTCTGTGATATGTTCCTTCGCCTCCCGCGTGATGTGTCTCTTCGTCTCACAATCGCACCAATGTCGCTACGGCTCCCAATGCCTTTGTCTCCCGCTCCAGCTTTAGTACTTGTTTTATAAATAGACATCCCCTCCTGAAAGGGATTTTTCACGAACCTCCTTGATCCCCTTTCTCTACAAACTCCAAATTGATTCCTCTATCATGCCAGCCGTATTGGCCTACATTGTGCTTGTCTACTCGCACATTTCTGGTCACAACCTGGCCCAAGCTGCGGACAAGCCTTCCGTTTGCAATGTCATCCGTTGTAGGCCCTTCGATCTACTGGAGACTATAGCCGCCATCATCTGTCGACTGGAGCCCCTCCTCCGACGGACCAATGCGAGGTTCTCTGGCATTCGGTGAGTAAACCACATCGTGGAGATCATCCTCTCGAACTACTTGGTATGCACCGAGGATGCAGCCCGGAGAGTCGATGACGACATCCGGATTGCAGGAGAGCAGGTCGACCTCGCCTAGACGGAGGAGGGGCTCCCACCGAACAGACCCCCAGTTCGCATCGCCCGCGCCTGCATGTGTTGTCTGTTGCGTCGTGTCCCGTCGCCCTCATGGGTCGGCCGGTCGAGTGCTTTCCATGACTATATATATATGTATATATGTATGTATGTATATATATGTATATGTGTGTATATATATATATATAGATATATATATATATATATATATATATATGTATATGTATATGTATATATGTATATATGTGTGTATGCATGTGTAATAAATCTTTTTTTAGTAAACACACATAGAGGTTTTTATTTGTGAGACTTATATCATTATGTTACCCTCATCGTCACCAAGCTACCGACGAAAACCATTCGTAAATCGGAGCTTCCAATCCAAAGTTATTACGAAAACAAGAAAATAAATGTTTGTATACTAACGGATTGTTTGTTAGTTGGTTGTCTACTTGTATGTACTAGTTGGCTAAGATGGTGTAACGCCCCGTTTTCTTTTAAGTCCTTGCCAAGTTTTCAAAATAAAAGTAACCATTTGGCTTTATTGAGAATCCAAAGCTTAACACGAGATTTTTGAATCTGAGAGTTCAATTGGAATTAATCAAACCTTAACTAAGTCGTTGTTGGTGTTCCTTCTTTGGTTGTGGCTCTCTGTGGTGTCTTTGCCGCCCTCGGGTTGTGGTGCTCAAGCCTTTACATGTGCCCCTGGTTCGCCTCTTCTCTCTCTCTTAACTTCCTTGTTGGTTTGAATCTCTTTGAGATCGAGACCTCTCTCACATCTCCCTCTGTTGAAACCTCTCCCTTGCTTGGGGTTTTCTGTCAAGGACCCACTCGGGTTTGTGTTTCAAAACCTCTTGCCCCCCAAGCCACGCTTGGTTTTACTTCTCTCGACCTCCCTTGTTGAGATCTAGCCGCTCAGACCTCCCCTTGTTGAGATCTAGCCTCAGACCTCCCCTTGTTGAGATCTAGCCGCTCAGACCTCCCCTTGTTGAGATCTAGCCGCTCAGACCTCCCCTTGTTGAGATCTAGCCGCTCAGACCTCCCCTTGTTAGGATCTGGCCTTTAGGACCTCCTCTCTGGAGATCTTAGCCGTCCAGGTTCTCCTTTAGTGGGATCCAAAGGTTCCGACCTCCTTAGGTCCAAGACCTCCTCCTCGGCCCTTGCTGGTCTTTTGTAAAGACCACCCTCCTAACCTTGAATATTCACGGACCTTGGTCGGGGACCTCCTCTTAGCGCCCTTTGATCTCGGACCGTTGAGGTCCTCCCTTGAGATCTTGACCGTTAGATCTCCCTTTTGGAGATCTACTCGTCAGGACCTCCCTGCGCCCTTTGATCTGGACCGTTGAGGTCCTCCCCTTTGAGATCTTGACCGTTAGATCTCCCTTTTGGAGATCTACTCGTCAGGACCTCCCTGCGCCCTTTGATCTGGACCGTTGAGGTCCTCCCCTTTGAGATCTTGACCCTTAGACCTCCCTTGTGCAGGTCCAAGTGTCGAGGCATCCTCATTGTGAGCTTTGAGGACCTCTTGTCCAGACCTCTTCTTGAGTCCTTGGACCTCCTGTCCGAGACCTCCCCTTTGAGTGTCTTGGACCTCTTGCCCAGACCTCGCGGTGGTCTTTGGCGAAATGACCCTTTTGCGGTGGGGCCACCTCTTTGACCATGGTGCACCCTTTTGGTAGCCCCACTTGCCAGCCCTCTTCACCTTGTAATTATTGCTCTTGCCTCGAACTCAGTGCGCATTTAATAGGTGTCGGGTCACATTAAATGCAATCACATCTGAGCTACTTTATTCAATTCTTTTGGGCAAGCCTGCCCTAGTTATCCCGATTGCCTACGTCATTGAACCTTTTTCTTGGTGCACTCCACCAACTCCGCTATATATAGCACAGGAGGCGAGCCTTTGTAATCTTTTGCTCATTTCTTCCTTCCTGCCTCCTCTGCTCGGTTCTTCCTTGCGCAAGACCCTCCCAGGGAGCTCTTTGGGCGGTGTTAAGCCTCTTGGTTTCCTTTTGGCTGAGTTGGTTTGAGTTCCTTTTGGTTCTTTTGTTGTTCTCTGGCTTAGTGTGGTTTTGCTTATTTGGTTCTCTTGCGAACGTGTAGATCACGAGTTCGAGGAGATCTTGGACCCGGCTCTTGCTGCAGAAGGCTCTCCACTGCTTGACCAAGGCAAGCCACAGACCTCCTTTTGATCATCTTGAACCAAGTTTTGCAAATGTATTTCGGTTTAAATTATCATGCATGGCTATGTTTATAAGAAAATGGTTTGGGCTATAGTTACTTGCCTACTTGCTGTTATGCCTCCTTTATACCTTGTCTCCATCATGTTGTCATGTTCACCTTGTGAGCCTTAGGGTGGATAATTTAGTTGGTGTTCTTTGTTATTTGCCAACATGGGGGTCGTAGGTCTTATATAGCCTCGCTTAGAAAACGTGGTTTGAGCGTATCATGCTTCATCTCTAATAATCTTGACTAATAAGTTATGAAATGTGTGGTTGGTGCCATTGTTGAGCAGCTATGGCGGGATGCCTAAGTCGTGTCGATCGTGGTGTGAGACCACTTGGTTAAAATTTGTGTGCCAGGTGGGTGGTCTTTTGGCATGGGCTAATACAATTGTTTTGCTAAGGCAAGAAGGCAGGAGTGAGTAGTGGGTCTTTGTGCACCTTGGTTTGTGGAAGTCTTGCCTTAGCACAATTAAGGACTTCACTTTGTGTTCTGTTTCGAGCGGGCCAATTAGTGCAACCACAAGATCATTTTATGGGAATAGTGCAGGCTGAATAATTAGCAATGAGATGGCTTGGGGCTGTTTTGGTTGAGCGTGTGATTAGTTGGCGCAAGAAGGGCACCCATAACCCCGTGGATTTCTAGACCCTTTGGAGGATTGCGAAACCTTAGCGGGCAGCCCTAGTCGGTTCAAAGCTTTGTAAAGGCCTTGCGCGCTCTCTAGGCTGCTCACCTTAGGAAGTGAGCAAGGGTGACCGAACCCATCCCGCTAGAGATCGTGGATTGTGGGTAAAGTTGTACACCTCTGCGAGTAAAAGATCTATTCAATAGCCAAGTCCTTGGTCATGGACATGCTCGGTGAAATGGTGCAAGGGTAGATGTTTCAAAAGCTTGTGCCATGGACACTTCCATGAGATGCTTTGGCTTTGCCTCGAAGAGACCTTGGCGGCTCGGAGGGGTCAAGGTTGGCTCGGGTAGTGGTCGGGGTTGGTTCTGACCTCTGGAATGGGTGTTCGAGTGGGTTTTGGGTGAGGACACAGCCCTTTGGTGTGATCAGACCTCCCCAATTTTTGGTTGTGGCCGTGAGTTGGTGCTCACACCACCTTTTATTAAAACATCAAAAGTATTATGTATTATGGTTTTACCTTCTGCCTTTCAATCTATTATTGCTATTATTGTCAAACTTGGCTTTGCAAACTAACCATCTGACTCTCCATTGGTAAGTCCTTGCATGAATATTATTGCATCTTTGCTCTCTGTGACTTCTTGAGTACATTCCAAGTACTCATGGCTTAAGCCCTGTGTCAAAGCAGATTATGAGGATGACCAAGTGCGAGGCGGCAGACCTCTTCGAGGAGGAGTTCTTGACGACTAAGATGCCTAGGGCGTCCTCCACCCGACGACTGTGGTGCTTGTTGGATGGCTTCTGCGTGTTTTGGTGTTTGAGCCCTAGAGCTCCTTATGCCAGCTTGTAAGTCCTCGTTGGTTTTGTAAGCCCTCGGTGGCGAGACCTCTTGTTAACAAGCTTGACCATAAGGTCCTATTATATAAAGTTTAATTTATGCCTTCATCTTTGTTTGACCTCGTGGTTGTGGTATTGGCTTGTGTTCTTGTGCGAGCTAGCTCGATTGTCTGGGACTAGCTCGGATGCAGGCGGCAGACCACCAGGAGGTCCTGAGGACTTCTTTGCTCGAGGTCTGCCGGACCTCTCTTGGTGATGTGCCTGGAGGTGCTACTGAGCAGGTGGCGGCCACGACCTCCAGGAGGTCCTCAAGACCTCCTGGGAGGTTAGTGGCGGACCAAGACCTCCAGGAGGTCCGCAAGACCTCTGGGAGGTCTGTGAGACCTCCTCGGTAAAGCTCCATGCGGTGCTACCACATCCTTCCGTGGTGACTTTGCAGCGCAAAAAAAAATGGTCCTCCCGGACCTCTTGCGGTACATCACGGGGTGGGTCGTCACAGTTGGTATCAGAGCCTAGGTGGTGTGGGGCGTGGCCATAAGCGCGTAAAGGTCGATTTAGTTTTTATCCAAAAGTTATTTTCTAAAGCAAGTCAACTTAAAATTTGTTTAGTAGTTCTTTCCTTGTCTTTGGTTCTATCTTGCCCTTATCTTGCTTAAAATCTTTTCTTGTCTGTTCTACTCTCATCTTAACTCCTCCTTAGTTCCTTATCTTATCTCTCTTTGGAACCTTGATTTTGAATCTAACTTGACTTCCTTGCCTTTATAACTTCAATAGGGCCGATCAGAGAAAGGTTAGGATTAGTGGTCCTATTCTAAGTCTCGCTTAGCTTGGGTCTTGAAGACCTCTGTTTTGAAGCTCCGGTTGCCTCTTTTGGCCTCCTGGCCTTTTTGGTTCTCTCTTGGGTTAACCAAGTCACCCCTAATAGATGCCCTATCTTTATTTCTCTGTATCCTCTTACCCTTTATGCTTTCCTTCTTACCTATTAAACCTTTAGAGTTTTGTCCAGATAGTGCAGACTCGGCGATCCACAAGTCGGGTGAGCCCCAGGCAGTTGCCTCCACCCCCACCTCCTCCATGGGCGACAGACCCGGGTTTTAGGCGGTTTATGGCGGCCAAGCTCGAGATGATGAGCTCTATGATGCGTAATATGAACAGATTATGGCTCAACAAAGCCGACCACCAATGCTTTACTTGCCATGATGAGTCGAATAGTCGATCTGCGGCGGCGCCACCACCTCCACCCCCAAATCACCCTCAATCAAAGCCGTCGAGTTCATGAAGACACGCCCGGCTACATTTTCGAGCTCTCCAGAGCCTTTAGATCTGAGATGATTGGCTGAGATCAACAGAGAAGAAGTTGGATATTGCTCATTGTGAAGACAGGAGAAGGTTTTGTTTGCCTCACATCAAGCTGGAAGGACTGCGGTGAGTGGTGGGACACATTTTGTGCCTCACATCTTGACCCCGGAGGATCACTTGGGCGAGTTCTCTGCGACTTTTCGCCACTCCCATGTCCCCGATGGGAAGGTAGAGATGAAAAAGGAAGAGTTTAGAGAGCTCAAGCAAGCCAAACATGTCGATAAGTGAGTATCTCACTAAGTTCACTCAATTGTCGCGTTATGCTCGCGAAGATGTGGCTATGGATGATGCGCGGCGAAGCGCTTTAAGCGAGGCCTCCATCCCACAAAAGTTCAAGTTGTGGGCAGCGATTATCACGATTTCCAACATATGGTGAACAAGGCAATGCTCATTGAGGAATCGAAGAGAACTCTCTGAGTCCTACAAGAGAAAGGTGCCACCCTCGGTGCTCGGCAAAGACCTCCCAGTAGCCACAAAGCTTTTGTGCGATTACCAACCCAAGCGCCAAGGACCTCTGGACCTTCGGGACCTCTGCCAAGACCTCCTTGTTGTCCTTGCTCAACAAGCATCACTGGCGACACCAAGACAACCCTAACGACCTCCACGGCAGGTGGGATCACACGCTTCAAGTGTCACCAAGTGGGGCATTTTGCTAATCAATGCCCACTAAAGATGAAACCAACCACCAAGACCTCTACTTCAGGACCTCCCTCGGCCAAGACCCTCAGTCATGAGGACCTCCTCAAGCGTAACCTCCCAAACTTTTGGAAGGGCCGTGTGAACCATGTGGCGATGGAAGAAGCACTGAGACCTCCTCGGGCGTGGTACTAGGTATGTTCCTAGTAAATTGATGCCAGTTGCGGTTTTATTTGACTCTGGAGCTTCCCATTCGTTTATTTCTCGAGTTTTCTTTGCAAAGCACCGCCGAAGTTGTTGCTCTTAAGTCTACCTTGTTGGTTCAATCCCGGCTCGAACTAAGCACGAACCGGGTTGTCCACAAGTGAAAATGGTCATAGAAGGAGTAGAATTTCTAGCCAACCTTATCCTTTTGGACACGGGTCCCTAGATGTGATTTTGGGCATGGGTGGCTAGCTAACCACCATGCCATGTTGGATTGTAGTGGCAAAAGTATCTCTTTGACCAGCCCTAGTGGTGCCACTGTGAAGTTTTCGGCCACCTCAGAGAAACTCCAAGGAGCCCTATCTTGTAGTGCTCAAGTTCAAGTTTTGGAGGATGTCCCTGTTGTTAAAGAATTTGTGGATGTGTTCCCTGATGAGCTCCCAGGAATGCCCCCAGACAGAGACCTTGAGTTTGTCATAAACCTTGTCCCAGGGACCTCCCCCATCTCCAAAAGGCCCTACAGATTGCATGTTGATGATCATGTGGAGTTGAAAAAGCAGTTGGAAGACTTGCGAGCAAGGTTTTATTAGACCTAGCTCCTCACCTTGGGGAGCCCGGTGATTTTGTGCCTAAAAAGGATGGCACTCAAAGGATGTGTGTGGACTACAGAGCTCTCAATGATGTCACCATCAAGAACAAGTATCCTTTGCCAAGAATTGATGATTTATTTGATCAATTGAAGGGGGCTGCTGTGTTTTCCAAGATAGATTTGAGAACAGGATATCACCAACTTAAGATTCGCAAGGAAGACATCCCTAAGACAGCTTTTTCAACTAGGTATGGGTTATTTGAATTCACTATTATGTCTTTTGGGCTGACCAATGCCCCTGCCTATTTCATGAATTTGATGAACCGAGTGTTCATGGAGTACCTAGACAAGTTTGTCATTGTCTTTATTGACGACATTCTAGTGTACTCCAAGAGTGAAGAGGAGCATACAAGCCATCTCTTTTCGGTTTTGGAAAAGCTGAGAGCTCATCAGCTCTTTGCCAAATTTAGTAAGTGTGAGTTTTGGCTAAAAGAAGTGGTCTTTTTGGGGCATGTTTTGTCAAAAGAAGGAGTGTCTGTCAACCCTAGTAAGGTTCAAGATGTGCTCAATTGGGAACCCCCTAGGACCGTGCCTCAAGTTCGAAGTTTTCTTGGCATGGCGGTTATTCTGAAGGTTTATTGAAGGCTTCTCCCGGATTGCAAAACCTCTCACTCATTTGTTAAAGAAAGAAAAGAAGTTCCTTTGGACCTCAGTTGTGAACAGAGCTTCCAAGAGCTCAAGAGAAAGTTGACCTCTGCCCCAGTTTTGGTTCTTCCAGATGTCAGGAAAGATTTCGAAGTTTATTGTGATGCATCAAAGCAAGGACTTGGCTGTGTTCTAATGCAGGACAGAAAAGTGGTAGCTTACGCTTCAAGACAGTTGAAGCCTCATGAAGCAAACTACCCTACTCATGACCTAGAGTTGGTGTTGTGGTTCATGCCTTAAAATTTGGCGCCATTACCTCATTGGTAATAGGTGTGAAATTTACACCGACCTAAAAGCCTAAAGTACATCTTTACACAAGCGATTTGAATTTGAGGCGAGAGAAGGTGGCTTGAGCTTATTAAGGACTACAATGTGGGAATTCACTACCACCTGAGCAAGGCCAATGTGGTGGCGGATGCTTTGAGCGAAAAAGTTTATGTCAATACTTTGATGGTTAAGGAGAGCCAACCTGCCTTGTATGAAGAATTCTTGAAGCTTAGACTTGAGTTAGTGGAAGAAGGGTTTTTGGCAACTCTTGAAGTGCAACCTACCTTGCAAAAACAGATCAAGGCAACCCAAGATGGAGATGCTAGCATCCAAGAGATCAAGACCAACATAAGAAGGGAAGGCGCAAGGTTTTCTATGGATGACCTAGGTGCGGTGCGGTTTGATAAGAGGCTGTGTGCCCAATAACACGGAGCTCAAGGGTATAATACTTAAAAAGCCCATGAAGCTTTGTATTCTATACATCCAGAGTTACAAAATGTACCAAGATGTCAAGGAATTGTCTTGGTGGCGAAAATGAAGAAGGAGATAGCAGATTTTGTGGCCAAATGTGACACTTGCCAAAAGGTTAAGCGATTGCACCAAAGACACGGAGGACTTTTAGTGCCCTTACCCATACCCGAGTGGAAGTGGGAAGAGATCGGCATGGATTTTATTCTTGGTTTACCTCGTACCCAAGCTGGTTTTGATTCTATTTGGGTCATAGTGGATAGATTAACAAAAATGGCTCACTTTATTCTGTGAAGACTACTTATTCGGAGACAAGCTAGCAAAATCTACATGGCAAAAGTGGTGTGCCTTCATGGTGTTCCAAAGAAGATAGTCTCGACGAGAGGATCTCAATTCACCTCCAAGTTTTGGCAAAGCTACATGATGCCTTGGGCACCGACTCAACTTTAGTCTGACATACCACCCTCAAGCAGATGGCCAAGCGAGAGAGTTAACCAAGTCCTTGAGGACATGCTGAGAGCTTGCGCTCTAGAAAGACAATCTAGTTGGGACAAGATGTTACCATATGCGGAATTTTCCTATAATAACAGCTACCAAGCGAGTCTCCAAATGTCCCCTTTTGAAGCTATTTATGGGAGAAAGTGTAGGACTCCTTGTCTTTGACGAGAATCGGGTGAAGGCCAAGTTCTTGGCAGGACTTTGAAAAAGCCGAGGATCAAGTGAGATCAATTAGGGAGAAGTTAAAGGCGGCCCAAACTAGGCAAAAGAGCTACGCAGATGTTAGGCGTCGAGACCTAGCTTTTGTCCCAGGAGACCAGGTCTACCTCAAAGTTTCACCTCTCAAAGGTATCTGCGGTTCGAGTTAGTGGGAAGCTTGCTCCAAGATTTATTGGACCCTTTCGATCCTTGCAGAAGAGGTGAAGTAACCTACCGTTGGACCTCCCTCCTCGGCTTCTTTGGAGTTCACAATGTGTTCCATGTGTCACAGATTGAAGAAATGCTTGCGAATGCGAGGACCAAATGCCTTTAGAAGTGTGGACCTCCAAGAAGACCTCACTTACAGAGAGCACCCCATCAAGATTTTGGGCGTGTCGAGAGAGTTACCAGGAGCAAGACCACCAAGGCATGCAAGGTGCAATGGAGCAACCACTCAAGCCGAGGCAACATGGGAGCGAGAAGAGGACCTCGGAAGGAGTTCCCCACCTATTCCCTAGCTCGGCTGAATCTCGGGTCGAGATTCCCTTAAGGGTGAAGGTTTGTAGCGTCCAGTTTTCTTTTAAGTCCTTGCCAAGTTTTCAAAATAAAAGTAACCATTTGGCTTTATTGAGAATCCAAAGCTTAACACGAGATTTTGAATCTGAGAGTTCAATTGGAATTAATCAAGCCTTAACTAAGTCGTTGTTGGTGTTCCTTCTTTGGTTGTGGCTCTCTGTGGTGTCTTTGCTTGCCCTTGGGTTGTGGTGCTCAAAGCCTTCTGTGTGCCCTGGTTCGCCTCTTCTCTCTCTCTCTTAACTTCCCTTGTTGGTTTGAATCTCTTTGAGATCTAGACCTCTCTCACATCTCCCCTCTGTTCGAAACCTCTCCCTTGCTTGGGGTTTTCCTGTCAAGGACCCAGCTCGAGTTTGTGTTTCAAAAACCTCTTTGCCCCCCCCCAAGCCACGCTTGGTTTTGCTTCTCTCAGACCTCCCCTTGTTGAGATCTAGCCGCTCAGACCTCCCCTTGTTGAGATCTAGCCGCTCCCGTTGAGACCTCCCCTTGTTGAGATCTAGCCTTTCAGACCTCCCCTTGTTAGGATCGGCCTTTAGGACCTCCTCTCTGGAGATCTTAGCCGTCGAGTGTTCTCCTTTAGTGGGATCCAAAGGTTCCAGACCTCCTTAGGTCCAAGACCTCCTCCTCGGCCCTTGCTGGTCTTTTGTAAAGACCACCCTCCTAACCTTGAATATTCCTGTTGGTCAGGACCTCCCTGCGCCCTTTGATCTGGACCGTTGAGGTCCTCCCCTTGAAATCTTGACCCTTAGACCTCCCTTGTGCAGGTCCGAGTGTCAGGGCCTCCTCGTTAGAGCTTTGAGGACCTCTTGTCCAGGACCTCTTCTTGAGTCCTTGGACCTCCTGTCAGAGACCTCCCCCTTGAGTGTCTTGGACCTCTTGCCCCCAGAGACCTCCACGGTGGTCTTTGGCGGGAATGACCCTTTGCGGTGGGGCCACCTCTTTGACGAGTGGTGCACCCTTTTGGTAGCCCCACTTGCGGCCCTCTTCACCATGTAATTATTGCTCTTGCCTCAGAACTCATGCGCATTTAATAGGTGTCGGGTCACATTAAATGCAGTCACATCTGAGCTACTTTATTTCAATTCTTTTGGGCAAGCCACCGCCTAGTTATCCGTTGCCTACCGTCATTGAACCTTTTTCTTGGTGCACTCCACCAACTCCGGCTATATATAGCACAGGAGGCGAGCCTTTGTAATCTTTTGCTCATTTCTTCCTTCCTGCCTCCTCTGCTCGGTTCTTCCTTGCATAAGACCCTCCCAGGGAGCTCTTTGAGGCGGTGTTAAGCCTCTTGGTTTCCTTTTGGCTGAGTTGGTTTGAGTTCCTTTTTGGTTCTTTTGTTGTTCTCGGCTTAGTGTGGTTTTGCTTATTTGGTTCTCTTGCAAGCGTGTAGATCACGAGTTCGAGGAGATCTTGGACCCGACTCTTCTTCTGAAGGCTCTCCTTTGCTTGACCAAGGCAAGCCACAGACCTCCTTTTGATCATCTTGAACCAAGTTTTGCAAATGTATTTGGTTTAAATTATCATGCATGGCTATGTTTATAAGAAAATAGTTTGGGCTATAGTTACTTGCCTACTTGTTTGTTATGCCTCCTTTATACCTTGTCTCCATCATGTTGTCATGTTCACCTTGTGAGCCTTAGGGTGGATAATTTAGTTGGTGTTCTCTCGTTATTTGCCAACATGGGGGCCGTGGGTCTTATATAGCCTCGCTTAGAAAACGTGGTTTGGCGTATCATGCTTCATCTCTAATAATCTTGACTAATAAGTTATGAAATGTGTGGTTGGTGCCATTGTTGAGCAGCTATGGCGGGATGCCTAAGTCTGTGTCGATCGTGGTGTGAGACCACTTGGTTAAAATTTGTGTGCCAGGTGGGTGGTCTTTTGGCATGGGCTAATACAATTGTTTTGCTAAGGCAAGAAGGCGGGGAGTGAGTAGTGGGTCTTGTGCACCTTTGGTTTGTGGAAGTCTTGCCTTAGCACAATTAAGGACTTCACTTTGTGTCTGTCGGCTGGGCCAATTAGTGCAACCACAAGATCATTTTATGGGAATGGTGCAGGCTGAATAATTAGCAATGAGATGGCTTGGGGTTGTTTTGGTTGGCGTGTGATTAGTTGGCGCAAGAGGGGCACCCATAACCTGTGGATTTCTAGACCCTTTGGAGGGATTATGAAACCTTAGCGGGCAGCCCTAGTCAGTTCAAAGCTTTGTAAAGGCCTTGCAGCGCTCTCTAGGCTGCTCACCTTAGGAAGTGAGCAAGGGTGGCCGGAACCCATCCCGCTAGAGATGGTGGATTGTGGGTAAAGTTGTACACCTCTGCAGAGTAAAAGATCTATTCGAATAGCCAAGTCCTTGGTCATGGACTGTAACATCCCAAATGTGTAATTAGGGTTATTCAAGTATAATTATATGTGTAGAAATTAAAACTTTTTCTCACAACTTGAAAACCCCTAAAATCTCATGTAATTCTTGTCCAAGAGTTGTGTAATCCAAAAACACAAAGCTCTTGTTGACCAAAAGTCAAATTCCTTTTCCCATTATCTTAAATCTTGTGCCCAACAATTGGAAAGTATTTTCTTTGGTCCTAAAACTGAGGTGGGACCCCTCTGAAAAATATCACGAGTTGTAAAACTTGTTGATAATTTTTGGAGGCAAAATGAATCATTGAACAACCTTAATGAATTTCCTGAGAAAAATGCATTGCATAATAACCTCTGGAAATTTTATGTAAGGTTAATCTTCTTATCAACAAGCTCCTGTAAAAATTTCATGAATTTTGGAGTTGCAATGCTATCCCAAATAATTCTGCTAAGTTTTAGCGATTAAAAACTAAATTTGAAAGCCTACTTTGTTCCTTGGGCTAGCCACTTTGCAAAAGTGGGTCCAAACCCAACCCCATCGACCTCCTTCCCCACCTTGATGAGGTCGTAGCCGTTGGATCAATCCAAAGGCCACGACCTCCCCTCAACCAACGCACCCAGGACCTCCCCTCGGCGTCCTCACGGACCGCGTGGACCTCCTCCCGAGTCAACATGGGCGCCAGACCTCCTCATGGTCCAACACCGCAAAGGCTCCCACCTCATTTAGTGCGTAACCGTTGGATCAAAGATCCACGGTCATGACCTCCACAATGTTAAATCCCAAAGACCTCCTCACCTTGTCCAGTCATAGCCCTTGGATTAAGATCCAGCAAGCCTGACCTCCCCTTGTTATCAAACCTCAAAAACCACCTTCCACAGGCGAGGTCATAGGCATTGGATTTACATCCAGCCTCTCGACCTCCTCCTCTTAATCTAACTATCGACCTCCTTTGCACTCACTTGAGGTCGCTTGGGTAGTTGGATTTACATCCAAAGGCCACGACCTCCTCTGAAAAACATCCACAGCCATGACCTCCCTTGTGTGTTGTGCGAGACTCGGGACCTCCCTGTTTTGATCACCACCGTTGGATCAAAATCCAAGGTCTTGACCTCCCTCGCTTCACGCAAAGCCTCGAACCTCCCTTTGGTTTGTATGCCACAGGATTTTAATCCAAAGGCCATGACCTCCCCTCATGTTTTAAGTTCATGTGCGGTTAAGACCTCACGGGAGGTCCGCACGTTTGGATGGAGATCCAACGCTTTGGACCTCTGTCCTATTTCCCCACGTCTTACACATTAAAAATCGGAGGCCCGACCTCCCATCCTTGATCGTGTGGTGGGACCTCCTCCCGACCACTTACAACCTCTTGGTTCAAAAATGGGATCCGATGGTTAGGACCTCTCCCGGGTCTTATCCAGCGGTCATAAGGACCTCCTGTTCTTCTCCTACCTTGGTCACGCATGCGTGCTCGGCCAGTGGAGTTCTGCTTGCGCCCAGCCCTTGTCCTTTTCACTTGACTCTCTGGCGACCGCATTTAATCTGGTCGGCCTTCCGCCTCTCTGGTCGGCCGAGACTGTCACCCGTCAACTTTACATCTTGTCCAATGTCTGGAGCCGTGCCATGGGCCAAGCTCACCATGAGCTTAGCCGATGGTCCATGACCTCTGTGCCCAAGCATAAAGCCCCATTGGGTTCCTCCGTAGCTTCTTTGGCACTCTTTCAAGTTCTAGCTTGCACTGGTGCCTTCTAAGCTTTGCTCTTCCACTGACCTCCATTCTTGGCCGCCATTGCTGGAGCTTGGAGCTCCTCGGTGGACAAGGGTCCCTGGAGTTTTCCTCCTTTTTCTCTGAGCTCCATTTGTACCATCCCCTCTGGGACCAAGACCTAACTCGCTTTGGTTTGGGCATTTACAGAGGTGGACAAAGAGGAGCTTGGAGCAGGAGCTTTGGCCGTGGAGCAACCCCATCTTCTCCAACTCGGGCCATCACCATCCTCAACCTCCCGGCATCTTAAGGACCTCCGGTACTCCCCTGTTAGTCCTTTAGTTCTTTGCACCGCTGAAATGAATGTCGCGGAGCTTTTGTTTGGGCATACGCAGAATGTCGCGCAGAGCTTCATTTTGCTTTTCGGTTTTAGCGTCTTTGGTCAATTTTGCCCTCTCGGCTCATGGGCGTTCAACCATGCCGTCGCCGTTGAGAGGAGGTCCACTTGAGTGCGCAGCGTTATTGTGCACTCGGTGGTACCATTGAACCTCACCGGCGGGCTCTACATCATGGCGAGACCACTTCTTCACCTTCGGGATCTTTGTCGGACGTCCGGCGTGTCATTGTCGTTTTAGGACAAAGATTCACCATTTTAATCGCTAATCATTTGCTCCCATCATTGTAATCAATGGGCGTCTTAGCGCCTTAAATCCACCCTTTAATGCGTGCATTTAAGACCTCCGTAGCGGACCTCCTCGTGGTCCCAGCGCGTTAACTGCTGTCCAGCGGCGTGCGGCTGGAGTGCAGGGCGTCGAGACCTCCCCGAGAGATCTGGAGCGTCCAAGACCTCCACTGCGCTGTCGTGGCCGTCCGGACCTCCCTGCAGTGCAGCGGGCGTTGAGACCTCGGCTGGGACCTCCTCGAGGACATCCCAACCGTTGAGGACCTCCCCCTTTAGATCTGGTCCGTTCGGACCTCCTTTCCATGTTGTGGTCCGTTGGATTTCCCATCTCGGCCCCGACCTCCCCTCACCTCAAGCATGTGCGTTGCTAGGAGGTCGGGACCTCTGGACCTCCCGGCGGCGTGTGCGTTGTTCACTGGGAGGTCGAGCCGTTAGATCTATGATCTGTGGCTCACATCCTCCCATGCCCTTGTGAGTGTTAGAAATTCGGTGAAGTCTTAGTGATAGGTGAAATAAGGTATAGACTTTAGAATTTCATATCTTTCTCATTTTAAATCCATTTGAGGTCATTCAAAGTATGTTGGCTCTGTCTTGGACTTGACTTTAATCCAAAAATGATTGTAAGTTGAGTTCAACTCGAACACAGATTTGCCATTAGATTTTAAAACCAACTTTAAAATATACACTTAAATCAATGCTTAACTTGTAAAACCCATAACTAATGCTCTGTAGGTTATTTGTGAGTAAACCCAATTTTGTTAGCTTCCTCTAGTAATGAACTCACTGTGAGAATTAGTTACGAGCATGTTGCTGTTATAGAAATGAGGACTTGTGCATTATAATTTTGTTCAAGTTCTTGTTTTTGAAAAATTATAGAAAGTGCAAAATAGCTCCAAATGAGGTGAACTCAATTGTGTTATTCATCTCATGAGGTGCTGGTTTTACAGTAAAATTTCAGCTTCACCACTTTTCTAGAAAATGTTGCCTCATAATTAAATTAGTGAATAGTGCAGTTTGGTAATTTTTAGGGCTGAGCAGAATTGTTTTGCTCATATCTTTTGCATTGAGAATCCAAATCCATTGGTTCTTGTTGCAAAATTTCCTAAAATCATCCTTGCTGCTGTAGAAAATTCAGGGTATTTGGAGTTCGCTTGCTGTGCTGTCTTTGTTGCCTTTAAATCGTTCTTATCGGTTCTTTATCGCTTTTCCGTTATGTTTCGACATTTGTGGTGATCCAGAGGCGACCCTCTGCCACAATTTGAGCAACAGCAACAAGGCAAGCAGTTTGATCATTTCCATCATTGTCCCATTACTTTAAAGCTTAATATATTGTTTTACTTCTATGTATGCATGCTACTTTGTGTTAAATGTCGTTAGTAATCCTATAGTCGCATAATCTGTAGGAATTCTTTATCCTCTACTACCAATGAGCCTAGGTTATTCGCTGTGGTTTGAGCTCGTTGGATGAGCTCTTATCACTTAGTAGTTCGTTTCCTCTTTGCTTAGACATGCTTAGCTATCGGTAGTATTGGGCGATCATCGACTTAGTCGATGATCTTGATCACTCAAAATGATTATTACTCCTATATGTCCAGCACTTGTGCTTTGATTAATTGTAAAATCAAAACTGAAAATAAAAGATTGATTTAGACTTGGGCATATTGGATGGATGGTGTGGTTTTGGATGTGGTGGTATGCTGAGTCAACAAGGACCGAATTCTTGCGCCATTGATCCAAGCAATTTTGCGTGCTAACCACACGAGGGCATATGGAACCCCTCTTGACTAAGTACTTTAGGGCGGTGTTAATTGGGGTCGCTCGGTTGGTGTGTTTTAAAGATAAAATGTGTGTGTGATGTGGGAGGAGCATTAGCTTAGGGAAGGTTGTGTGATGTCTCTTTCTCCCGTGGGTTGTGCGACTCGAAATTAGCATTGTCCATTGGAAATGTCTCATAGGACTTAGCCGTGCTAGCACACCTAAGGTAGTGTGCTTAAAGGAAAGGCGATCGGCGTGTGGGTACATTGGTACACCCTATGAGGATAAAACTATTGAATAGCCTCGTCCTAGGTTATGGACACGCTTGGTTATTTCCGTAAGAATTAGACTACAACCTTTAATTGAAACTTGACATGGTTGGTATGAGCAGGGAGTTCATGCTATTGTTGTGGTGACTATTGGGTTAGTCACTTCGAGTTGATCTTGTTGTTGTTACTATGTTATTACCTCGTTGTTACTTCACATTTAAAATGCTTTGCCAAATTGCCTTCAATCTATTATGTTATTGCAAATGAAACTTGCTTTATGCTAAAATGAGTCCAAAGCCTCATCCACTTAAATAAAGCTTGCATGTAGCTATTTATAGTTCTGTTATCTCACACGTAAGTCTTGCGAATTACTTTATGTACTCATCACGCGTGGTTGTGGTAATTTTTTTTGTGGCTTTTGTTGCGAGAGGAAGAAGGAGAGCTCCAAGAGCCTCTCTTTTGCTTCGTGTTGCGGTTTCTTGACGACTAGCTTGGCGGTCGGTCGAGATGCCTAGGGTTAAGGCACCTTGATTGGCTTTGTGTTATAGCCATCTTTATGGCACTTTTGCTTCATTGTTTTATTTGTAGATTTGTTGCTATTTGGCCTAAGGGCCCTCTTTTGTAATAGCTATTCCATATTAATATTAACCGGTTTGTTGCTTATGTTCTATGTGTTGTATGGAATTGATACATTCTTTTGTTGTGAGGTATGTATCTTGCATTAAGGGAGTATACATCTCTCGAGACTGGTTTATTTGGTTGATAATACTAGGGTCAATTGGATGACTAAGTATTATGAGCTTAATAAATCCGGTGCTCTAAAAGTTGGTATCGAGCCGTTATGACCGTAATAGCATAAGCTTAGTAGATCCTAGGATATTTTGAAAACCTATTTTCAAAGCATCAAATGAGTTTTGAAAGCTTAGGTAAATTCTTGGATTTTATTCCTTATCTATCTGAGCTTTCTCTTCTCATCTCACTCTAATTTAAGTTTTAAAAGTTGTTTTCCTCTCTTCCTTCTACAAAATAGTTGTTGTCGATTAACCTTTGGGTTTTGGGAGAACCAATGAGATTGGCAAATTGAAGTGTGAGCTGCCCACTACAAGGTTTTGAAGTTACGAGTCGGTGATTAGACAAGGAGCTTGGATCACGAAATCTGGACAGCAAGCATCAAATTTCGGACAGCGATCTCAAGGTTTCTAATTAGGATAAATAATGAGAGGTTAATCAACTAAAACTTGTGGGAATAAAAGGGTAAGATGTGATACTAGTTAGCTAAGTATCTAACACTTATTTAAGCTGATTTAACCTTGCTCTTTAGTAGCATTAGCTCTCTCCTACAATCTGATTTTTGATCTTCTCGACCAATTACTCGTTCATTCAATACGGGTTAGTTGAGTTGAGAAGTTGAGCCTTGCTTTTGGTGTTTCTTGGCTGTTTTTAGAGTCTTTTAGAAGCTTTTTAAAAGTTTAAATAACCGCTGATTTTGGCCTTCGTTTGGGGTGATATTCCATTCCCTAGTCGATCGCTTTTGCTTTCTTTAAGGCTTTGTTTTCATGTCTAGTTGCTAACCAAAAATTCCTTGTAGCAGGATGGCGGGCCTTTTCGTGCGGCCAAGGCCGATCGGTGGTCGGGACGAGCTTCCTCCTCCTCCGACCATGGCGAGTTCTTCTTGAGATCGGCGCAACGCGCGGATGGCCGGAGAGTTCTCTTTGGGCGTCATCGCGCAACACCACCGCACTTACCGGAGCTTGGGATGCGGGCAAGGGAGCCCATCGGCCGCGTGGAGGACTCGCGGAGTTTCTTCGTACTCGGCCCCTACCTTTTCGGTCGAGGACCCGTTGGATCTGAGCGATTGGCCGTCTGGTGGGCGTAAGCTCCGCAGCGCTGATGCACGAGAAAGGAATTTGTTTGCATCGCACCGGCTCGAGGTGCAGCTTTGTCATGGTGGGAGAGCTTTCTCGCCATGCAGCCCGCGAACCACACCGTTTCTTGGGAGGAGTTCCGTCTTTGCCTTCCGCGGGCTCACATCCTGCCCGGCTTGATGGAGATCAAGCGGGAGTTTCTTCTTGCTCAAGCAAGGCGTGCTTCGATCATGGAGTATGTCTCTGAGTTCAACCATCTAGCTCGTTATGCTCACGAGGGCGTGGCCTTGATATGGCTAAGCGAGCCAAGTTCAGGCGTGGCTTGTCGCGAGGAGTGAAGGACAAGCTATCCATTGTCGACTTTCCGATTTTGGACCTTGGTCGACAAGACCATAAATCGCGAGCATGCGGCTCGAGCTTATGGACTCCATAGCGCAAGTGGGAGGCCCATAAGTCATCGAGGCGATTCCTCCGTCCCCGCTTGAGGCGACCTCGGGGTACCACTCTCCTCTTGGCGCCCGAGGTCACCCCTGTTCCTCGTCCTTCGCGGCCGTGTCTCGATCCGTGCACTGCGAGTCGTGACGAGCCCCCGCAACCCGCGGTGGGGTCACATGCTTCTCATGCAACGAAGGGGCATTATGCGAACCAATGCCCTAAGAAGGCGAGGCGACCCCTCGTCCTAATGGAGGGCGGGCCAGAGGTGGTGCATCTCGGGACCGAAGATCGTCCGGCTACCCAAAGGCGTGGGTAGTGATCGCGTCAGCGCCGTCCTTTGCAGAGGAGGCTCGGGAGGCACCCGGCGTCGTGCTAGGTACACTTTCGTTAACTCTCACCACTCTCTGTCTTGTTTGATTCAGAGCATCTCATTCCTTTGTTTACGAGTCTTTTCTTTCTTTGTCGGAGAGCTTCTTTTCTCTCCATTGTCGGTCCCCGCT
Organism: Phyllostachys edulis; assembly: GCA_036346405.1. Classification (NCBI taxonomy): domain Eukaryota; kingdom Viridiplantae; phylum Streptophyta; class Magnoliopsida; order Poales; family Poaceae; genus Phyllostachys; species Phyllostachys edulis. The sequence continues at coordinate 58,057,591 of CM070547.1, read as the reverse complement.
TCTCATTCGCTCTCTGGTTCGGAGTTGAGGCTGAATCCGAGTGTAGGGATGTCCCTATCGAATCGAAGGCGTAGGGTTCTTAGCGAACCTTATCCTTCTCCATTCAGCGAGTCTTGATGTGATTCTTGGCATGGATTGGTTGTCCCAACATGGGGCCGTCGATTCGCCGAAGCTCATCTCTCTATCTAGTCCTCCGTGGCGGGTTAAGCTTTTAGCGGTGCTAGATCCGCATCTCTTCGGCTTGAGCGAAGCCGCTCTAGATATTAGCGAAGTCCCAGCAGTTTGTGACTTTGTTGATGTCTTTCCTTGATCTTCCGGGATGCCACCGTTCGAGACCTCGAGTTTGTCATTGAGTTGGCTCTGGTACGCCCCTATCTCAAAGAGGCCTTATCGGATGCCACCGAGCGAGTTGGTGGAATTGAAGAAGCGATTAAGTGAGCTGCAAGAGAAGGGTTTCATTCGCCTAGCTCATCTCCGTGGGGTTGTCGGCTATCTTCGTAAAGAAGAAGGGCGGTACTACGCATGTCGTCGATTATAAATCCACTTAATGAAGTGACGGTAAAGAACAAGTATCCATTGCCCGCATTGGCGATCTCTTGATCAATTAACTGGAGCTCGAGTTTTCTCCAAGATTGATTTGAGAGTGGGATATCATCGAGGTTCAGATATTGCACGAGGATATTCCAAAACGGCGTTCTCTACTCGCTTCGGCTTGTATGAGTACACTTGTCATGTCATTTGGCTTAACCAATGCTCTGCCTTGTTCATGAACCTCATGAATTCGGTATTCATGGAGTATTTGGATAAGTTTGTCGTGGTCTTCATCGATGATATCCTTATCTACTCCCGAGCGATGAGGAACACGCCGAGCATCTGAAGCTTGTGTTAGGCAAGCTCGTGAGCACCATTTGTCTGCGAAGTTGACAAGTCGCGTGCAGTTGAAGAAGTGGCCTTCTTAGGCCATATTCTTTCGGCGGGGCGTGTGATTGATCCTAACAAGGTCGGCGATGTTCTTTCATAAGTCGACTGTTTGGGTCACCGATGTGCGGAGTTTTCTCGGCTTAGCGGGATATTATCGTCGCTTTATCGAGAACTTCTCTAAGATCATGGCCGATGGCGGAGTTGCTCAAGAAGGACAAGAAGTTAGTGTGGTCCGCCGAGTGTGAGAAAGTTTCCAAATACTCAAGCGGTTGACCACCGCTCTGTTCTTGTTCTTCTGATATCCATCGAAGCTTCGATATCTTTTGCGATGCTTCTCGTCGAGGCCTCGGTTGTGTCCTTATGCAAGAAGGCAAGGTAGTGGCCTATGCATCAAGAGCAATTGAGACCTCATGAACTTAACTACCCTACTCATGATTTGGAGTTGGCTTACGTGATTCATGCACTTAAGATTTGGCGACATTACCTAATCGGTGTCGTTGTGAAGTGTATTCGGATCACAAGAGCCTTAAGTATTTGTTCACCCAACTGACTGAACCTCGGGCAAAGGAGATGGTTGGAGTTGATCAGGACTATGATATGGGTATTCACTACCATCAGGGCAAGGCTAATGTCGATTCTTGATGCGCTTAGTCATAAGCGCATTGCAATGCCTTGTTGTCGAGGAGCTTGACCGCTCTTACGGAAGAGTTTCAACGTCATAACTTGGTTTAGTTGAGCATGGTTCTCTCATTTGCCTTGGTTGTGCAACCAACCTTGGTGGATCGGATCAAGTCCGCGGCGCATCGGATATTGGGTGAGCCACATTAAGGCAAATGTCAAAGCGGAGCGACCAAGTGCTTCTCGAGGATGAGCATGGCGTCGTGAGGTTGAACACGCCTTGTGGTTCCAAAGGACGAATTGCGAATTTAATCCTCATGAAGCCCATGATTCGCCTTTATCCATTCATCCGGGGCCACCAAGATGTATCAAGATCTCCGCCAGAGATTTTGGTGGACCCGAATGAAGAGGGAGATCGCGAGTTCGTTCTTTGAGTCGCGGCGTGTGTCGTCGTGTCAAGGCGAAATCGGCGTCCCGAGGCCCTTGACCTCTGCCTATTCCGGAGTGGAAGTGGGATTCGATCGAATGGATTTCATCACCGGTCTACCCGTCCCGAAGAAATGATGCCATTTGGGTCGTCATCGATCGATTGACTAAAGTGGCTCATTTTCTTCGATCAAGACCAAGATTCGTCTGATCGCCTAGGCGAGCTCTATGTCTCTAGGATTGTGAGCTTACATGGCGTACCTAAAACGATCGTTTACGATCGTGGCTCCATCTTTACTTCCGTTTACGGCATAGCACGCAAAAGGCTATGGGAACC